>CM034148.1:9587737-9912402 GCA_019776745.2 Taxus chinensis
GAAAAGTACAGAAACACAAAGCAAGGCTAGTTGCAAGAGGTTTTATGCAACAATATGGAGTTGACTACAACGAAACATTTGCACCAGTAGCACGTTTGGACACAGTAAGAATGGTTTTAGCAATTGCAGCTCAAAACAAATGGCCTATTTATTAGATGGATGTTAAATCAACATTCTTAAATGGATTCCTTGAAGAGGAAGTTTATGTAAATCAGCCAGAAGGTTATGAGATTGAAGGTCATGAAGGAAAAGTATACAGATTGAAGAAAGCGCTCTATGGTCTCAAGCAAGCACCTAGAGCTTGGTACAACAGAATAGATTCTTATTTGATTGAGAATGGTTTCAGTAGGAGCAGCAGTGAGCCTACCTTATACACCAAGATAAATGAGCAAGGTAAAATTTTAATTGTTTGTTTATATGTAGATGATTTGATCATTACTGGAAATCTATCTACAGAGTCATTCAAATCAGCCATGAAGAAGGAGTTTGAGATGACAAATCTTGGTCTTATGCATTATTTTTTGGGTATTGAAGTTCAACAATCAGAAGGTGAAGTTTTTATCTCACAAGAAAAGTATGCAAATGATGTTTTGAAAAGGTTTAACATGTTGAATTGTAAGCCAACGCCAACACCAGTTGTAGTAGGTTTGAAGTTGAGCAAAGAGGATGAAGGATCATTTGTGGATCCAACATTGTTTAAAAAGTTGGTTGGAAGTCTTATGTATTTGACGGCCACAAGGCCTGATATTATGTATGGTGTGAGCCTCATATCAAGGTTCATGGAATCTCCAAAAGATTCACATTGGCAAGCTGGAAAAAGAATTTTGAGGTATGTACGTGGAACAAGGAATTATGGAATTCTTTATTCAAGTTCAGATGAGTTCAAACTCATTGGTTATACAGATAGTGACAATGCTGGAAGTATAGATGATCGGAAAAGCACATCCGGCTATACTTTTCACTTTGGAACAGGAGTGGTTTCATGGGCATCAAAGAAGCAGCCCATTGTCACGTTATCTTCAGCAGAAGCAGAGTATGTAGCAGCAACAGGAGCAGCATGTCAAGTTGTTTGGATGAGAAGAGTGTTGACAGATTTACAACAGAAACAAGAGGAAGCTACACAGATTTTTTGTGACAACAACTCAGCCATAACGTTGTCCAAAAATCATGTTTTTCATAAGAGGAGCAAGCATATTGATACGAGGTATCATTTCATCAGGGAGCTGGTAAACAACAAGGAAATTCATCTTGAATTTTGTAGATCCGAAGATCAGTTTGCAGACATTTTTACAAAGGCTTTGGCAAAAGAAGTTTTTGAATATTTGAGAGATTGTTTGGGAGTTTGTGATCCTGCACATGACAGATCTGAAAAAAAAAATACAACTCTAGAAGAGTGAAAGCTACAGTTTGAAATTAAGGGGGAGTGTTGGAAATATGCATGTGATGCATATTTAATTCCAACTATAGATTTTTTAGGAAAGCTAATTTTAGCTTTAGTCTTGTTTTAGTTTGCTTTAGTTAAGTTAGCTTTATCTTATTTTTAGGATTAGATTTAATTCAAATAAATCTGTTTTAATTCATGCACAACATGCAACTATTTTAAAGCATGAGTTTAGATTTAGAATGCTCAGTTGAAGAGTTGTTAGTGGGTGAGTTATTCTATTTAAATAACAACAATTGTAATTGCTTTGTATGCACACACAAAGGTGTGAAATCTGCACAAGCAAGGAAGGATGTGCATTGAAAGCACACAGCTGCACGCACAACTTGATTGTAAAGAGCTGAAGCTCTGAGTATGATGAAGCTTTTATTAATGGAGATTATGCACAGCAGTGCTGGTTCGAATATTCATCTGTTTATGCAAGTTATATAAGTATTCTGTTGTTTCTTTTATGTTGTTTGTTGTTTGTTGTTTGTTTGTTGTGGGAGTGTTTAGATTTTTGCTTGTGTGCGTTCTTTATGTACTTTCTGATATGATCTGCATTCTTATCACTGTTCTTCCTACCATAATACACAATCATCTCTACATATCTTGTGCACTGTGATTAATACATATTATTTACAACATCAAGAGGATTATAACACGAATCAGAATTGTCGACGAATCTGAGAAAAGAAGCGAGTATTATTGATAGTAAAACACATAGCTCAATAAAAGTTGTGCCTCGTGTATGTCTTATTGGAGGAAATGCGGACCCACTGGTGAATAACCTCAACTCAGCTGTTTCAGCCTGCATAATTCGCCCACCTTCCAAGGATCAATTCGATTGAAGAGGTTTTCTCAGGTGTCCATGTGAAAGAGCCCACCAACATGCCTATACACATTCCTGCAAGGTGAGATCAGTTTTGGCACATACATCCAGACAGATCTTCACATGCAATTCATGTCTACCTTCACTTCAGAGATGGCTGCATTATGTTACATTGTGTTACATTGCCTAATGTCCTCGACAACAACTTAACAAGCTTGATATAATGACACATCAGATTTACATAAGATGCAACAAAGATAAGGTTTTAAATAATCATTTTATTAGGTGGTCTATTAGTTTTGTATCGAGTTAAATTATTATTTTAAATCAAGTCTATAGGCTTTATAGTATTATAATTTGTTTAGTTTCCAATATCCATAGTATAATATAATTTTTTATTAGTATTATTTGTTAATTCATTGTGTCAAAAGGCTAATAACGAGAAAATAAAAGTCATCATTTTGTGTCTATTGTTCTAGCATTAGTAAAAAACTACTGTCATATGTCGATTGTATCTTGTTAAAATCAATAATAATGTTGTCAAAGTGTTACTTTTTTGTCATACAAAGAGTATGTTCTAAAGTGTTGTCATCCATCTAATTAAGAGTCGTAGTAAAAAAAAAACAATTTTTTTCTTGTCTTCAAAATCATTGTCAAAGAGACAATTTGTAAAAATAAAAAAGTTTGCCTCACCTTTCAATAATTAGACGCCTTGTCGCTTATACACGACGTCCATCTTGTGGGGGTGAATTTTTCAAAGATCCTCAAATCTAGATCAAGCCGACTTAACAACATCCCAATACAGGATAGAGGCATCGGAGGATGGAGGTCAATCAATGACCTCTCATCAGTCGCCAACGACGAGGCCGCATATCAGTTATGGTGGCACATTTTTGTGGTGTGAGTTTTTATTTTTTAGTTGTGCTTCTGTAGTCTTATTTTATACTTAGATGCCTAGGTGTGCTGACACTTCACTCAAACAGATCTGAGATCTCACTTGAAGTGTGTGAAGCCTACCACGCCCCTCTTTTACAGAAGCCTTGTCAAGATGTTAGCATGCATATTCATATATTCCATATCCATAACAAGTAATTAAAGGCAAAGCATAATAAGAATCAGATCACAACCATATTGCATAATGAATCAAACAATGATCAAGATAAAATTTACCATATAATAAACATGTAGAGAGACATCAATAACCAAAATCCATACAAAAAGATCCATTATACTAAGTCATCACAAACAGAATCTGAATACATCCCTAGAGTACTGCATCACAAAGTCATGCACGCAAATCATACCAACAACATAACCCTGTTACAACTCAAAACACGACACCCTAAACAATGCAAATCTATACATATATATAGGGGTGAGGACTTGCCCTTCATTGCCCATGCACTCTAAAAATAGGTTGCATGCTCAAAATAGCCATGCTGTCGCATACACAAGATAACAAAAGAAGCATGTAATATTTGCCTAATAATATATTATCTATAAATTAACTCTTGATCTAATCCTATTATTATCTCAAACTCTCACATGAATCTTGATCTTCCACTTGATCTCAAACTAGAATTTGCTTATCACCAAGTTTAATTTTATCTTTGCATGCACTCCATCCTATTCTTAGCCCAGTGTATGTCAAAATAGGCTAAGTCTCAAACATTATGCCTTACTGAGGCAAGAAACATTAGGGTGTGATTATGTCATCTTTCACGTGCCTATCCATGTCACCCACTTCTTTCGTGCCACTATCATATGCACTCTTTGAAACTTAGGAATTATCTCACAGGGCCAACATTACCCCACACTAACGTTATTTCCACCCTCGGCAATGTGGTTACCAGTCTTATATCTCCAAAGAATAAAGAATGAAGTATGAATTTTAAATAATAAAAGAATTGTATAAATCAAATAATATTTAAATCACTAGCGAGCTATTCTCCATCAAACAACAAAAGCTCAAGGTACTCATTCTTGATGTTAGCTTCCAATTCACTCCAATTGCTGAGCCCATTCTTCTTTCTTACAGGAACATCTCCAAGCATCAACATCCAATTATGCTAAAGTCATATTCTCACCCTTATGCTTTAATTCCCATACCGACATTTTCCAACCCTAACACCATGCTATCCATTAGATCCATATGCACTATGCCATCAACTTTCCCTAACTCTTTTATCTGTTCATCATGAGGGTTCTTGAGCTGCTTTAAGCACTTTCACGCTTCTTTTCCAGCAACGTTAGCCTCTCCTCTCATGTCTCAAAGTATCAGTCTTATTTGGACCACAAGAAATTCATTATACTCTATTAATGTCCTTGTTTTAACAATATTTTCAGGCTCTTCGCACATCTTCAATTCCAAATTTTCTTGTTTTAATTTATCCTTCAAAGCTTCAAGTATGGCATCATACTCAACTATCCTACGCGCAACCTGCTTCTTGGCCCTTTCTAACTTTGTAAAAACATTCTTTTGTTTCTCTTCAGCTAGTTCTTCCTTACTCGGTGCATGTAATGGATTTTTATCTAATATGAAATGAACTAATGTGCACAAATAGTGTAATGTGGAGGGAAATTACCCAAATACCTTTTCTTCATAGTGTGACCGTGATTGCAAAAGTTCATCTGCAATCTCCTCGACCATATCTAAAATAGCACGCGGCTTCGCCTCCACTTTATCTTTCTTCTTTGTCAGGCATTGGATTTCTTCCTCCTTATCCTTCTTATCTTCCAACACAATCCTCAAAGTAGCTTCTTTATCAATATTCCAGTGCACGACCTCTACAGATATCTTTGTCAATGCATTGCTCACTTTCTCATCAGAGAATTCTGTGGGCTTAATTGTGATATGTCTAGAGTGTGGAGCCTTCTTCATTCTTTGTATGTAACATGAGTCCTCACACACATCGAACTTAGGCTCATCCATGTTAGTTTGCATACTAGACGACAATTGCTTCCATGTGTTTGTGTTTTCCATCTCAGGGTCCATCAGCTCCCATCCGTATAGTTGTTTCAGGGAAAAAGTGCTCTAGAACCTGACATGTATAATATTTTTTGGGTCGTTGATGCACCCGAGTTCTGGTGTCTACACCATCTCTTCTTCCTTGTACTCCTTAACACACTCACCTGTGTTCCCTTGTGTTCCAACACCCTTTTTATCCTCCTCTCCAATTCCACCCTCTGGTCCACCGATCAGCTGTTTAACACTATCTTCCTTCTCTGTATTCCCTCCATCATAGATCTCTTCTTCATGCTCATGTAAACTCATGTTGGGGACTTCTACATCAAACTGTAGCTACTTGCCGCTGATCCCTTCATCTTCTCAAATTTCAAGACTAGGTGTGGAAACATTATTGTGTGCGGCCCCATCTGATGACTTTTTCTCATCACTATCTTTCATAGGAAAATACTTTCACCTTTTCTTTTTCTCCTCCTCACTCTTCTTCACAGGCGTCATGTGCGGTGACCACCTCATAAGTTGTGAAGTCCAAGTGCCCTCATCTACATTATTTTTCCTCCTGTGAAGTGTTCTCCTATCATGATCAAGCGTGGTATTGTCTTTTTTCATTTTTTCTTCTCTCTCAATGACATTCTCTAGGTCCTACGTTTCCTATCTTGGGGGTGTATCTTCAAGATTTCTTTTTGTGCCCACCGTTTGTTTGTTCCTTGGAGGACCTAGGAGTGATACATCCTCAAAAGTAATGTAATTCCCATATTTGAACCTTGTCCTCAAATACACATACATGCACGTGGGATCTCTCTGCCCCACAACCATGATCTTTGGAGTGATATCAATATTATCAGACTCCTTTGTTTCCACATATGCCTCCTTGTTAGGGTAGAAATACATTTTGTAAAGAATGTGGATGTTTGCGTCTACCTTATCAGCATCAAACTGTAACTTCCTTGCATTATGCATTTGGTTCATTGAATCTTTAAAGTAATGAGCAATAAAGGCGAAATGAAATTTACACCAGGGGATTTTTTCACTGGTCTTCATGTAAAAACGGCCCAAGAAGAAATGCTAATACGCTGCAAACTCTGATTTTCCCTCTAATACACTGGGCAAATCTCGTGGGATGTGCCACTCTCCTTCAAATACATTACACATCCTCATATACCAATTTTTTGTGTACTGCTTATAAGTATTTAAAATCATGCCTTAGCATGTGAACCTCGCGAATTTCTTCACCGACGACTTATTATCCAAAGGGTACACCCACATGCTCCTTTAGCCCATTGAGTACACCAATTTCATTGAACACAATCAGAAGTAAGATGGCGCTCCAAGTTATCTTCTCACCTTTATCAGTTTGGATTTGCGCCTCTTCTAGTATGCTTTCTACAACGTAGCGCATAATGTTGTAGTAAATTTTGTTCGTGATTTTATGTGCTATGCAAAAATAACACTTGTTCACCTACTTCCATCTCTTTGAGGTGCCTAACTTGCAACTAACTAGTCACGGAGCTACCCTACTATATTTTTCATCTATGTTCGCAAAATTAAAGCTCGACCTCTCTTCTGATATTTGAACATGACGAATGTTGCCTCTACTCCATTATCATGAAAAAGGTCTACTGTGATTTCCACACCAGAGTCACACAACCCTGTAACCTTTCCAATCAATTTTTTTGTGATTCTCATCCTTCTACCTGTAAAGTAGAAGTAATCCTCATGTACGCATAACATAATCCACTGGTATAATCACTCTAGCTTGCTAAAGAATGATAGCTCATATAATTGCATCACCCCGAAACTCTTCATCAGTTTTTTATATCAAATTATCCATTACCCTTTTCCCATCTAAAGTCCTTCTATTTGTCTTCAAGATGGTATCGTATTTTATGTCCTTCAGGGTTTTCTCAGTGTGGTGGTTAATGTTGCTTATCTTGCATTTTTTCAATTGGGACATCCACGACCTTCCTTCAATCACCTCCTCTAGGTATTACATCTCTACAAGCCACTCCTTTGGTGCCTCCTCTATCATGCATTCCTTAACCATGACTCTCCTTGGTGCCATTTTTATTCTTAACTAACAACATGCTCTGGAAACTGTAAATGTTTTAACTCCCTTACCCTTGCACTCATCGATATCCTTTGTTGCTTCAAATACTCACTAACATAGTTGTAAATCCATCTCCTTGAAACCTTAACCTCATGAAATTTCCTTCCACACATGCCCAACTAGCTCAAACACATTTCCATGTAGTGCTCTGGGAATTCTGTGTCCTAAAATCCCCTGGTTTGCACTTGGTCAATTTCTCTTTGCACTTCACACTTCTTCGCACCTTCGTTCACACTCCACATCTCGAGAACTAAAAAAAATGCAAGGTAAGGAATAGGGTCGTATGTTCTCCTTTTATAAAACTTTAAAATTTTTTTGCAGTAATTTCTCCTCAACTAACACCATATGCATCATTAATTCCACTCTTTCATTCTTCCGCGAGCCGTTGCGTATTATTCCACGCCCTAGTTGTAACCTTCTAGTGTACCCACTACTTCTCAGCCATAGACCTCCTTTCACGCGCTTACTGACACCAAAGTTCCTACCTATTACTCCTCATAATAAGTAGTTTCCCATGATGCTTCCTACCTTGTGTTAAACAATGTGTCCATCCATATATGCGTGGTATTCAATATGAGAAAATTTATTTGAAACTCTCTTTGAAATCATCTTCACTTCGAGCATCTGTAATATTTTTCCCATGCACACCAATATGTATCAAGGAACCAATCAATTTTTCTTTCTGATCCACCCCACACTAAAAGTATGCGCGGTCCTCTACACATGAACCTAATAGATAGTAATCAACTCTTAGCACGCAAGCACACTTATTACAACATAACACTGAACTAAATTGACAAAGCATAACAATGATGAAAGGAAACACACTAAATGAAATTATTTAAAGGAAAATCTAATCTAGGTGGCAATAATACCTCACTACAAACACTAAGAAGAGTTATTTATAGTAAGGCTTCAACCTACTCCCATTGAAGTAACCAGGAAACATATTGCCATCAAGCACCTATAAATGATAAGTGCCTCAATCAAGTATCTTCGTTACGACAAAGGGTCCTAACCAATGAAATTTTAATTTCCTTAAGTAGCATGCAAAATTTGAATCATATTTTCCACTTCAAATGTTTTGTTACTGATATGCCTATCATGCCAGGCCTTCTGTCTCAATTTTTCTACCTTTTAGCTCCACCGGGAAATAATGCGTCACTCATCTAACTAGTTCAATTTTTCTATGCGCTCCTCCATAGCTTGTTCATCATCTAGTCGTCCTACGTGCACAATACATAGGGATGGTATAAAAAATTCAAAAAGTAGTACAACCTCTATGCCAAACACTAACTGAAAGGGTGTGGCTTTATTTAACCGCTTGTAAGTTATCCTATATGCCCAAAGTACAACAGAGACTTTATCATCCCAGTATTTCCTTCCAGCATCACATAATTTTGTCAATGTTTGCCCTTGAATTTGGTTGAAAGATTCAACAGTACTATTGGCCTGTGGGTGATAGGGTGTTGTTTTATGGTGAGCCACTATAAACTTATCCAAAATAATTTTGATGGTATCCTTCAAGAAATCAGTGCCCCTATAAATTGTTAAACTCAAAGGACATCCATATTTGCTGATAGTATTCTCCCATAGAAATCTTTCCAATGTAGCTATTGTACAATCCTTAGTAGGTTTTTCTTCTGTCCACCTTGTAAGATAGTCTGTACAAGTTATAATATATCGAACACCAGTCCTAAGCGTGGGTGGGGAAATAGAACCTCTGGAGTCAATAGCCCATTTCTCAAAAGGTTGAACACTTGCAATAGGACTCAAATACATTTCATCTCACCTTCTAGGTTTCCCAAGGCATTGAAAATGGCCATACACCCTGACATATTATTTAGTATCCTTGTAAAAAGTTTCCCACCAGAGGCCAGCTATCAGAATCTTGCACACGGTGGCATCCCCAACATAATGACCTCCTACAATTCCACCATGAGCTTCTTCCATAATGGCTTCACGCTCATGCTCCATAACACACCAGTGCAAAACTTCATCATGACCTAGCTTATAAAAATATCCACCTATCAACTGATAGGGTGTTGCATGTATTGCAAGTTTCTTCTTCTCTAATGTCTTCATTCCCTTAGGTTCCTATCCAGTTTGCCAAAATACTACAATATCCTCTAAATATACAGGTGCATTGTTCAATATTAATAACTGTACATTAGGCATGGTGTCCTCAATGCTCTGTGCACACCAGAGCATTGAGGACAAGTAGTATGGCATGGTGTCCTATATTCATTGAGGACACCATGGCATGGTGTCCTATATTCATTAAGGAAACCTTCTTCCTTTACCTTAACGCACAGATTAGGATTCATCTATAATGCCTCTTCCTAATTTGGCGCATGCCTTCTTTTCGTGTGATTATCATCTCACCCAAAGAAGGGTGTACTCCTTTTAACAAATGATATCCCTACGGAAATAATTCTTGAAAGTCGTGCAAGAGTTCAATGATCTTAGCAAATTCTTGCTCTAACTAGTAGTCACCAATAATGGCCTCTTTAGGCTCTACATCTATTCTAATGTTAACCTTCTTCGTTTTCATAGGCCCATGATATATGTGCACCTTTTCATCTACTGTATCCATCACCTCACGAAAACCTTCACTGTTAACATCCAGGTTATTTTCCTCATCATCGTCATCATTTATAATGCACACTAGTTTACCCTTTTCCTTTTCTTCCAAGGTGTGGACCATTTCTTCTTCCTTAGTCTCTTCTATGTCAAGGCATGCCTCCAAATCCAGTTCTCCAAACATATGCAACAAAATTTCTTCGGCCTTCGCACTATCTCCCAAAGTAAGGCGCTTCATAATCTACAATGCTTCATTGACTTGAGGCTTAGTAGAAAAATAATCAAAATTATGAATCATACCTGAGGTCATCTCTTGTCAATTCAACATGAACATATCATGCGCACGCAAAACTGCCTACAGTGGCGTAGAAATTATGTACCCAGAGTGATAGTGGCAAGGCCTCCTGCCCCTCCATAAAATGTTTCTCAATATGGTGCGAAGCAGGGGACATTCCTTGAAATTCATATACTCGAGAAGGTAAATTTTTCCTTAAGAACCTAGTAGAAAGGGTGATTCTCACTTTTGTCATTCCAACAAGCTATCTCTATTTGTTTTCCACCAATGTGTTGTTGTCCCGTGTAGAGAATATACCAACATATTTATTATATCTCATTCATTATTCCATTGGGATTCCATGGCACGTAGAAACACATTAGGTTTCCATTCACCATTTTATTGATGTACCTAGTTATAACTCAAATGTCTAGTGACACGTGACCTGATCACGCAAGTAATTGTGTTCTTAATCTCACGCCCAACTACTTCATACATCTCATGTGCCTAATTATCACAGGAAATACTTGTGGTATCACTAACTAAATAAGCATCCTCCTACTATATCACTCCTTCCTTAGATGGCTCAGTTACCTCAGGGTCTCTGATTGTGTGCACATATATTCTGTTCAAGTCCTCATCACTGAAAGGCTCAACATACATGGAAGCCTTTTCATCTATCAAGGGTATAATAATGCACTCTTAATTTTTCTCAAAACTAATGTACCCTTTTTTGAAGTGAAAATATGCATTATTAGCATAACACCAAGGGCACTCAAGTAATTCTAGGAAGCTATCTACTTCATCAAGATCTAATACTTCAAATTCCCTAGTAAACTTGGCTCCCTCAATTATAATATTTGCATCCTTTAACAATCTAATCGGATTAGCCCTAGTTATGTTTCCCATTTACAACACATTCGAAGAAGGATGTAACGGTGGTCTTCCCATTTGGTTCCAGCCATTCAACGTGAGTACACTAAATTTTACACCTATATCTATCAAAATGTAGCTCAGAAGCCATCCATATATGAATGAATTCAATGTAATCTCTTTATGATACTCATGGTTATGTGGGGGAAGATTTGCATGAAGTATTTGCCTCTTGCGCTCATTACATGTGCGCGGTATCTTCTCTCTCAACCATTCTCCTAATAGAGGGATTATATTCTCTTGGTGCAACATTCTACAAAATTCCTTCAAATCATATACATCCTTATACGAGATTTCAACTTTCTTTTCTCATTCTATCACGCACATCTACTCCTTCAAGATTTGAATCTCTCCTTGTAGATCCCTAATAACATCTATAGTCTCCTGGTAAACCTCCTTTTGATGTGCAACATTAGGGTACTTGGCATTTATCACTTCTTGCTTTGTTATAGTTGACTTATACTTGGGAGGTTCACGTACATGCACATCCTCAGCACATGTAGTAAGTAAAACAAGTAGCTCAGGAGTAGGTGCTACCTTTGACATCTATTGATCTTGAACTATGTGTTGTACCTTAATCATTCCCATGCTCTTGTGATGCTTGCTCATGTGCTCATATAAATCAAGGCATTCCTCAAACTTGTGTTGTTTTCCACACAATGAGCAAAACACATTCCGAGGGCATTCGTTCTGATAATGATCAGGAGATCCAAAAGTATAACAAGTTCCTCTAGGAAATCCTCCTCTGCCACCATCACGACCTCAACCTCTATATCCTCCACGAAATCCTTTGTTTCTATTATCTCCATTATTTCACCCTTCATTATGTTGTTCGCCCTATTCCTTAGATCCACTTGCTACACCAGTCTAACACACACCGGTCTCAATAGCCTCATGAATGTGATCAATTAACCTAAAATCACAGTTATTATGGTTGAGTCTTGAAAATCTAGCAATACATAGATACATTCTTCCGAAACATGCACTGTAAGAGGGGACATCTGCTCGCATCATGGTCCAAATGAAAAATATCATAATCCAACAATATGGTGTGCATTGAATTATGAGGGAAACTATCTTTAGTGTGTCCTTTAACCTCGTAATATGTACACCATATTCCACTGCGTGTCTCATGAGCAGAATTAGTAGAGATATTTTCCAACTGTTTCACCATAGTTGCAATCTACACTTCCAAGAATGGACTTACTCCAGTATCCATACTCCCAACTACCTAATCATGCAGAGATGCTTCTAAAGCATTTTTCATATCTACAAAGGTCTTATGAGATAACACCCTTATAAACAGAGTCAAAAACCCACCAAAAAACCACTGTGCATGTTTACTGGGATGTATGTCATAAGAAAATGTTGACAAAAAAGTTTTAAAATGTGCATCATACTACCTTGCACTCTCAGATAATCCATGCTTAATGTCCTTAAGTGCACAGATACTTTTCTGATCAAACATAGGAATATGGAACTCTGCTAGAAGCGTAGAGTGCAAGGCACCATAATCCACTGCAGTCTGGTGCGGATCATACTTCCTATACCAACTATGTGCACACCCTTAAAGAGTAGTAGGAAACTGACTCACCTTTCTATCGAAGCCTGTAATTCCTTTAGCACTCCATAACAACTCACACTTGTGCACATGCTCTACAACATTTTCAATACCTCTATATTCTAGTAAGTAAAGATACATCTCATAGTAAACCTGTTGTGGATGATGATGGTGCATACCTTTTCCACCATATCTAGAACTAGAAACCTCACCAATATTTCCTCCAACACCAGAACCACCTGATCTACTTGATCCTAATTCTACTGATCCGCCTGATCCTCCTCCTCTAGTAGGCAACATGCTAGTGGATGTGCTTGCTTGAGTCCTAACAGTGGTACCAAACTGAACTCCCATAGTCTATGAAGTTGTGCTACTGCCAGATGCATTTCCAAAGTTTTACACATCCATGCTCTATTCCGATGACATGCTAGAAATAGTCCTCCAATTGGACCCCCAAAAAAAGATGATGTATGTGTTGCCATATGTATACTTGTTGTCTGATGTACTTATATATTCAAAGGAAAATGATATCTATCTGTCGCTATTGGATTACCTACAATCTCCTGCTGATCAATGATTACTTCTAGAACTAGAACACTAAACGTAGAGGCTAGGTTGCTAGGTGGGATCAGATGTGCACCTGCGGTCCTCAATATTTCTTCCTCAGATGTGCTCTCATCATAAGCCGAAGTGGATTCTCTACCATGATTTCCTAAGATTGGGAGAACCAGATGCTTCAGCTCCATGTCTTCCACGTGAGCTTTAAATCCCTTGTGAGACATATACCTCCACAACTCCATAGACTCCCCAACATCGTGCTCCTTCACTAATTCCCTCTCTTGCACTTCATTATACTTAGGTTGTCTTTCCTCTCTCTCTGTCTTTCTGCCACTTGGTCCGCCATATGTCACCACACATACTCCTACCCCTACGTGCGGTGGTGGGTTTAGCTAGCCATAGGTAACGTCTCTAAACTCAACACCACCATAAGGATCTTAATTGTCAACGAAATAACGCAAATGTAAGATCCTTTGGGCTGGTGCAAGAACTCAAACTCAGTAACCTCTGGACAAGAATACGTAGAAATAGTGTATTCAAAAGTATAACTGCACATAACACCAACTCACAAATGATCTGCAACATATGTCCAAGGTTCATCTGCATCAAACAAATTATGGTAATATTCTTATGTCCAAACCCCATGGTTTGTAACTCCATCTCTTCTTTGATGCACATGCTGACAACCACTTGTACAAATATAATGGAAAGTAGTAAAATAACATCTCATAGAGCTCACGATACTAATTATCTTCCACCCACTTGCACGCATTGAAATCAGGCCAAGAACCATATCTTTGCACAAACTGATCTTGTCCGTTAATTACCCAATCTTCAATGAATGCAAGAGTCAATCAATATACCATCATCATGAAACATCTGGTCAGATAACTTGAAAAAGAGGCCTCGAAAATGGAACCAAAATGTAGTCTTATTTTATACTCAGATGCCTAGGGGTGTTTGAACTTCACTCAAATAGATCTAAGAGATCACCCAAAGTGTGCGAATCCTAACAAGCCCCTCTTTTATGGAATCCTTGTCAAGATGTTAACATGCATATTCATATATTCCATATCCATAACAAGTAATTAAAGACAAATCATAACAAGAATGAAACCACATCCATAGTGCATAATGAATCAAACAAGGATCAAAATCAGATTTACCATATAATAACCATGAAGAGAGACATCAATAACCAAAATCCATCCACAGAGATCCATCATCCTAAGTCATCACAAACAATAGTTGTATACATCCCTAATACCATCAAAAAGTCATGCATGGAAATCATACCAACAACATAAATCTATTACAACTCAAAACATGACACTCTAAACAATGCAAATCAATACATACATACATACATATATATATATATATATATATTGTTATCCCGTAAAATTGACAAGGGAAATTTTATCGATAACCATACCGAAATTTTGTTCCGATCCCTCGTTAGGGATCCCTTGCGTTCGAAACGTTGTAAAATCCCTTCCCCAGAAATCTAGTTTTTCGAACTTAGTCTTTTGAGCCTTTTTTGGCTGGGCGCATGAAATTGCTATGTAACACCAAATTTTGGTGCGCCCCCTTTAAAGCCTTTGGCGCATGTTTTTCAGTGTTTACACACCTTTTGGTGCGCCAAAGTATGTTGAGCCTTCTCTGCGTGCGCCAAGGTGCATGCGCCTTCGTGTTGACACAACTTTTGTTGCGCCATGTTTTCGTGCGCCAAAGGGCGCACATGATCTCATGTCGACACAGCTTTTGGTGCGCCAAAGGGCGCACTTAATTTCATGCTGGCAAATGATTTCATGCGCCAAAGGGCGCATGCTTTTCCATGTCGACAGTAAATTTCATGCGCCCTTTACAAAGTGGGTGGCGCATTTATGACTAGCTCACCTATATATATGTTTTTACGCACCCAAATATCATTTTCACTAGTCGCAGAGCATGTGATTTCTTTTCTCTGAGCCTGTCAGCCCCTGCGTCGTCATTTTCAACGCCTTGTGGACCCGTTGCAAGTTTTTGCTATTTATCCAGGTAAGAGGTTCCTCTCCCTCTCGTGTGTTTTATGTTTTTGTTTCTTGGTGTGCTTGTGGTCTGGTTGTGGTTTGGAAGTATTGAAATATCAAAATGTTGGCCTAGCCTCCTCCTTTTGCTATCTTCACCTATCCCTCTCCCTCTGTCTAAGATCTTCCAGTAGGGGAACTTGTCTAAAAAACATGGTTTTACTTCCTTTTTGATGAGTCGTTTCATTGCCCAACTAAACCTGCAAAAGACAAGAGAAAGGAATGAAGAAAAAGGGGACCGTTTTTCCCTTTGGTGCATCAGCGCGTCCTGCAACATCATGAACAGTTGCGCCCCTTTGGCGCATCTGACCACCTTGCAACATGAACAAAACCCGCGCCAATGGCTCACCCATCATGCTTGTTGCATCAAGAACCTCTGCGCCCTTAAGGCGCGCCTCCTTCACATGCTGCAAGCGCTAAACTTGCGCCCCTTTGGCACACCAACCTTCCTTGCTGCATCACATTTCCATGCGCCAATGGCACACCCAGCATCCGTGTTACACAGGCTTTATCCGTGCTAAGTACAAGTCTTTGAAGGCACAGGCACATCCCTCCTTATAGCAACATCATGTTATGTAAACCCTTCGTGTGCCGCGTCATGTTCCCTTCGGCTCACGAAAAGTTCCTGTTACACAAACCATCCATGCGCCAAAGGGTGCACCAAATCCCAATGCAACATGAAAAATCTATGCGCCGAAGGGCGCATCCTGTCACTATGTAACACGAAGTTTTCATGCGCCCTTTACAAAATACAATCTGCAGTATGCATGCGCCATGCGCCTTTGGCGCCAATTTTATCCTTGCAACACCCTCTTCTTGTGCGCCTTACCTATTTAGCCCTGTAAGCTGCAATTTTCATGCGCCCTGTGCCCTGAGCCTAAAAATGACTAACTCTTTCTTCTATTAGCACTTCAATGGGAAATCAAATGACTGATACAACCTTTCTACGTTGGGTCTCGCTTCTTCTTCATGCAGATCAGCAAATAAATTTAGAAGAACATATGTCTACATCCAGCAAGAGACCTATCAAATCAAAAGGAAAGGCTAAGCCTATAGAGGAAGAAATGAAATACAAATATCAAAGGGTCAGAATGCCCGATTCCCAGGCCGAATGCAGCATGGACGTCAGAGACTCAGAATTGGGACATATCAACATGGAGGAATTCTGGGCTAGAACTCAGAAAGTTACAAGGAGTCCATGGATGGACAAACTGATCGGCAGTGCCCTGCACTTCACCGAAGGAATCCCAGTCAGCGCCGTCAACAATGAATTCTTGATGGTGATTGCCCAATCTTACAACAAAGACACAAGGTGTGTCGAAAACAGCAAGGGCAAGGTACTCATCAACCTCACTACCCGTCACTTCGAGATAATACTCAGCATCCCTCACCACCGACACTTTGTGGCCGTCAGCCAAGCAGAGTGCATTAAGGCTTGGGAAGACAATGAAGATCAATGTATGCAGCTAATGAATGAAGTATATTTGAAGAACAAAAAGGTAGTAACCCGGTGGCCCCAGATCATCCTGTTGGTACAAAATCACAGCACCCCTGGGACTCTGCAACACGATGGGTTGAGAATCTCAGTGTGATTGCACAACATGGAGCTTTTCCCAAGCGTGGGACCTTGCGAAATCGGAAAATCTCTCCAGATGAAGGCCGGCTCCTATTCCTCTGTTCAGATGCACCAATAAAACGCAGAGGGTCTACTCAAAAACCTAATCTAACTTGCCAAGGAGACAGGGAAGAGAATGCATAAAATAAAACCTAAACTACGGAGGTGATGCACCGAGGAATGTTGAACACTTGCTTTGCAAAAATAAACATAGACCACATAGATGCAATAGAACACCATGCACAGGAAACCAAAATGCAATGAGAGATCAAAATAACAGCAATGAATACATGAGAGGGTTTAGAATCAATCACAGACATATATATATTGCTCAATGGTTGATACAGTACATTGCAGTGGCCAAGAGGCAAAAATTGGCATTACAATCCATATGGGAGGTTTGAAAGCTCCACAAATTTTCTTGCACGCAGGAGAGAAGGGAGGATGCAAAATAAAAATATCCAACTTTTAGAAAAAGCCCATCCTTTACAATTTATAGAAGGGAAAGAGATGGAGAAGTGAGAAAATTGAGATTTGCCCAACCACCTCCAAGACTGTGCTTAACTCCATTCATCGTGGCGGTAGGTAAGAACCTCAACGACCCAAAAATGGCGAACTGTCATATTTCCCGCGTCAGGTCTTCTTCCTGTCGGGTTCGGGGTTCTCCTCTGCATTTGCATTGGGTTTGGAGGATGCCGTGACATGTGTTTGATGCTTGTGTTTTCCCGAAACCCGCTTCCACCGGTATTGCCAAGTTTTCCTTTGTTTTTGAATTCGGGGGTGTAATTTGCATTTGCATCGGGTTTGGGAGGTGGCTCGACATGTTTTCGCCCCATGCTTTCCCGACTTGTTTCCCCGACTCCAAGACCCGATTTCCTTTGTGTCGGGTTTTCCAACCCCTCCGACACATTTCTTCCCTGTCGGGTTTTCCAACCCTTCCGGCATGATTTTTACTTTGTTTCTCCGCCTCCGAAACCCGCTTTTCCTTTGCGTCGGGTTTTCCTTTCCTTGCGACATGCTTCCTTGGCGTCGGATTTTCCAACCCTTGCAACATGCTTCTTTACTATGTTCTCCCGACGTGTTTTCCCGACGCTGAGACCCGATTTCTTTGATTTCGGGTTTCGGAGACTCCCCGACATGTTCCTGCGACTTGCTTTTCCGCCTCCAAAACCCGATTTGCCTTTGATGTCAGGTTTTCCAACCCTTCCGGCACATTTCTTAGATGTCAGATTTTGGAGACCCCCCGACATGTTCCTCTTTGTGTTTTTCCACCATGTTTCTGCGCCTTGTTTTCCCGACTCGGAAACCCGATTTGCCTTGTGTCGGGATTTATGACCCTTCCGACATGTCTTCCCTGTCAGGTTTGGGAGGTCCTCCAACATGCTTTCGTGACTTGTTCACCCATCCTGTTTTCCCGACCTAGAAACCCGATTTCTCTTCGTTCATCCGTATTTACCCGGGGGGGGGTAAATATATACAACACATCCACCGCAGTGACTTCTCAGAAGAGCTCAGCGATACCATTACGTTCCTGAGCAGGGTCTTCGGGCTTTCTGATGCCCATTACTTCCATAAATGGATGCTGAGGCACTTGGAAACGATGAACAAGAATGTTCCTGATCAGCGCTTTTGCTGGGGAGAAATTATAAGTAGCACCATCTCCGAGCAGCTACAACAATTCAGCACAACGGGGGTATTGCATATGAACTCCTACGTGGTCTACGCTGCAGCATCAGAGAGGGATTATCCAGGCCTGACGCGGAGTGGAGTTTGGCCTCAGGTCAAAATATATGAGTATTATCCAGAATTGAGACTGGAGAATAGCATCGCCCGATTCACCAAAATCAACGATGCATTCTTTTACCATGTCACCTGCCTGTTGAGGCCGAATATGACTTATGGTCGTACAACCAAAAGTATAGTGGCAGCCACGGAGAAATGGGGGGCCCTGTTCACCTAGTTTCCCACATTTACCTATCTAAGGGCTGCAAACTTTTTGGGAGAGCCAACCAGGCTACTGAGGTATGCTGGGCCTAAACTAATTCTGCTGGAGCTATCAAGGTAGCTGGTCACATACCACGAAAAATGCCTTAAGAGAAAGAAGGGTGGAACTCCTTTCCCCCTCACAGTGGGCCGATATACATGCTCTACCCACCACAAGGCGAAGGAAATGTTTGCAGAGCTGGAGTTAACTCAATTTAAAGCATGACTTCCCAGCCAGGCCTACCTTTCGACCCCAGGGGTTGTCTGCCAAGGGCAAAGCTTGATCCAATCCATGTCCCTCAGATTGAGGACATTTATATTGATATCCTTGATGAGGTGGAGCTCAAAAGGAAGGATCATTCTCGCCTAGCATTGGCAGAAATCATTCAATACGGGATAGCCATCGTCCCCAAAAGCTTCCAAACTACAGAAGATGAAGTACACAAAGTATACACTGATACAGATGGGGACAATTGGCCCTTCCCGGCCATTGATCGAATGAAAGCTCCTCAGACAATTGAGGAGAGGGTCAAGGAAACTCTACGCAGGACAGAGCATTGGTGCCAAATGAACGGGATAATCTACCTCATGGTAGATTTCACAACCCTCCCCATTGGGAAACACACCTCCACGATCTAAAAAGCATCTTAAAGGAAAAGGTGTAGAAGGTGAATCCAGCACCATTCAGGAAGAATCCCCTGAAATTCCTCCTTCCACGGCGCCAGAACAAGTCAAAACTCTAGAGGATGAAATAACAGAGGATAGTCCCATAGGCCCATCCACTCAGGATTTCGGCATTGCTACAACAACAGAGGTTCCTTCTATCCCTTCTTCCTCTCTTCCTTCCCTTCTTCATGTGACTTAAGTGACCATCCCTTTGGTCGTGTCTTCTATCCCTTCTTCTATTCTTTCCCCCGCTTCTTCGTCTATCTTCTCTTCCCTCGCTGATCTGTCCTCCTCCATTTCTTCCCTCATCTCCAGGATCCCTTCCCTTCCCATGTCTTCCGCAGCTGTAGCTTCCCTTCCTCCCGTGGACACTTCTTCGGCTATTTTCTCAATGTCGCCACCACGTGTCTCCACGTTTTTCCCCTCTTCTACTGTAGCTACCTCCTCCTCTATCTCTGGTCCTTCTTCCATAGGTCTAGCCTGGATCTCTCAGCAACTAAGCCAACAAAAGAGGAAAGTTCCCATCACTCCGATGGACTTTTCAGTGATCCCATCTAAAGGGCGAAGAAGCAGAAGCCTTTCACTCGCTTCTCTAAAAGTGCTGCAGGAGAGAGAATCATGGAAATCACATACCCCAATCCCCTCAAAGAGAAAAAGGATCTGTCTCTGACAGATTTTACTGTGACCCAAGTCACAATGGGGACATCTTCTGAAAGTCTTCAGGGGGAGGCTCTTTCCGCAGTTGACGCCCTCTGTAAAAAGCTTCAAGAGACAAAAGAAGAGAAAAGGCTACTGAAGGAGAAAAACAAATATTTGCTCCAAGCCTTACAGAAGATGGGTAGTGCGCCTCCCACAACTGCCGCCGAGGCTTTTGAGCTTCTCAGCCAGGAGAAAATCAACGAATATGCAAAGATCGGTGAGCAGGGAATGGCCGTTTCCGCTTGGAGGAGCCAAATCCTCAAAGATAGCGAAAAAGTGATCGCCGAGTTCTCTGATTTGTATTTGAACATTGGAATGGCGAACAAGGAGCTCCAAGCGTTAGCGGGGCCCATATCTGAAGAGTTGGAACATGCCAGATTGCAGCACGAGACCTTTCAACAAATGTTTGACTGTTCAGTCGAAGATCTGGTCAAGTTCGGCGTCTTCGGCCATCCAAGGGCCCTCAACAAATTCATGTCCACTTTGGACTATCGGGTGGATCAGCTAGAGTTTGTTCTGGAAAAGATTGATAAAGTCAAGGAAGAAGCCCTGGACGCGATGCATCAAATGGAACGGATTGTTCTTAATATGTCGCCAGGGATACTTAATCCTTCCTTCACTTTAAGGAAAGCTGACGAAACCATCCGGATCTTCAAGGAGATCACTTCTCAAGGAACGGGGCCAGAGGTCACATTTGACACTGAATCTATCAACAACCTGCTGGCCTGTAGGGACTTCATCGGGTTCCTCATTGAGGCGGAAAAGGATTATTCCAAACTTCCTGAAAAGTTCATAGATGAGCAGGAGACATGTGAAGCGATCAGCGAGCGGCACAAGGATCCTTCTCAGGATCAATTTGGGCCAATGATCAACAAGTTTTTGGAATACCACGCTCAGTTCCATATTTCATCACCTGAGCAGCAACAAAAGCAGGCTACCCCCTTTCGGCCGCAGGATTATGACGACGAGCAGCTGCTACTTCTTCTTCTTCTCCCTCTTCTCCGACTTTCTTGTTGGAAATGTCTAAAGTATGTTGGTAAAAATGATGACATCATCCATGTTGCATCATGGGATGATGTCATCCATCAAGTTGTCAAAAGTCAACATGACTTTTAGATATTTTGTAAATATCTTTGTAAATAGGTGGTTGGCTCCTTTTTGCCTTCTTTCCTTCTCCTCTTCTATATATATTGGAATACTTGTTGTATTCAGGGAGGAACATTTTTTAGATGAAAATAGAAGTGAGGAGAGAAAGACTTTGAGCTTTCTTGTAACAGAAGAAAACAGTAATACAAATATTGAGACTTTGTGCTGAATACCTGTGTTATGCATCAGACCTTTCTTACGTTAGATCTGCATGTGTTTATTCTGTTAGATTCATATCTACCTTTTTGTCATTTGCTCATCAGTATTGCTTTGTTCTTTTATGCAAGTAGGTTTGGCTCTGTTTACTACCAATCCCAAAACATAAACTTTCTGACCTTTCTGCTTTGGAATTCATTTCTTTTCTTCCTTCGGACCTGCTCTTTCTCTATCCCCTCTTTCATTCCTTTCTTTTCGCAGTCTGAAACACCCTATTGGGATGAGATCCCAAACCCTCAAAGGCGGAATACTGTGAGATTTGCACAAGATTCCTGCTGGTAGAATAGCGATAAACCAGTTTCGCTTTGCTGACTCAAAGAGGGGCTAAGCCCTGCACACTGTTGGCTCGTCTATCCATAGATCTGTCCAGGCGACAGATTTTCGGACCAACAGTTTTTGGCGACTCCGCTGGGGATCAAACGGATCTATCAGATCTATAAAGGTGGTAAGATAGAAAATCAGAAAAAATCAGAAAAATCACCGCATGTTTGCAAATTTTAACTTTTTGATAAAAATCCAAAATTTTGCAAAAATAGTCCAAATCGAAAATTTTCTTCTGAGATTCATAGATCTGGCCTAGTTAAAGATCTTTAGTTTGCTGAGTTTTTATAAAAATCAGTATTTTGCCGTAGATCTGAATTTTTGACTGTTTACCAAAAACTTGAAACCCTCTGAAAAAGTCAAAACCAGATCCGAAAATCAGCTTGCTAATCTTCTCTGTCATTTATCCTCGCTTTTATTTGTCGTTAACCGCAATCGGTTTTCTGAGGAGGATAGTTTTTAAATATTTAGAAAAGTACATGCTGCTGGTTTTTGACAGAAAAACCAGAAAATCAGCAACTGTGCCCAAAAAGAAATTTTAAAATCTTTGCTACAATATCGTAGATCGGGAAGGTACACTGGCGGGTGAACCTTTTACATGCAGCAGGAGAGCTCGTGGAGAAACTGATCCTACTTTCGATCTGCTTCAAAGGCATAATTTCAGCGTAACGCCAGCACGTTTTTCAATGCTAAGCTCGGCCAATCGGTCATCCAGGAGTGTCTCGCCTCCGCGGAGGAAGAATTTCTCACGGGGGGCGTCCACTTCCCTTTGTAGTGCCTTGCTGCTTAGCGGAACCACGCTTCCGGCTCGTGTGCTTTTTCCAATTTTTGGAATGGCGGTACCATGGGGAAATGCTATGGGTCCTCTCGCACTGCCGCATCCAGTCCACGCGCTCCCTCACGGAAATCGAAATAATTTTCCCAAATTTGACGGGAGCGGAAATTAGAGCACGAATTCCCACATATCTGCATTCATCATGTCATGCAGTATTTTGGATGTGACTCACGAAGATGTGTCGGTTCACCTTTTTTTGGAAACTCTACAAGGGCCTGCAGCTGAATGGTTTCAGCATTTGCCGGCTGGATCTATCACCAGTTGGGCCACCTTGCGGGAGGATTTTGAAGATAGATACAAGCCTTCAGAAGATGCATTTTCATTATTATCACAGATCACTCATCTGAAGAAGGAGGCCAATGAGACCATGCACGATTTTATCGCCCGGTTCAATGCACTAATCAACCGTGTTCCTGTTGCCATGCTTCCAACACCAGAGAATCAGAAGTGTTTCTTCGTAAACGCTATGAGTTCGAAAGTTAGTTTCTTGCTCCTTCAAGAGTGAGTAGCTACCTTAGTTCTTTCTCAGGCCACTGCCATTCGGATAGAAGATAATCTGATAATATCTGGCGAATTAAAAAAGGAATCACCAAAGTCCAAATCTTCAAACCCTTCACCTACTACTTCGTCTGATCCAGCATTCCAAAAGATGGCGAACGATTTTCTCGCATTGAAGAAGCAGTTGGCCCAGGCTTCTAGCCCTTCATACCGGGATGTTCCACGAAGGAGTTTCGTTCCCAATAATGTTTCACAAAGGCCGCGTCTACCTGCGACTGCTCCGCGGTTGGCACTTGAAGCTCCTCCGGTCAATGCTCTGGCTGAGATTGAAGAAGAAGAGCAGTACTATGAAGAACCTTCGTCTCAAGGTGAAGATGATCAAGATGTCGGTGAGCCGACTGGCGACTCTACTATTGGGTATATGGAATTTGATGAGGAAGAATCTGATGAAGAAGAGGGTACTCAGGGTTATGCAAGCGGACAATCATATGCCGTTTTTACCCGTTCGCAAGGAAAAGAAGCAGAAGTTGCTGCCCATGTGCAGAAGGAGAAGGCCGTGTCAAACGCACCTCCGACCATTGCTAAAAGAGGTAATCCTCTTCCAACTCAACTCCCTGTTAAGTCTTTTACAAAGAAATATTTTCCCCCATCTCTCCTCCAAATCAGCCCTCTCATGTTCCTATCAAGACCAGTAATCCTATTCTATCATCGCGAGGAGAGGGACTCATTCCCTCACCAGCGCAACCCTTGGCAGCATTCGATATCATAGATCATGCTAAAAAGACCAAGATCCAAATGTCTGAAGCTGAGTACCTTCAGTCAAATCCCGAACAGCTTGTAAGATTGACTAAATATATTCAGAGTCAAGCTGTTATATCTAAGCAGGTTTCCCCGAAAGGAATTCTTTCCACTCCTCCTGAATCCCGCATAAATTTTGCTTCAACATCTGCATCAGGCAAGATAGAGCCTTTCTATCTCTCCCTCCTAATCAATGGCCACAAGTTGAGTAACTGCATAATTGATTCCGGAGCTTCGGATAACGTCATGCCGGAAAAAGTCGCCCATGCTTTGGGCCTCACTCTTACCAAGCCTTTTGGCAGATGTTATTCCTTGGAAACCAAACAGGTGCCGTTGATTGGTCAAATCAAAGACGCGCAATTTGCATTTGCGGCGTTCCCTGAGAAGAGGGTAAAGATGACCGTCCTTGTCGCCGACATTCCAGCAGCCTATGGAATTTTGCTGGGAAGAAGTTTTTGCAGCGAAGTTGGTGGGGAAATTCATATGGACTGGTCTAAAGCTAAAATTCCCGTCAAAGGTGTAATGCAGACATTAGAGCCAGAATCACAACAGAAATATTTGGTTACTAGCTCCGAAGACCCCAAAGCCTAAATCCTTTTTGAATCATCAGGGATGGGGAACTATTTTTGTCTACCGAGAAGGAAAAAATGGGTGTCCTCATTCAGGAAAAAGATCTTAATGAGATCTGGACCTTGCAGTTTGATGGCAGTTGCGCAACTAGTGGATGTGGCGCTGGGGCTGTGCTGATATCTCCCGGAGAGGAGGTGATTCCTCTCTCTTTCAAATTACAGTTTTTCAACACTAACAATACCGCTGAGTATGAATCTCTGCTACTCGGTATGCAAGCCGCAAGGGAAAGAGGAATTAAAAATTTAAAAGTGCAAGGTGATGCAGAATTGGTTGTAAACCAAGTCAAAAGGATATATCAAGTAAAAAATGAGAGGCTCAGGCACTACCGTAATGCAGTATGGGACAGCATCGAAGAATTTGATGCTTTTTCAATAGAGGCAATTCCAAGAGCTCAAAATGACATGGCTGATTCATTGGCCGTTTCGGCGTCCCTCATGCTCCCACACCCAGGTTTGAAAACAGACAAATACACCATTGAGGTGGTTTTCCGCCCGAGTGTGCCAGATAACTCTCAGCATTGGCAAGTATTCAATGATGATAATCAACTCATTGCCATTCTGGAAAAATCGGAAAATTTTGAGGGGTTGCATTTTGAAGGATCCACTTCTACATGCCGTGAATCAATCACCAGTCAAAATCATGAATCAGAGGAGAACGACGGCATATGTCAGCTCAAAGGAAATAAAATCCCGAAGGGCCTGGTTTCTTTCGAACGGCTGTTCGACAGGCATGATCATTTTGTGAAAAAGGAGGAGGCGAGATGATCCTAACTCATCCCCAGAAACCGAACCGGTTAATTTAGGTTCAGAAACAAATCCACAATTTGTGAACATTGGGAAATGTTGCACGCCAGAAGAAAAGCAGAAATTTTGTCAAGCTGCTGAAGAAATACATGGATGTATTGGCATGGTCCTATGCCGATTTACAGTCTTTCAAGCCAAAGGATGTCCAGCATGACATCCCATTGAAAGAAGATGTCAAAGCCTTTCGCCAGAAGCAGAGGCACTATAATCCTAAGATCTCGAGCACTATCCAGGCTGAAATTCAGAAAATGCTAGATGCAAGGATCATCTTCACGATCCATCACAGTACTTGGGTAGCGAACATTGTGCCAGTACGCAAGAAGAATGGTCAAATACGCATATGCGTATAGTTTCACAATCTGAATCAGGCGTCCTTAAAAGACAACTACCCACTTCCAGTAATGGATCAAGTTCTACAAGCAGTAACTGGATCAGAGATGTTGTCCATGCTTGATGGTTTTTCAGGCTATAATCAGATTGAGGTCTCTCCTGAAGATCAATTCAAAACAGCATTCACTACACCCTAGGGTACATTCACCTACTACAGGATGCCTTTCGGGGTAACTAATGCTGGTGCCACTTTTCAGCGGGCCATGGACCTGGCATTCAAACGTATGATGGGAAAGGTCATTGTGGTTTATCTAGATGACTTGACTGTGTTCTCTAAAAAATGAAGTGATCATTGCGATCATTTGGAACAAGTATTGGCCAGATGCCGAGAGCATGGGATTTCCCTAAACCCAAAAAAATTTTGTTTTTTTGGTCACCGAGGGAAAGTTGCTAGGGCATATCGTTAGCAAAGAAGGAACAAGGATAGATATTAAAAGAGTTAAGGCTATTCAGAGCCTTACTCCGCCTACAAGCAAGATTGGCGTTCATTCTTTTTTCAGAAAGGTGAACTTTCTTAGGCGTTTTGTTCCCGACTTTGCTGAGAAGACTCGTCACATATTGAACATGATGAAAGGGTCACCAACTTTCAGATGGAGCAAGGAAGGGAAAAGGCCGTTTGAAGAAATAAAATCTTTTGTTTCTCATGCACCGGTCCTGGTATGTCCCAATTTCTCCAAATATTTTATCATGTATAGTTATGCATCTGAGCATACTGTGTCTGCAATATAAATGCAAAAGAATTCGGAGGACATCGAATCCTCGGTTGCGTTCATGAGTTCTCCTCTCAAACCTCACGAGCTAAAAATGACTCAACTGGAAAAGCATGCCTTTGCCGTTGTCAAAGCAGTTAAGAGTTTCAGGTACTATATTTTAAATTCTCATATAGTGGTACTGGTTCCCGACACAGTAGTGAAGTCAATCCTAACTCAATATGAATTAGGGAGCTTGCAAGGAAATTGGATTACAAAGGTCCAGGAGTACGATCTAGATATAAAACCAACCAAGCTAGTGAGAGGCAAGGGCCTATGTCAGCTTATGGCTGAAAACAAATTTTTAGAAAGCCCTAAGGAAAAATATGACTGTACCAACGAAGTGCAAATCCCTCTGGAGGAAACCCATTCTCTGCCTCTGGTCCTATTCGTTGCAACCAGCGATGAATGGTATTCAGATATTGCTTTCTTCCTCACCTACGGTGAATGTCCAACTCACTTAACCGCAAAGGAGAAGCGCACTACAAAGCTCAGGGCGGCCAAGTATGTCATCTGGGATGACGGTTTATACAAGCGCGGGATAGATGGTGTCTTCTTGCGATGTGTCGATAGACCACAACAGGTAAAATTACTCGAAAGTTTTCATAATTCAGCCTGTGGAGGCCATTTCTCTTCCTCCGTGACTGCACACAAGATCATTCGGGCCAGGTACTATTGGCCGACGCTCTTCCAAGATACAGCTACCTGGGTAGCAAAGTGTGAACCTTGCCAACAGTTCGTCGGCAAGCCCAAGCTGGCTGCCCTTCCCCTAAGGCCGGTTATCATCAACGAACCATTCAGGCAGTGGGGAATTGATTTTATTGGTGCACTCAATCCCCAATCGAGTGCCGGACATAGTTATGTCATGACAGCAACAAATTACTTCACTAAATGGGTGGAAGCCATACCTGTCAAACATGCCACTTCTGAGGTTGTTTGCAATTTCATTAAAGAAAATATTATTGTCAGGTTCGGCGTCCCCAACAAGATTGTTGCTGATAATGCCTCTAACTTCTCTTCTCGAGAAGTTATTAGTTTTTGCTATGAATATGGAATAACTTTGGCTCATGCCTCAGATTATTACCCTCAAGGAAATGGTCAGGCAGAATCCAGCAATAAAAACTTGGTGACCATCATACGAAAACTGGTGGAAGCAAATCAACGAATGTGGCACAAGTCCTTATACGACGCTTTGTGGGCAGACCGCATTACTCCCAAGAGGTCTCTCGGTATGTCACCTTTTCAAGTGTTATACGGCACTGATGCCGAGCTTCCCATTTCTGTTGAACTCCCTGCTCTACGCTTGGCACGAGCCATTGAAGCTGAAACTTTCCAGATTTCTCTAGAAAAGAGGATCATGTATCTGGCAGAACTTGAAGAAAAGAGAGTAAGGGTGGTCGATAGGATCACCGAACATTAGAATCAAGTCAAGAGACTGTTCGATAAGAAGGCCAGGCAGAGGGATTTTCAAGTGGGAGATCTCGTCCTTTTGTGGGACAAGCGAAGAGAGCCAAAGGGAATGCACAGAAAGTTGGATTCTCTATGGAGAGGGCCTTTCAAGATCAAGCAGCTCAACGGAGAGAATAGTTTCTATCTCTCATATCTGGATGGGACCGAACTCCCGCTTCCCTATAGCGGGCAGCATCTGAAGATCTTCACGAAGTAGAGCTTGCTCTCTTCTTTGTACAGTTTTCTTTAAGTTGTGTGTTTTTTTTCGTCGTGTGTTTGCTTTCGGTTTGTTGTGTGTTTCCTTTGTCCTCCCTCCGGTCCCCCTTGTTTTTGACTCTGTTACCCAATGGATAGGCACAAGTGATCTGGGATTCTCTACCCCCGAGTTTGCTCAGGGATAGTCCCCAGAAAGAGCCAGCTGTTATCCCGTAAAATTGACAAGGGAAATTTTACCGATAACCATACCGAAATTTTGTTCCGATCCCTCGTTAGGGATCCCTTGCGTTCGAAACGTTGTAAAATCCCTTCCCGGGAAATCTGGTTTTTCGAACTTAGTCTTTTGAGCCTTTTTTGGCTGGGCGCATGAAATTGCTATGTAACACCAAATTTTGGTGCGCCCCCTTTAAAGCCTTTGGCGCATGTTTTTCAGTGTTAACACACCTTTTGGTGCGCCAAAGTATGTTGAGCCTTCTCTGCGTGTGCCAAGGCGCATGCGCCTTCGTGTTGACACAACTTTTGTTGCGCCATATGTTGGTGCGCCAAAGGGCGCACATGATCTTCATTGTTAACACAACTTTTCGGTGCGCCAAAGGGCGCACATGATCTCATGTCGACAAAGATTTTGGTGCGTCAAAGGGCGCACTTAATTTCATGCTGGAAAATGCTTTCATGCACCAAAGGGCGCATGCTTTTCCATGTCGACAGCAACTTTCATGCGCCCTTTACAAAGTGGGTGGCGCATTTATGACTAGCTCACTATATATATATATATATATATATGTTTTTGCGCGCCCAAATGTCATTTTCACTAGTCGCAGAGCACGTGATTTCTTTTCTCTGAGCCTGTCAGCCCTTGCCTCATCGTTTTCAACGCCTTGTGGACCCGTTGCAAGTTTTTGCTATTTATCCAGGTAAGAGGTTCCTCTCCCTCTCGTGTGTTTTACGTTTTTGTTTCTTGGTGTGCTTGTGGTCTGGTTGTGGTTTGGAAGTATTGAAATATCAAAATGTTGGCCTAGCCTCCTCCTTTTGCTATCTTCCCCTATCCCTCTCCCTCTGTCCAAGATCTGCTAGTAGGGGAACTTGTCTAAAAAACATGGTTTTACTTCCTTTTTGATGAGCCGTTTCATTGCCCAACTAAACCTGCAAAAGACAAGAGAAAGGAATGAAGAAAAAGGGGACCGTTTTTCCCTTTGGCGCATCGGCGCGTCCTGCAACATCATGAACAGTTGCGCCCCTTTGGCGCATCTGACCACCTTGCAACATGAACAAAACCCGCGCCAATGGCGCACCCATCATGCTTGTTGCATCAAGAACCTCTGCGCCCTTAAGGCGTGCCTCCTTCACATGCTGCAAGCGCTAAAATTGCGCCCCTTTGGCGCACCAACCTTCCTTGCTGCATCAAATTTCCATGCGCCAATGGCGCACCCAGAATCCGTGTTACACAGGCTTTATCCGCGCTAAGTACAAGTCTTTTAAGGCGCAGGCGCATCCCTCCTTACAGCAACATCATGTTATGTAAACCCTTCGTGCACCACGCCATGTTCCCTTCGGCGCACGAAAAGTTCCTGTTACACGAACCATCCATGCGCCAAAGGGCGCACCAAATCCCAATGCAACATGAAAAATCTATGCGCCGAAGGGCGCATCCTGTCACTATGTAACACGAAGTTTTCATGCGCCCTTTACAAAATGCAATCTGCAGTATGCATGCGCCATGCGCCTTTGGCACCATTTTTATCCTTGCAACACCCTCTTCCTGTGCGCCTTACCTATTTAGCCCTGTAAGCTGCAATTTTCATGCGCCCTGCGCCCTGAGCCTAAAAATGACTAACTCTTTCTTCTGTTAGCACTTCAATGGGAAATCAAATGACTGATACAACCTTTCTACGTTGGGTCTCGCTTCTTCTTCATGCAGATCAGCAAATAAATTTGGAAGAACATATGTCTACATCCAGCAAGAGACCTATCAAATCAAAAGGAAAGGCTAAGCCTACAGAGGAAGAAATGAAATACAAATATCAGAGGGTCAGAATGCCCGATTCCCAGGCCGAGTGCAGCATGGACGTCAGAGACTCAGAATTGGGGCATATCGACATGGAGGAATTCTGGGCTAGAACTCAGAAAGTTACAAGGAGTCCATGGATGGACAAACTGATCGGCAGTGCCCTGCACTTCGCCGGAGGAATCCCAGTCAGCGCCGTCAACAATGAATTCTTGATGGTGATTGCCCAGTCTTACAACAAAGACACAAGGTGTGTCGAAAACAGCAAGGGCGAGGTAGTCATCAACCTCACTGCCCGTCACTTCGAGATAATACTCGGCATCCCTCACCACCGACACTTTGTGGCCATCAGCCAAGCAGAGTGCATTAAGGCCTGGGAAGACAATGAAGATCAATGTATGCAGCTAATGAATGAAGTATATTTGAAGAACAAAAAGGTAGTAACTCGGTGGCCCCAGATCATCCACCGCAGTGACTTCTCAGAAGAGCTCAGCGATACCATTACGTTCCTGAGCAGGGTCTTCGGGATTTTTGATGCCCATTACTTCCATAAATGGATGCTAAGGTACTTGGAAACAATGAACAAGAATGTGCCTGATCAGCGCTTTTGCTGGGGGGAAATTATAAGTATCACTATCTTCGAGCAGCTACAAAAATTCAGCACAACGGGGGTTATTCCATATGAACTCCTACGTGGTCTATGCTGCAGCATCAGAGAGGGATTATCCAGGCCTGACACGGAGTGGATTTTGGCCTCAGGTCAAAATATATGAGTATTATCCAGAATTGAGGCTGGAGAATAGCATCGCCCAATTCACCAAAATCAACGATGCATTCTTTTACCATGTCATCTGCCTGTTGAGGCCGAATATGACTTATGGTCGTACGACCAAAAGTATAGTGGCAGCCACGGAGAAATGGGGGGCCCTGTTCACCCAGTTTCCCACATTTACCTATCTAAGGGCTGCCAAATTTTTGGGAGAGCCAACCAGGCTACTGAGGTATGCTGGGCCTAAACTAATTCTGCTGGAGCTATCAAGGTAGCTGGTCACATACCACGAAAAATTCCTTAAGAGAAAGAAGGGTGGAACTCCTTTCCCCCTCACAGTGGGCCGATATACATGCTCTACCCACCACAAGGCGAAGGAAATGTTTGCAGAGTTGGAGTTACTCAATTTGAAGCATGAATTCCCAGCCAGGCCTACCTTCGACCCTAGGGGTTGTCTGCCAAGGTAAAAGCTTGATCCAATCCACGTCCCTCAGATTGAGGACATTTACATTGATATCCTCCATGAGGTGGAGCTCAGAAGGAAGGATCATTCTCGCCTAGCATTGGCAGAAATCATTCAATACGAGATAGCCATCGTCCCCAAAGGCTTCCAAACTACGGAAGATGAAGTAGACAAAGTATACACTGATACAGATGGGGACAATTGGCCCTTCCCGGCCATTGATCGAACGAAAGCTCCTCAGACAATTGAGGAGAGGGTCAAGGAAACTCTGCGCATGACAGAGCATTGGTGCCGAATGAACGGGTTAATCTACCTCGGGGTAGATTTCACAACCTCCCCATTGGGCAACGCACCTCCACGATCCAAAAAGAAGCTTAAAGGCAAAGGTGTAGAAGGTGAATCCAGCACCATTCAGGAAGAAGCACCTGAAAATCCTCCTTCCACGGCGCCAGAACAAGTCATAACTCTGGAGGAAGAAACAACAGAGAATATTCCCATAGGCCCATCCACTCAGGATGTCGGCATTACTACAACAACAGAGGTTCCTTCTATCCTTTCTTCCTCTCTTCCTTCCCTTCTTCATGTGACTCAAGTGACCATCCCTTTAGTCGTGTCTTCTGTCCCTTCTTCTACTCTTTCCCCCGCTTCTTCGTCTATCTTCTCTTCCCTCACTGATCTGTCCTCCTCCATTTCTTCCCTCATCTCTGGGCTCCCTTCCCTTCCTATGTCTTCCGCAGCTGCAGCTTCCCTTCCTCCCGTGGACATTTCTTCGGCTATTCTCTCAATGTCGCTGCCACGTGTCTCCACGTTTTCCCCCTTTTCTACTGTAGCTGCCTCCTCCTCTGTCTCTGATCCTTCTTCCATAGGTCCAACCTGGATCTCTCAGCAGCTAAGCCAGCAAAAGAGGAAAGTTCCCATCGCTCCGATGGACTTTTCAGTGATCCCATCTAAAGGGGCGAAGAAGCAGAAGCCTGTCACTCGCTTCTCTAAAAGTGCTGCAGGAGAGAGAATCATGGAAATCGCATACCCCGATCCCCTCAAAGAGAAAAAGGATCTGTCTCCGACAGATTTTACTGTGACCCAAGTCACAATGGGGACATCTTCTGAAAGTCTTCAGGGGGAGGATCTTTCTGCAGTTGACGCCCTCTGTAAAAAGATTCAAGAGACAAAAGAAGAGAAAAGGCTACTGAAGGAGCAAAAAAAATATTTGCTCCAAGCCTTACAGAAGATGGGTAGTGCGCCTCCCACAACTGCCGCCGAGACTTCTGAGATTCTCAGCCAGGAGAAAATCAACGAATATGCAAAGATCGGTGAGCAGGGAATGGCCGTTTCCGCTTGGAGGAGCCAAATCCTCAAAGACAGTGAAAAAGTGATCGCCGATTTCTCCGATTTGTATCTGAACATCAGAAAGGCGAACAAGGAGCTCCAAGCGTTAGCGGTGCCCATATCTGAAGAGTTGTAACATGCCAGATTGCAACACGAGACCTTTCAACAAATTTTCAACTGTTCAGTCGAAGATCTGGTCAAGTTCGGCGTCTTCGGCCTGTCGACACTAAAATTTTCCTCCATAATTTCTATTTCATTAATGTATGTATTAGGAATAGAATGTTGTTAAGTGTAATTAGTAGTAGCGTCCGATAGAAGATAACGGCGCTGCCAGTACGACGCCGCAAATAATGTGGAGTACGGTAATAGTCAAAGTACAATAGGAATGTTGTAAAAAGTAAATATTTGTCATAAGTGGTCCGGGTAATATTAAAATGTCAAAGTTTGGGTAATTAGAGAAGTAGGGTCTTCATGATTAGGAATTAGAAATATTATATTGGTAATAAGGACAAGGAGTGAGGTCATAAATATTTTGTGTATTTTATTTGTAAAAATTTTAAAAATGTGGAACCCATGTAAAAAGATAAGGTTTATCTTATCTTAAGAGATAAGCTTACATGTACAGATAAGAGTTAATGTATGGAATATGATTCGTCAGAGTGGATTTCTTATCCTATCTTAGAGATAAGATGGATAAGCTTGTAAGTTCTATAAATAGAGAGGCTACCCCCCTCATTTAGCATAGAAAGAAGTAGTGAGAAATATTGTAGGAAGTGTGCGAAGGAAGCCATCAGTTAAAGGTGTGTTGAAGAAGCCATCAAGAGGTGTAATTGTAAAGTTTCTCCCATAGTCTTGTTGAAGTATACTCATGGGTGAGATTGTAACAGTTTCATGTTAATATTATAATTTATTTTGATATTTCAGATTTTTCGTCATTCTGTCTTATCATAGTCAATGGTATTCTTGTGTTCAGTTGTTGTTTTGTTTCCAGATTACATCCACCAAACTAAAGGCTGTTCATTAGCAAATAATCATAGCACGAGGAGTTCCCGGTGAAGAATTATCATAGTGCCGTATTGGTGTTGACATTTTGGTTCCGTTGCCGGGACCATTCCTCGTTGGTGGATTTTCTGGAGAGATATTCCCACTTAGTCAAAAATCAATTGGAGGGTAACCTTGTTTTTACTGTGCATAGTAGTTACCATGGTAAAGTCATTTTTACCGTGAATAGTAGTTACCATGTTAAAGTTATTTTTTTCCATGAATAGTAGTTACCTTGGTAAAGTCCTTTTTGCTGGGAATAGTAATTACCACAGTAAAGTCACTTTTTACCATGAATAGTATTTACCGCAGTAACTTCACTTTTTACCGTGAATAGTGTTTACCACAGTAAAATCAGTTTTTACCGCAGTAAGTCAAGTTTTACCATAGTTTACTGTGGTCATTTCTATAGTAATTCCAATTATTTGTGCACATAAGTCTTGTTGATTGTACTTGTGAGTTGGTATTTCACGGTGGTTACTTTTGAAAATGGGAAAGATTCCTGTTTTTTTCAGCTCAATCTAATGAAGATGCTTCTTCTTTCATTCAAGAGTTTTAAACGATCTTGTATTTGTAATGGCCTAATAAGAAGGGAACAATGGACTGAATTTTTTCCTACCTTTTTGGATGGTTCAGCACTTAGGTGGTTTGAAACACTAGGTGATAATGTGAAAAATTCATGGGATTTATTAACTGAAAGTTTTCTTGAAGAATTTGGTGAACAACAGAGATATGCAGATCTCATGATTGATATCACAAAGCTAACCCAAGGAGAGAAGGAGAAGATAATGGATTATCATGCTCGTGTTCTAGAGCTAAGGAGGAAGCTCGATGCCCAGATCCGGAAGGAAGGACTAGCGGATGGGTTGATGAACGACGTGGATAATCTCCTATGTAAGCACTTCATTCTTGGGATAAAGCCAGAGATCAGACAACGATGTGAAGTATGACCGCCCAGCTACCATTGAACAAGCAAAGGAGATTGCAAGAAGGCAAGAAGAAAGCATGGAAGAGGAGCCCAAAGAAATTGTTGCTAAAGTAGAGCCTACACCAGCACCTTTGGTCCAGAATCCACAACCACTCCCGGTGAGCACAAATATTTATCCTAGTACATCTACTGAGTATGAAGATCTGCTCAAAAAGATGGGTCAGTTAACTATTAATCTTCTTCAAGGAAAGGAATTTAGTTCTCAGGGAGGAGATAGAGGTCCAAAAAGAAATATTTTCTGAAGTTGTTTGTTATGGTTGTTATAAAAAGGGTCATTATAAGTATAATTGTCCAGATAGAGCTTCTACATCTGGTACAAGAGATAATGATAAAGGAAAAGCACCTGTGAATTCTCTTGATGTAGTAGATAAGAGTAGAAATAATGAAGTAGATGTGTTTGTAACAAAAAGAAAGAAAGAAAAAGATAATCAAGATGGAAATGATCCTAAGAAGATGAAAGGAGAAAATAGTAAGAAACATAGGAGAAGAAAGTTGGGTGTGCAGGATTTTCTGATTTCACAGGGGCAAGGACCATACTCCATCTTGGAAGATCTGTCCAAAAGGCCTGCAAACATTACATATGGTCAACTCTTGGCTATGTCTTCGGAGAAGAGGCGGGAGCTGCGAAGTGGACTCAATGCTCGACGAAGAAAGGAGGTTGAGGTCCCTGTTTTGGAGGCAGAGGCAGATCCCTATGCTCCACAAGCTGAGGTATTATGTAATGATATTTCAATTCATGATGTCTTAGTTGATGGAGGTGCTGCAGTTAATGTAATGACCGAGTCTGTAATGAATATGTTGGGTTTAAAAATTGATCGCCCTTTAACACTTATGTTAAGGTCATTAAATAAGGGAAAAACTAAACCAGAAGGTGTAGTTTCAAATGTGACAATATCTGTTATGGGTGTTGTATGTGTGGTAGACTTTCAGGTGATGAAAAATGGTACTGTTGCGTACCCAATGCTGCTGGGAAGACCATGGCTAAGAACAGTTCATGCAAGAAACTACTGGAATGAAGGTTTCATGACACTTGGACATGGTAGAGAGAGGGTGAAAATAAATGTGATCCCTCGGCATCATAAAGCAGAACCTGTGGATTCAAGTGATGAAACTGATGATTGGACCTCCTCTGATTACTCTAGTACCAGTGAAGTGGACACTGAAGATGAAGAAAGTGAGGTTGATGTTTCAGTCATGGATATCCTTCCAGTCACACCAACTCATGACCCCATAAAATTATCTGAAGAAGGAAGTTGATGATCGTCTCCAACAAATAAAGATTGGTGATGTTGTGATGGAGAGTGAGAAGGAATCCTACCTCCAGCTCTTTCGAAGGTACATACACCTATTCACTTTTGATTACAAGGAACTCCGTCAAATAAGTTGGGTAGAACATTCTATTGAGCTGGTAGATGGTGCTAAGCCCATAAAGCAAATGCCATATAGAATGAATCCTAATTTTTCCAAGACTGTAAAAGAAGAAATAGATAAGTTGCTTAACGCAAGATTCATATTTGCTGTGGAGAATTCAGAATGGGTTTCTCCCATTGTGATCTCAATAAAAAAGAATGGGAAGCTACGCATTTGTGTTGATTACAGGAAGCTCAATAAGGCAACAAAGAAGGATCATTACCCTCTTCCATTTTCAGATCAGATCTTGGACGAAGTAGCTGGCCAGGAGTGCTATAGTTTTGCTGATGGATATAGCGGCTACAACCAAGTTCGTATCACAGAGAAAGATCTGCTGAAGACCACGTTCACCACTCCTTGGGGAACGTTTGCTTATAAAGTTATGCCTTTTGGGTTGTGTAATGCTCCAGCAACATTCCAGCGCTTGATGAATAGGGTGTTTGAACCCTACATTGGGACCTTCATCAGGGTATTTCTGGATGATTTTTGCATCTATGGGAGCAAGTTGGACCACCTGCACCAAATGGAGACAGCATTTCAAAGGTTAGATGAAGCACAAGCCTCACTAAACCCTACAAAGTGTGTCTTTGGATGTTCTAAAGGTGTTTTGTTAGGGCATGTTGTATCCAGAGATGGTATTGGTACTGATCCTGATAAAGTTTCAAAAATCAAAGATTTTACCAGTTCCTATGAATAGAAGTAAGTTGAGATCATTTTTAGGCCATGTGGGTTACTATAGAAGGTTCATCAAGAATTTCTCAAAGATTCCACAGCCACTAACCCAGTTCTTGAAGAAGGATGTTACTTATGAACCAGGAAATAAGGCGCATGAAGCTTTTAAACAATTGAAGGAAGCCCTGGTGTCTTCGCCTGTTTTGAAGAATCTAGAATGGAGCAAGCCATTCATTGTGTACACTGATGCCTCAGATGCAGCACTAGGAAGTACTTTGAGCCAAAAGGATGAAAATGGGAATGAACATCCAATTTACTTTGGGAGCAGAAAAATGAGTAGTGCTGAGGTAAATTATACTGTAACTGAAAAAGAGGCTTTGGCTATCATTTTTGCTGTAAAGAAGTTCAGAAATTACTTGCTAGGGAAAAAATTTCTAGTTGTAACAGATCATCAGGCTCTAAAATATATTGTAAATAAGCCTAACCCATCAGGGAGGATAGCAAGATGGATAATTTTGCTACAAGAATTTGAATTTGATATTATAGATAGGCCAGGAAAGAAGCATGTCAATGCAGATGCACTCTCTCGAGCCTATGATGGTTTAAGATCATCTTGTGATGATGATGATTTCCCTGATGCAACATTTTTATCCCTTGATACAATCCCTAGTGAATACATAGATATTTGGAATTATCTGAATGAATTCAAGTTTCCTGATGGTGCCAATGCAAAGACTAAGGGAAGGATTACTCAAGCCAGTCGTCCATATTCTATTCTGCATGGAGTATTATTTCGAATAGGACCTGATGGACAGTACAAGAGGGCAGTTGGACGTGATCAAGGGAAGGAGCTGCTAGAAGAATTCCACAATGGTACATGTGGAGGGCACTTCTCTGGACAACTTACAGCAAGAAGGATCTTGGATGCAGGTTATCACTGGCCCACTCTTTTTAAAGATTGTTATAATTATTGTAAGACATGTGATATTTGTCAAACACATGGTAACCGTAAGACTTCATCAGCTCCATTATGTCCTATTCTTCCACTTGGTCCCTTTGAAAAGTGGGGAATAGACATTGTAGGTCCACTTCCAACTACCTCACGCCAAAATAAGTATATTGTAGTTGCCACAGATTATTTGACCAAGTGGGTTGAAGCTAGGCCATTGAAAACAACTTCCATGGATGAAGTGGCAAGGTTCATGTATGAACGCATTGTCACAAGATTTGGTTGTCCATTAGAAATTGTAACAGATCAAGGAAGCCACTTCATTAATGAGGTGGTAGAAGCCCTAGTCAATAAGTTTTCTATTAAGCATAGGAAGGCAACATCATACAAACCAAGCACAAATAGACAGGTGGAACGAACAAATTTTGTGTTGTGTCAAATTCTAGCAAAATATGCAGCCTTGCAGGTACATAAATGGGATAAGAGGATTCATGCAACATTGTGGGCATATAGGGCAACATCAAAGTCAGCAACAGGATACTCTCCATTTCAGTTGGCCTATGACATTGATCCAGTTCTTCCTATTGAGTTTGATATTCCTACTGTGAGAGTTATGAAAAATGAAAGGATGGATGAAAGTGATTCAGTAAAAGAAAGGTTGGTACATCTTCATTTACTAGAGGAAATGAGGGAAATAGCAAAGGATACAAGCCATAAGAAGAAAATGAAGCAGAAGTAATACTTTGATCAAAAGATCCTTTGGTCTCCATTTCAGGTGAATGACTTGGTTCTAGTATATGATTCCAGATACAAAAAAAGAAGACAGAGGAAATTTCTTCCAAAATGGATGGGGCCTTACAAAATAGCAGCTGTGCATGAAAATGGTACGTACCGACTGGAGGAATTAGATGGCACTCCCATTACGAAATGGGTCAACCACGACAAGTTGAAGATTTTCCACGCACCAGAAGAGTCTACTCCGAGGACGGAGTAGAAGCTAGGAAGGGGGAAGATGTCGACACTAAAATTTTCCTCCATAATTTCTATTTCATTAATGTATGTATTAGGAATAGAATGTTGTTAAGTGTAATTAGTAGTAGCGTCCGATAGAAGATAACGGCGCTGCCAGTACGACGCCGCAAATAATGTGGAGTACGGTAATAGTCAAAGTACAATAGGAATGTTGTAAAAAGTAAATATTTGTCGTAAGTGGTCCGGTAATATTAAAATGTCAAAGTTTGGGTAATTAGAGAAGTAGGGTCTACATGATTAGGAATTAGAAATATTATATTGGTAATAAGGACAAGGAGTGAGGTCATAAATATTTTGTGTATTTTATTTGTAAAAATTCTAAAAATGTGGAACCCCATGTAAAATGATAAGGTTTATCTTATCTTAAGAGATAAGCTTACATGTACAGATAAGAGTTAATGTATGGAATATGATTCGTCAGAGTGGATTTCTTATCCTATCTTAGAGATAAGATGGATAAGCTTGTAAGTTCTATAAATAGAGAGGCTACCCCCCTCATTTAGCATAGAAAGAAGTAGTGAGAAATATTGTAGGAAGTGTGCGAAGGAAGCCATCAGTTAAAGGTGTGTTGAAGAAGCCATCAAGAGGTGTAATTGTAAAGTTTCTCCCATAGTCTTGTTGAAGTATCTCATGGGTGAGATTGTAACAGTTTCATGTTAATATTATAATTTATTTTGATATTTCAGATTTGTCGTCATTCTGTCTTATCATAGTCAATGGTATTCTTGTGTTCAGTTGTTGTTTTGTTTCCAGATTACATCCACCAAACTAAAGGCTGTGCATTAGCAAATAATCATAGCACGAGGAGTTCCCGGTGAAGAATTATCATAGTGCCAGATTGGTGTTGACAGGCCATCCAAGGGCCCTCAACAAATTCATGTCCACTATGGAGTACCGGGTGGATCAGCTAGAGTTTGTTCTGGAAAAGATTGATAAAGTCAAGGAAGAAGCCCTGGACGCGATGCATCAAATGGAACGGATTGTTCTTAATATGTCGCCAGGGCTACTTAATCCTTCCTTCACTTTAAGGAAAGTTGACGAAACCATCCGGATCTTCAAGGAGATCGCTTCTCAAGGAACGGGGCCAGAGGTCACATTTGACATTGAATCTATCAACAACCTGCTGGCCTGTAGGGACTTCATCGGGTTCCTCATTGAGGCGGAAAAGGATTATTCCAAACTTCCCGAAAAGCTCATAGATGAGCAGGAGACTTGTGAAGCGATCAGTGAGCGGCACAAGGATCCTTCTCAGGATCAATTTGGGCCAATGATCAACAAGTTTTTGGAATACCGCGCTCAGTTCCATATTTCATCACCTGAGCAGCAACAAAAGCAGGCTACCCCCTTTCGGCCGCAGGATGATGACGACGAGTAGCTGCTGCTTCTTCTTCTTCTTCTTCTTCTTCTTCTTCTCCCTCTTCTTCGACTTTCTTGTTGGAAATGTCTAAAGTATGTTGGCACAAATGATGACATCATCCATGTTGCATCATGGGATGAAGTCATCCATCAAGTTGTCAAAAGTCAACATGACTTTTAGATATTTTGTAAATATCTTTGTAAATAGGTGGTTGGCTCCTTTTTGCCTTCTTTCCTTCTCCTCTTCTATATATATTGGAATACTTGTATTCAGGGAGGAAAATTTTTTAGATGAAAATAGAAGTGAGGAGAAAGACTTTGAGCTTTTTGTACCAAGAGCTCCAAATCCTTGGTGTAGATGGTGCAAGAAAATGCACCCCCTTCCCATTTTATCTCCTAGACCTCAACATGACCTCATTCAATTCTTTCTCACAACTTAAGCACCCCATGCTCCATTTCCCAGCCCCCACTCCATCCATCCAAGCTCCGCCATGTGGAAAAATAGAGATGGAGTAGAATTTTGGCACCAAATGCACTAAGCCCTTGGTGAACTTGGTGTAAAAAAGTGCGACTCATTCCCAACCTTCAAAATATGTAAAAATTCTAACTGTCGTGCTGCTTCTACGTGTTTTTACTCCTTCCCTCACACATGCACCTAAAAACTCCAACTACGAGAAACTCTTCCTCTCCTTAATTGATGCTACTGACATACCTTCCATAACACTTACATCATTAATTTATCATCCTCCAGTGTTGCTACAGTGAGAAAAACAAATATTTCCAAGAAAAAGAAAAGACTATGTGTTGCTAGAAACCCTAGGCCCAAAAACAAGAAATTGCTCATATCTCCCAAATTGTTCATCGGATCTCCATGAAATTTTGAGAAAATATTCCTCATCAAAATTCCTTGAAGCTGCAAACAACTAAAAATTGAAAGGAATCCCTAATTTTTAATGGCAACCATATGAATTTTTTTGGCCCTAAGTTGATTCTTTTTTATTTTCTGTCAATCCGGGAAGTGGTTTGACTTGAAAATCTGAATAGAGACTGAAGAGAAAAAATCCAGAAGGAATCTGAAATTTTTTCATCAATCCAACACTCCAAAGTTCAGCTTCTAAAAATATCAAGTGCCGCTGGTTCAAAATTTCCAATTTTAGTAAGTTTCATAAAATGACAAACTCCCTCCATAAGAGAGAACAATGAAAATCATACAAATTGAAAACTAGGGCACGTAGGTCAAAAATTCAAAAAGGTAAAAAAAGTAAAAAGAAAAAAGAAACTTTCCAAAAATATAAAGTGATTTTAATTGACCCCGAGACATCTACGAAAATCTTGGAATGTGAAAGAAGCACCTCAGCATAAGAAACAAGGTTAACAAGTGACACTACCCAAAATAGTTGTTCTTGGGATCTAGTTTCCAAAAATAGTAGTTTTTGGTCTTGAGAGCAGAAAGTTGCTATCATTTCCATAGCAACATATATTGTTGTTTTTTTTAATAGGATTATAAATTTTGCTAGTCAAGAGCACCTACTCTCCCCTTGGTGAGTTGGTTCAAAACAAACTAAGTCAATGACCTCGGTGAATTGGAAGACATGAATACATGATATGGGGAAAATCCTATGAAAAGTGGATTGAGGAAATCATCGAGAAAGGAAAGGAATTGTGTCCAGACATCAGTTCTCTCATCTATAATGCCCATGCAACATTTTCTGAAGTAAAAAAGATGGAGGAGTTTCCTAAAGAGGTGAGTCACTTGGAGGAGATGCTCCCACTGGTATTTGAAATGAGTTCTTTTAAATCTCATGCCCTCGTGAGCAAGGAGGTTTTTTCATCAATTTCTGAAGACTTTCCCTAGATTTGGATCTTCATCATGGATGCCCGATATGCAATGCTAAAAGGATCCATATTTGAATTGGATTCGCATGGATGTAAGATTTCTGGAATCTTGAATGAAGTTTACCTCTATGTTCAAAGATTTGAGTTCCCTTTTCTCACTGAGGACTCATCATCAGAGGAACTCGTCATTGCATTTCAAGAGATGGTCAAGAAAGAAACATGTTACTCTCTTTCCTTCAATAAAGATAATTTAGAGTCTCTGGCTGATATTAGGATTTTTATTGCCGTAATCACAATGGATCACGAAGAATGGCTTCATCAATGTACAAGGATTAGTGGTGTCCCTAAGACATGGACCAAGGTGCTGGGATGTGTTTTTATTCTAGGGTAAGATATGATGACAATTGCGATAACTAAAATTTTCAAGAATTAAAGGAAAAGGAACATGTTATCATCAAATCAAATCACCCTCTGATTCACACAAGTGTGTGTGTTTGAGCTCACGGTGCGATTGGATAACATGGCTACTATCTCCAACTTGTGGGACTTGCTACCTGAGATAGACCTCCAAAGAAAGTTGGTTCTTCTTCCTAATCCTAGTGAAAACTAACTCTACTGAGATGAAGGTACTAACTATCTCTATCCTACAATTTCTAAGGGACTAGGGAGAGAGAAATAACATGCAAATGAAGGAAAACTACACTACAAAGGTGATGCACCAAAAGAAGGGAATGCTGACAATCTCCAATGTGTGAAAGTGGAAGCAAAATGTAGATTATAGAGGATGATGAAAGTTATCCATAGTCTAACAACAACATTCACAACACTTTTTCATGAATACATAACAATAATAGATCCTTGTAAGAGCACAAAGTAGACACAAAATTCTGCAATAAGATTAGAGAGGCAAGGAGAACACAAACAGACATAATAAGGGAAGATATATCCAAAAATTTGTATCTATTTCTTCATTAATATGCACAATCCAAAGTATTACAAAGGGAATGCCTAGATCACCATGTAATGAGCCCACTATAAAGGCTAATAGGACATTGGCTTCACAAAACCAAAATGACAGAGTTTTTCTACTCAAACTATCCTCCTTTTACAATGAGCCCAACACTTCAATTTATAGAATTTTGGAAGAGAGAGAGAGAGAGAGAGAGAGAGAGAGAGAGAGAGAGAGAGAGAGAGAGAGAGAGAGAGAGAGAGGAGAATAAATTCCCGAAACCTACTTTTCGGCCACTTTAAATATGTCATAATTATGCCCAAATTATGATATATGACCTATAGAAGGCACCCCATACTGTCCCATGAATTGCATCAGTGAAAAATGTCTTCCCATGCCTCATTAAATGCTTCTCCAACCACTTTTCAACAACCAAACAAAACTGGGATCGTTTTTCTTTAAAAAATCACTAATAAAAATTCATCAATTTCTTCTTTACTTAATTTTTGTGCATCAGGATTTGAACATGATCCCAACAAGTCCAATTTTACAAAAATCCGTTGAAAATTTCTCAAGTTATGACCCTCTAAGTGTGAGAAACTATTTTGAGTTTGCTAGGGATTTCTTACATTTTACGAGACTAGACATTTAAATTTTTGGAGCTGGAGATGTTTATTTTATTTTAACCCACCTACCCTTACTACAAATAATAAATCTAGTTTTTTTGGTGTAGAGGATGTCAAGATCTTTCCGAAAAGTCCAATTTTGTCAAAATTAGAGCTTCGGGTTAAAAGTTATTCCCGTTTGAAATTCAGGGTCGGGGTGTTCCACACGGTCTCTCATAATCTACAATACTGGCCTTTTAGCACCCTTCACTTTGATATGCAGGTATTATGGGTTTTTAGAGAACTCATGGCACTAGGGTACAAGGGCCACTTGGGACTCCAAAATCTGCTTCATCCGCGATGCACTTTATCTCCTTGATGTGCAAAAATTTCACCTCCGTGGGGAACTCATGTCCCCACAATACTTGGACCACCAGGGCCTCAAACTTCTACCTTTTCCGCAATACATTGGATCTGCTTCAATTCCTTTGTGAATCAGGTAAACTGACTTTTCAAGGAACTTGTGATCTGATGGAACCTGGACCACCTGAGCCTCAAACTTCTGCCTTCTCCACAATACATTGGATCCACTTCAATTCCTTTGTAAATAGGGTAAATCATCTTTTCAGTGAACTTGTCGCCCAATGGAACTTGGAATGCTTAGGCCATGAACTTCCTGCTTTTCCATAATACATTGAATCCGCTTCAATTCCTTTACAAATCAGGTAAATCGACATTTTGGGGAACTTATAGCTCGATGGAACTTGTGCCGCCTGGACCATCATGACCCGATTTATCCATGAATCATTGTTTTCTTATCATTGCGGGCCTAAGTCGAGGATGAGGAACCCTAGTTCCATCCATAGTTGTTCCACCCATAGCTCCTAGACCCACAATACAATAAAATAGGCCATTTCCCCATTTCTCTAAATTTTTAGCAAATTTTCACTAACTCCTTAGATTTTTCTCGAATATGGAAGTTAGAGAAAAGAAAGGGGGTGCCTCCAAAATCCAATGTTTTCTATTTTCACCATTTTTTCCTGTTCAAGTTTAAATAAATTATGCAAGTAATCAAAATTCATCTTGTGGTAAATTTCGGATAACAGAACCAACTCCAGAGATCCACCATTAGGAGGCATGATTCAGTTAGGTTCATCATAGTAGGGGGTTTCTTCATCAGATGTGGCATCTTTTCTTCCTTCTCTCTTTCTCCCTCTTCTTTCTCTCCCTTTTCTAATTCTTCGTTGACCGTAATCATTGTATTTTGTCTCATTCACTTAAGTGAATTTATAAAGAAACATTGTAAAAGTCCCTTTAATTTATAAAAAGGGGAATTATTTCTCACTTCTTAGGAAGGTAAAAAGTCACAATTTGAATGAGACAATGAAGAGTCATGTGGGGGGTAGGAAAAGAGTCAATCTACATTGCTATAAATTGGGATGGATTCTCCATTCCAAAAGAATCTGAAAATTACATTATTAAATTTTTTTATTTTATAGAAATAGTGGATTGTAATATGTTGTTGGATTTTGTGTCATCCATATACATGAAATAAAGAAACATTTCTTCTACATGCTTTCTTCTATTCGCTTGATTTGTACAACTTTTGCCAATGTCAATCAAGGAATAGAGTTTCTACTTTCCAAGGTGTATGCATGTGTGTAGCTTTGTATGCATGGTTTCTTCTCATCGTTAATGAAATAAACATAGTTGTTATAAGAATCTTATGTTTCTTCCACTTCCTTCTTTCACGCACCTTGCAAGTATAGTGATGCAAGAACTTTGTATCTTCGATAGATGAACCTAATAACTTGGTGTCTTGGGTTATCCATCTCACAAGATAGCTTCATTTTTCTTTCCTCTATATTGAATGTTGAACTACTTCAGTTACTGGGTGTGATCTCTACAGACTACTCATGGCACTAATCTTCCTTGCCTAATTTCCATCCTTTCCCCTCACCGATGTAATTTCCTCCCTTGTACCATGTACACAAATTTTTCCACAAGTTTAGTGGAGTGTCCCTTTGTGATCCTTAGCCTTCTGGGACAACCAAAACATTTAGTTCAGGTTTAGATTAGTCACATTCAATAATGGGAGCGGTACCATTAAATGCATAGGGGTGTCGCCCCATGAACATTGGTGGAGACAATTAATTTTTGCACTTGAATTTTTTTCTCAGCAACAATTTTTAGCGACTCCACTGGGGAGAGATTTTCCCAAGTGTACCCAAAATTATCTCTACCAAAAAAATAGAAAATAAAAAAAAATTATATATTAAAAAAATATATTTTAAAGAAGAATAATTTTTGAAGGTGACTCCACCGAGGAATGAACTACCGTCACGTTTGTTTCTTGTGCATAATGAAGAAATTTATAGATTGGAGTGAAGTGATAATGAGTGACAATGAAGAAGAAGAAGAACATGGTTGCCGAGAAATCAAGATTGCCGATCAACCATGGTTATGGACCAGTCCTTACAAAGAAGAAAATTAAAGAATGACAGAAGGGTATCTTTCTTCAAGCAATTACATGGCTCTAAAAATCAAGGAAAGACATGGTAGAATAAGAAAATTTTCCACTTGCGAAGAACTTGTCATCAAATCTTGGTGGCTATAATTCAAGAGGAGCTTTGTTAAAGGAAAGAAATGGAAGTATAATGGTAGGTTTGTTGTGGTTTATTTTTATGATATCTTGATCTTTAGTATAACTAAAGAAGAAAATTTGCGGCATCTAAGGGTTATATTTGAAGTGTTAAGGAAAGAGAAAATCTATGCAAATATGAAGAAGTGCGTGTTTATGCAAGAGAGTTTGGTAGTCTTGGGCTTTATTATTTCAGAAGATGGGGTATAGATGGACTTAGAGAAGATAAAGGAAATTATTGAATGGACTACTCCACTGAGTATAACAAAGGTAAGAATATTTCATGGTCTAGCAACATTTTACAGAAAGTTCATTAAAAATTTCATCAGTATTGTAGCACCTATAAAAAATTTCACAAAAGGAAGGGAGTTTTTGTTGACAAAGGCAGATGAGGATAGTTTTTAGTTCTTGAAGAAGAAGGTGACAGAGGAACCCATTTTGGCACTACCAGATTTTGATAAAGTGTTTAAGGTTGATTGTGACACATCACATATGGGTATTGGTGTTGTTCTAAGTCAAGGTGGAAATCTAGTAGCTTTCTTTAGTGAGAAACTGAATGAGGTAAGAAATACTCTACTTATGATGTGGAATTTGATGCAATTGTACAAGCATTAAGGCATTAGAGGCATTACTTAGTACCTAAGAAGTTTGTGCTATTTACAGACCACATAGCCCTGAAGTATGTGAATACATAAAAGAAGTTGAATAGTAGGCATGCAAAGTGGGTATCATTTTTCTAGGGTTATACTTTTTCTCTAAAACATAAATCAGGAAAACAAAATCAAGTTGCAGATGCATTGAGTAGGCATGTGACTTTTTTTACCACTATGGAAAATGAGGTTGTGGGTTTTGAAGAAATGAAGGGTTTGTATTCTTTTGAATCTGATTTCAAGGATATTGTTGAAAGGTTAATTCTTCCATTGTCCAAAAATGCAGGAGAGTTCCAAGATGAGTACATTTTACAGGATGGATACCTATTCAAGGGATGCCAACTATATATTCCAGTTGGGTCTATGAGAGAGAATATAGTGAAAGAGTTGCATATCGGAGGATTGGCAGGGAATTTTGGTAAAGATAAGGTGATATCCTTGATAGCAGAGAAATACTATTGGCCAAAGCTGAAAGAGATGTGGTAAGGTATGTGGAGAGGTGTTGAATTTGCAAGTCTCTAAAGGTCATGCACATAATATAGGGTTGTATATGTCGTTTCCTATTCCGAAAGGGTCGTGGAAAGATTTGAGTATGGATTTTGTTTTGGGATTACCAAAAATGCAACAAGGTAATGACTCAATTGTTGTGGTTGTTGATAGATTTTCTAAGATGGTTCATTTTATTTCCTGCAAGAAAACAAGTGATGTGAAAGGCGTAGTAGATTTTTTTTAGAGAAGTTGTTTGTTTACATGGTGTTCCAAAAACCATTACTTCGAATATGGACACAAGGTTCTTAAGTCACTTCTGGAGGAATTTATGGAAGAAGTTGGAAACTCAACTACAATTCAGTAGTGCCTATCATCCTCACACTGATGGGAAAATAGAGGTGGTAAATTGGAGTTTGGGAAACTTGTTAAGGTGCATCGTTTGGGAAAAGCCGAAGCAATGGGACTTAGCATTACCACAAGCTGAGTTTGCATATAACAATTCCATAAATAGATCCACGAGAAATTCTCCATTTTTGATTATGTATGGGAGTAATCCAAATGGGGTGTTAGATTTGGTATAACTAGCAGTTGATGGTAGAGTTAGTGATGATGCATAAGCATTTACCGAATATATACAACAATTGCAGGAAGAAGTGCATAATAAGTTGCAAAATATGAATGATAAGTATAAGGAAATAGTATATGTGCACAAACAGAGAAAGGTATTTACATTTGGTGAGTTGGTTATGGTATACCTGAGGAAGGAAATGTTTCCAAAAGGAACCTATAATAAGCTGAAATACAAGAAGATTGGTCCTTGCAAAATCGTGAAAAAAATGATAATGCTTATGAGGTGAATTGCCAGGGAATTTTGATATTTCTCCAATGTTTAATATTTCAGATTTGTATTCTTTTCATGGGGATGGTGTAGAAGGGGATTTTATTGACGAATTAGTAGATTAGAGGCAGCAGGTTCTGGTGAAGAAGAAAGAAGAAGTGGATAAGATTCAAGATAAGAAAACAATGGACACACGACATGGTAAATACAAGAAATATTTGGTACATTGGAAAGGAATGGAACAAGAGGAAAAAACTTGGGTCATAGTGTAGGAGATTAAGAAGTTGGATGTAGATAAATGGAATCATTTAGAAGAAGACAACTTGCAAGAGTTGTGTTTTTTTCAAGCAAGGGAGAATGATGCCTCAAAATTAGCAGGAACTTGACAAGGTCATAACTTGAGCTTCGGGTGTCTGTTTGAGTCCATTTTTTTTAAACCACATTTTTCTATGAGAAGAACACATCGGTCAACCCAACGTATTTATTGGAGCAAATTTAGGCACATTTTTGGGCCCGAAATCCGCCATCTTGAGGCCAAAAATTAGGATTTAAGTTGTAGTTTGATTTTTTCCTATTTTAGGGCATTAGTTAATTTTAGTCTATTAATTGCATTATGAGTTGGAAATTTGGAAATTCCTCTAATTTAGGAATGTAGAAGATGTGTGGAAATTTTTTTGCTCTTATGAATAAGCATGTGAACTTACTAAGAATATCAGGTTCTAGTAAACTACTAAAAATAGTAATTTCCACCACCTATAGTAGATTTAGTCAAATTTAGTTTGAGTTTTCTTGGCAACTAGATTTGGGAGTTGTTTTCCTATTTAGGAAACATTTTAATTCATGATTCAATAATGAATAAGGAGATCTATTTTATTTTGCAGTTCATATTATCTGCAGTATATCAATTTTGTTTGCAATTTGGCTACATTAATCTAGCTCTGTAAGGAAGGTGTGAACATCTTGAAGCATTATGTGTTGTCAACAATGAATAAATTCAAGAGTATCCTGATGACTATCCATACTATGGGGTGTTCATCCCCAAAATATTCTTGGATGCTCTTGAAGAATATCTGATCATGGAGCCTTCCGAGGAAAACCAAAGCAATTTCATAGAGGATGGTGATGAAAAGGACATGGAGATAGAACAACCATTCATCAATTATTTTTGGCTTGAGGCACAACCCATTGGAGGAGAAATAGATTCAAGAAAGGAATAATATTGTTTCATGATGGATGATTCAATGCTTTCCAAAGTCTCCACCAACAATGAAGAAGAATAAGATGACCAGTTCGAAGTAAGCATGAAAAATATCCTTTCAAATTTTAATCTTTCAATTAATGATAAAATGGAGGTATGTGAAGAAGTTCAAGAGAGCTGTCCTGCATCATGGAAAAAGGATAATGAATTCAAGATAGTCATAGATAATTTTCCTTCCTTTTTTGATTCTTCAAGTGCTATATAAATGTTGAATGAAGAAATTAATACAATTGAAGAATCAAATTCTTTTCCCGATTCAATCATGGATGATTGAATGGAAGAATCCCAATTCCTTTTTGAAGCCAAGGAGAAAAAAAATCTCAAACACAACCTCTTCTCAACTAAAGAGCATAATGATGATCATGGTGAGTATGAAATTTTTCATTGTCCAAGTGCGTAAGAGGATATAATAATGGATGATCAAGATGTAACTGAAAATTCTTCCCACACTGCTGCCCCAACATGGTTCTCTTATTCCCACCAAGAGGAGGATGATATGGATTTTGGAATCAAAGGAGTATCCTTCCGAAAAAGTATGGACCTATTTTCCTTGTCAGAAGGTGTCATGAATCAAGTATGTCCATGCTTGCAAGAAAGTGAATCTTGGGAAATAGAAATCATGGAAGAAGTTGACGAGGATGTTTCAAATGAGTCACGAGCTCGTATGGATCATATTTTTATCCATCTCTTGAAGGCACGATGTAGAGATTATTTGAATAAGAATTAATATGAGCCTATGGAAATATCAGAAGATTCATCCATGTAAGACATCTTGAAATCTGTAGAAGAAACAAAAGATCCTCAAATCAGTCTTGAACCCTTGACTTAGGATATGGAGATGTAAGATACATATGAATCAATTTGTACTTCTCATTTTGATACACCAATGTTTGATGTTGAGAAAAAGTCAATGAACGAGTGTGTTGTTTTCACTATTATCTTCATCCATTATCGAATCTCCTTTGATATTCCTCACTATTGAAAACAACATCTCCACCATGGATGAAGATAATAGTGAAAATGTGGAGCTAACTCGCATTGAAGAGAGTTGTTCAAAAAAAAGTGAAAAGCTACGAAGTTCTTGGGATTGTGTTCCAAATCATCTACTTCCCGCAACTTCAAAATGCTCCACAAGTCCAGAACAAGAGTTCATATAGAAAATTCCACTTGAGGATAAAGAATGCTTCTATGATAGAATTGAGGGTTACATTTTTTTGAATAATACCAAGATGAACTTTGAGTGGGTGGATATCAACAAGAATTGTTATAGAAAACAAAGTGGAATTATGCATGATTCTTGTAAAAAGATTCCAAATCAGCTTGCACTCCTCATTTCCCAAAATCTAATGTCTCTTGAATATATCCCTGTGTTGTAAAATTTTCCTGAGGAAGATGAAGGCCTCGGATTTAATGATATAACCTCTATTTTGAAATGAAGTGAGACGTTTAGAGAAGTTCTCGAGAAAGAAGAAAATTAGTTTGTTCTCATTCCTTCCAAGTTACTGGATGATTCTAAAGATGATTCCAAGAGGATGAATTTTTTCATTATAAGATCAATTTTTCACACTCTTGAGGACATGAAGGAATGATGTCTCATGATTGCAGAACATCAAGTGGAAACTGCAAGACACATGAGTTTCAAGAGGGTAATGAAGTGTTCATCATATGTAGGAACATTCTCGGTGCAATATGAGTATGAAGATGGAGTCTTGGTATGCATTCTTATTCTCAAGCCATGCAAAGCCATCACAAGAGCTTGATTTGATCAAATAATTTTTTTTTTGCTTCAAAGACCAAACTTCAATCTGTTGTTTCATGATGTCATGTAATTATCTCAACCTGTTGTCGGGTATGTGTAAAATCTTTCCCATCCTTTGTAAATATCCCTCCCCTATAACATAGTTTCCCTTTTTTGTTTCTTGTTATTTCCCTATTTTGTGTGTTTGTGTGTGTGTGTGTGTGTTCAATAAAGCAAGTTGTGTAGCATATCTTTCTAGTGAATCTATGGCCCAAAGGATAATGCACTGATATACAAACTAAAATTAAGATTCTAGAGTTATCATATCATGTATGCATTGCACTCGATCCATGAAATGTCCCAAAGCTAGATCCAATTGTTGTCATTCAAATGTGTAACAAGAAAAATCTCAATTGTCCATTATGACAACCATACCCTACCTCGAAGTTTTTTCTCAAAGGTCATTCTGAGTCCTCCTTCATATCACCCAAATCCCTGAATCAGTCTTATCCCATCTCTCTGAGCATTCCAATGTGTCGTGTGACTATTCCCATAGGTGATTTAGGGGTATCTAGCCAATACAGGGGCTTTCAAAGCAAGATCCTCCAAGGAAATATTTTTGACAAGCTTAAGAAGGGTTATTCTCTAGTCTTTTCAAGGCCGACGCACACCCACATAATAGATCGAAAGACCCAAATCCATCAAAGAGGTGTATCAGAGAGCTAGGAACATTATGCAATCAATTTTAGAATATTCTGGGAAGTTTTGGAATTCTTGGAGTAATTTCAGCAAAAGTGGGTCTTGGAGGCCTAAGCAGTCCAAAATACCAAAATAGCCCCTGAGCTTCAAGAAAAGATTCTGAGAGATTCAGAAGGATTTAGGAGTAAAAAAACATATTTAGAAAGGTATTTCAGATCTCTAGAGGATGGTGATATCATATTCTTCACAACACTGAGATACATTAGGTCTGCAATCAGTTTTTTGCATGCAAAGCCTTGGAGCTAGAATAAAAGCCTATTTTTTAGGAATTAAATGAAAGAATAAGGAGCTTATATCTACACCATTGGATTAAAGAGGTCATTTTTAGGTGGAATAATATAAAATTTCATCAAAAAAATCCTCTGAAAGCTTAATATATGGTCCCGACAGGCGGCTCCCCAAGGTAAAGCTCCAACAGTTAGTCTTTTTTCTGGGCTGGAAATCCAACCAAAGGGAGAGTGGTGCATGTTTTTGCACCACTTGCACCAAATACTTGGTGAATATGGTGTAATAAAATTTACCCCCTTTCCATTTGATCCCCTGGACCTTAACATGACCTCATTTCAACTCTTTCTCGCAAGTTGATCCCCCTCATGCTCCATTCCCCAGCCCCTACTCTATCCAACCAAGCTACGCCACATGGACCAACAGGGACGGGGAATTTTTTTTTGCACCAACCTTGGTTCACTTGGGGCAAAAAATTGTGACTCCTTACCAACCTACAAAATATGCAAAAATTCTAAATGTCATCCTACTTCAACGTGTTTTTGTTGCTTCACTCACGCATGCACAGGAAAACTCCAACTACCAAGAACTCTTCCTCTCCAAAATTTATTATTTTTCCACACCTTCAAAAAAACTTCCACCATTCATTTATTATCCTTCATTATTGCTAAAGTGAGAAAAAAATATTTCCAAGCCAAAACAAAGGCTATGTGTCGCCATAAACCCTAGGGCCAAAAATGTGAAATTGTTCATATCTCCCAAACCGTGCATCAGATCTCCATGAAATTTTGAGAAAATATTCCTGATCCAAATGACTTAAAGCTATAAAAAATAAAAAATTGAAATGTGGCCCTGATTTTTAATGGAATCCATCTGAATGTTTTTGGCCCTAAGTTGATTCGTTTCCATTTTCCATCAATCAGGGAAACAATTTGACTTGAAAATATAAATAGAGACTGAAGAGAAAAAAACTAGAAGGAATTTGAAATTTTTTCATTAATCCAACATTCCAAAATCAGATTCTAAAAATAGCAAGTGCTGTTGGTTTACACTTTCCATTTTTAGTAAGTTTCAAAAAACGACAAACTCCCTCTAGAAGAGAAAACAATGAAATTGGTGTCCTCGAGATTTCACCTTGAAATCTGGGACTACCCCTTTTAAAAAATTTCATTCTTTTGAAAGTAACAGGTCGTTTTGTGTTTGTTTTTCCTGTAGTTGTTTGCATTGCTCTAAGGTAACCCCAGAGAGTCATAAAATCTAAATTTTCCAAATACCCACATACTAAAACTCACTCTATCCCTTCGTCAGTTTTTGTCTGAGAGAATTTTATTTATTTATTGATTAAATAAATAAATTTCTTTTAAAAATAGATCAAGCTAAAATTGGTGGATTTAGGTTATATAAAGTACCTCAACCCATCATTATTACCAAAAAATATTCACTCAGGGGAAACAATTTTTACAGATCAACTAAATAGAGCAATTTTTTGAGTAATTGCCCACAACTATTTTTGTTTTGTTTTATTTATTTATTTTCTGTGATTTTTCTCTCTCTAGAAATTCATGTAGCCTATTCATTCTTCTTTCCAGATCTTTCCCCAGGCCTAGGGTTTTGAAAAGCTATCCAGTTTTTTTTAATTACTAATTTGTCTACATGCGATCTGAGCTCAGGATTCTTTCAGAAGATTGCAAGAAGTTGCTTAGTCCAAATGGATGTAAAAATGGATTCTATTAAAATAAGAAAAATATTGCCATCAACGTGTTGGTGTGAGTTATCCTATGTGTCCTCCTCACATATTGGAGGGTCATCTCACATGGGTTAGGTTTAGAGTTAGGTCTAGGGTTTGCTATTGAGTCATGCACTAGGGTTACTCAACACCCTATATGTACCCTTTCACTATTTATTTATGAGCATGCCAAGACACTCCGCTGTCTTTTCTCTACATGTGAAAGCTTTGTTCTATTATGCAAGTTATTCAGTTGTTGATCGATTCTTCATTGTGATTACGTTGGAGCCATTATGATTCAGCCAGAGTGCAACTTCATCGTGGTGCACAGTTTCCAATACGATCTGTTAACTCTTTCATGGTATCAAAGCTGAGATCGGGTAAACGTGCAGTCATTTTTTGAGTTGTGATTAATCTTGTTTTTCATTTTTTGTAAACTCCTCGTGCAAGTTTTTGATCATTATATTCTGGTTTTTCCTTGCTAACGCATTTAACTTCTTGCTTTCGGAAAGCTTTCGGTTTTGCTGTGTTCTTCATGCATGTGCAGGTATTCGTGAGCTATTAGGGGTTTTGCAGCTACATTTAGCTGACTATAGCTAAATCTAGCATATTGGTTAAAAATGAAGGGTATTTCCTTCTTGTTTTTAATCATTTTTATTTGAACTGCAAGTGATTTTTTTTAAATTTCTGGCTTTTTTCTCTCTTTGTTCTATGTTTTTTTTGCATGGTTTTGCAGAGATTTAGGTCACAAAAAATTCTCTGTGTTCGTTGTGTTCACTTTTTTTTTGGGTGATTTGAGTCTACTGGCCTGCTGCATGCCCTCTAACAAGTTCGTGGTCTGCTGGTCTGCTCTGTTCATTTGGGAGTGTTTTGCCTTGCGTGCAACGTGGGAGTGTCTGATCTTCTCTACCATTTTTTGCTGCATGCAATGAGACCCGAGCCTCCACCTCTGCTATCTCCTTGCGTGCGTGGAGTTCTTTCCCCTGCTGCAGCTTGATCTCCTTCCCCTAGCTCAGTCTGTGTGCGTGGAGTTCTTTCCCCTGCAGCGACTTGATTTGCTATCTCCTTACGTGTCGTGGCCTCCTCCCTCCTCCCTCCTCCCTCCCCAACCCGCGGATTTCTCAAAACAAAAAAAACAATACGTAGTCAAAAAAAAGGTAAGTTCCTTTTTCACACATTTTTTTAGTAAGTTTTGTTTTTTTTGGAAAGATTTCTCAAATGTTTTTTGATACATATTTATTTTAAATACTTTCCAAAAATTATTTAAAACACAAAGCCTTTTTTATATGTTTTAAAATCCTTTCTTTTTTAAAAACAAACAAAAAAGCTTACGTATTTTTTAAAAGGTTTTAAGCTTTTTCAAAAAAAAAAAAAAATTTATAGATTTTTTTTATTAGTTAGAATAATTTAAATTTTCATCAAAAAGGGAGAGTTTTTTTTAGGATTTAATTATTAGATCTTAATTAGTTTAAATTGGGAGTTTTTAAAAATCTTAATTAATTCATAATATTTAATTATTATTTTTAATTAGATATTAAATAATCATACTTTTTCTTTGCGATTAATTTACGGTTAGTAATTTTTTTTAAAATCGTCTCTTATTTAATTTTTTTTATCATTTTTTTTGCCTCCCATTAGCTTTAATAGCTAAATTGGACATTTCCACACTATAATTTTTTTAGGCGTTTAATTGTCTTTTTTTACTAATTGTGAGCTCAAGTGTGCAGTGACACTTTGACCTTTTTTTTCCCTTCCGAGCGTTTTTCTGGCGTTTTGAAGACCTCTGTTCTCCTTCGAGTTCATTTAAAATAATTGTATTTTACCCTTATTATTGCTTGCGACTAGTGAGAACGTCTGCCACAATCTACAGCAAGGGGGTATTCTTTGTGACGTGAGACACTTTTTCTCACAACTAGGATTTACTTTCTCCTCCTTCCTTGTTTTTTGCTTTGTGCTTGTTTACGGTGTCCTTTTTTTGTTGCGCTCCACGAAAAACTGTTGTGGTCTTGTCTCTTGCACATTATTATGCTGATTGCAAGTCGAATTACCAAGTGTTTCCAACCGCATGCATGGACCCGATTGTAATCAACGCACTAAACTATAAAGTGTCTAAAGAAGGGGAGTTGTTATATTGTCTTGGGTGGTTGTGTTTCTTTTCTACATTTCTTCTCTCTCTCTCTCTCTCTCTTCACTATGGATGTACTTTCAATTCCTTTTCTTACGCCATTCAACTTCTTCGAATGGAGATTGGAAATGAATTATGAAACTAAAGGGTAAAGGGTTATATTGCATCACCATGGGAACTAAGACTGAACCAGACGATGATCCTGAAAAATCTAAGTGGTTAAACCGTAGTGATGAAGATTTATGTCTTCTTTGCATGTATGTTTCTTTTGACATACTCTTCCACATTGAGGCGTGCGAAACACCTAATTCTACATGGAAAATGCTGGATGTGATGTTTGGATGACAAGATGACATGAGAGCTCATGAGTTGGAAAACGAACTACTAGGGTTAAATCCTAGTGAATTTGAAAACCTACAAGCTTTCCTCTTGAAATTTGTCCACATTAGATTGTTGTTAAAGGGATGTTAAGTAGAGAATAAAGATTCTCAATTGATCTTGCTGATTCTCTCTAAACTAGGTCCTGAATATTATGTCTTCATGTCAACTTTCTACGTTACAAAAGTTGCTTTAGGCGATGCTTGGACTATGCCCTCCTTTGACTATTTTTCATCCCAACTCATTCGAGAACAAGAAAAACTCATTCAAATGGGGTCTCTCAAGTCCAAGTCATATGCCCTTATAGCAAGTACCAGCAAGGGAAAGAAGACTGAAAAGAAGAAAGAAACAAAGGATCAACCTAAGAAAGAAACCAAGTCCAAACCTAAAAATGAAACAAACACTTCGACTTCTGAGCCTAAGGCACATAAAATAAAGTTTTTGTGTTCCTATTGCAAGAAGTCTACTCACGACGAGCACCACTATTTTTGGAAACATATTGATCACTTATCTCATTTACTTGAGAAGAATAAAATAAGTGTTCATGAATCCATAAAACAAAATGCTTCGAAGGCCGAGTCTTCCACTGCAAAAGTTTCTAAATATCATAAGAAGAAAAGAAAGTCCCTTGTAGCCAAAGTTGCTTCATCGACGTGGATTATAGATTCTGGTGCCTCGCACCACATAGGTTCTTTGCATGTTGAGTTCTCTAACATCGAGCCTTGTGGAATGTCCCAAATCATGATGGGTAATGACACGATAGTGTTGATTTCCGGTAGTGGATCAATAGAGATGGATGGGGGAACATTCAACCAAGTGTTGAGCATTCCTAATCTCTCTACCAATCTCTTATGGGTTTACCAAATTACTCACCTTGGTGAAGGAATGCAAGTGTAATTTGGTCATAACTTGGTGATTATTCATGAGCTTAACGATGACACTATAGTGGCTGAGGGTAAGGAAAATCACCGTTCACGGTTATATACCTTTTCCCACTTTACTTCTGATTCTACGCTCATTGCCTTCCTCACTCATGCAAATGAGGCTAGTAAATTATGGCATGAGCGTTTTGGACATCTAAACTATCGCTACCTTGAACAATTGAGCCAAAATGAAATGGTCAATGGGTTACCCCACGTCAAGTTTTCTAAGGGTCTTTGTGAGGGTTGTACCCTTGGAAAGCATCCTGAAAAGAACTTTGACAAAGGAAAATCCTGGAGAGCTTCTCGTCCCTTGGATCTTGTTCACAGTGATATTTCTGGTCCATTTCCTTCTCCTTCGTTTACTAGAGCTCTTTATGTATTAACCTTCATTGATGGATTTTCACGATATACTTGGGTATATTTTCTTAAGCTTAAGTTTGAAGTCTTTGAACATTTTTAGGACTTTAAGGCTCTTGCTGAGAAACAGGTGGAATGGTCTATCAAGGTTCTTTGAACCGAAAATGGAGGTGAATATGTAAAAAATAGGTCCATGGATTTCTATACTTCTGAAGGTATCTCTTTACAGCATACCGTTTCTTATATCCCTTCGCAGAAAGAAAGAAATTTAATCTTAAGGAGATGCCACTTGTATGATTCACTCGAAGTCTCTTCCTCCGTAGTATTGGACTGAAGTAGTGAATTGTGAAAATTACATCCAGAAATGTGTTCCACACAAGGAAATAAGAGGGATGACACCCTTTGAAGCCTGGTTTAGACGTAAGCCTGATGTTGAGCAATTTCGAGTCTTCGGATCCAAGGCTATGGCTTGGATTCCCAAAAATAAATGCAAGGCTTTGGAACCACAATCCAAACCGGGTATTTTTGTAGGGTATCCTGATGGCATGACAGGCTATCAATTAATGAATCCTACTTCTCATGAGCTGTATATTGAGAGAAGTGTTAAGTTCGATGAGTCTTCTTCGACTTTTACTTATCCACCTATTGAGGTTCTTCAGCTCACTGATTCAGATTCTGACTCATCAGATGATGATGCTATTGAGTGTGCTCCTCTTCTTGATCCTCCCGACCATCAGACCTCCAAGTATTCGGATTTTGATAGTAGTGATGACGAGGACTATGTTCCTTCTCACTCAAGTGAAGAATATTTTGACTCTAAGCCTAATCCTCCTGGTCCTCTTTGGGCTAGGAAAACTTTGCAAAGTGCTGGAGATTTAGTTGGAGATACTTCGTATATGAGATGTAATCGGTTAGATTTTGTTGGACCCCACTCTTTCTTCACCTCTACTTTTGATCTACAGTCTTTCCGGGAGGCTTCTGGCATTCCTGAGTGGGATTCTGCCATGGATGAGGAGTATTCTTCTCTCATGAAGAACGATAATTGGGATCTCACCCCTATTCCGAAAGGAAGAAAAATCATTCGGTGTAAGTGGGTGTTATGAGAAAAGTATGGAGTAGATGGAGACATCAAAAAGTTTAAGGTGGGATTAGTAGCTAAGGGTTTCTCCCAAATAGTTGGGGTTGATTATACTAAAACCTTTTCTTCGGTTGTGAAGATGACTTCTATTCGACTGACCCTAGCCATTGCTGCAGCGAACAAATGGAAAGTCCATCAAATAGACATTAAGAGTGCCTTCCTTCATGGTGACCTAGAGGAAGAGATCTATATGGAACAACCTCCAAGTTATGTTCAAGATCCCTCCCTCATCTGTAAGTTAAATAAGTCTCTTTATGGCCTCAAACAAGCCCCTCGGGCTTGGTATGGCAAGATGGACTCCTTTTTTACTTACATCAAGGTTTACTAGGTGTCATTCTGATCCAAATGTTTATATTCTATGGCAATATGACTCCATACTCATTCTTGTTCTCTATGTTGATGACTTGTTGATCACAGGTAGCTCTTCCTCTATTATTGATTCTATGAAGATTGCCTTGGCCAACAAGTTTTCCATGATTGACTTAGATTTGTTTCATTACTTCCTTGGGATCCATATTTCACAATCTGACTCAGAAATTTTGATTTCACAACCTAAGTATGCTCTTGATTTGCTAGCTCATTTTCATATGTCTGATTGTAAGTATTCTCCTACTCCTTTTCTTTCCGAGGTTAAGTTGGTTTCAGATTTCTCTACTCCCTTGGTTGATGGTACTCTTTATCGACAGTTGGTGGGGAGCTTGATTTACTTGACTCACACTCGACCGGATTTATCATATGCTGTTGGGATCATGTCCAAATTCATGCAGGAGACACATGAGCTGCATTAGAAAATAGCTAAATGGATCCTTCATTATATTCGTGGCACTTATACTAATGGCATTCACTATCATGGAGGGGTAGATATCGACTTAATTGGGTTCACAGATTCTGATTGGGCTAGTGACTTAGATCATCAGAAATCTACTTCTGGCTATAGTTTCTCTCTTGGTTCAGGTCCTATTAGTTGGTCTAGCAAGAAGCAGAATGTAATTGCGATATCATCTACAAAGGTAGAATACAGAGGAGAAGTTAACACTGCCACCGAAGTTATTTGGCTACATGGTATTTTGACAGAGTTTGGCATCCACCTTCGGCGGCCTACCATTATCTACTGTGATAACATGAGCACTATCTCCATTTGCAGAAATCCAGTTCAACATCAGTGGATGAAGCACATTGAGATTCATATGCACTTCATACGAGAGCTTATTCATGATGGCATAATCAACATTCAGTACATTCAGACAGCTGATCAGATTGTAGATTTATTTACCAAGCCCTTCATTGAGATGAAGTATCTTCACTTACAGTATTTTCTTGGGGTGAGGTCTTCTGCAACTTCTCATCTTCTTCGGGCTAAGTAGTCCTTTTCTTCTTCTTCTTCTTCTAAGAAGATTGTGTTTGTATATGGGCACATTATCAGGATTTTAGTTTCCGGGCCCCATTGACACCTATTTCTTAGTTGTTTAGGAGTGTATTCTCTTTCTGTCTAACTCATCTTAGCCACTACCCCAACTTCGATGAAGGGGGGTGTTGGTGTGAGTTATCCTATGTGTCCTCCTCACATATTGGAGGGTCATCTCACATGGGTTAGGTTTAGGGTTAGGTCTAGGGTTTGCTATTGAGTCATGCACTAGGGTTACTCAGCACCCTATCTGTACCCTTTCACTATTCATTTATGAGCATGCCAAGATACTTTGATGTCTTTTCTCTATGTGTGCAAGATTTGTTCTATTATGCAAGTTATTAAGTTATTGATCGATTCTTCCTTGTGATTACGTTGGAGCTATTACGACTCAACCAGAGTGTAACTTCATCATGGTGCACAATTTCCGATACAATCCATCAAATATTTCACAACGCGTAGAGCTCCATAAAATATGCACTATTAGAGAAAACGATACCTAAAACAGAGCCACAGAATGAAAGTTATGGCACATGCAAGTTTTTTCTGCTAAATCTTCCCGGACCCGTTCCAAAAATGGAAAATCTAAAAAGGAAAGAAATGCAGTCTTCATGCCACTCACAATTTTCAAATCTGCCTTCCGCATCCAATTTTCACGCTGTCTTCAGTGATGCATTTTCACACAATTTTAAAGGAATAAGTCAAAATGCAAGTTGTACTTTTGGAAAAGAGATATATTTCATGCAGTGATGATTTTCAAAGCTGACTTCCACATAAATTTTCCACACTACCTTTAGTGACACATTTTCACGAAATTTTAAAGGAAAAAGTCATAATGCAAGTCACACTTTTTGGAAGGAAGAATTTAAAATGCTAATGGCAGGCGGGCAGAAATTTCCTGCCTGCCTAACAAGTTACTTTTTCCCATCATGTCAAATCACTTAAGCTGTCAATGGGAATTTTGGAGGTGGTAGGCATGTGGGAATTTCTTACCTGCCTAACAGGGTGAAAATTCCCATTATGAAAGTAAATTCACTTAAGTGAAAAGTGAGAATTTTTTGATTGCCTTACAGGGTGAAAATTCTCATCATGAAAGTAAAGTCACTTAAGTGAAAGTGAGAATTTCTTTCCTACCTTGTAGGGTGAAAATTACCATTGATTTGAATTCTTATTTTTAACATGACTTCTAGCCAAAAAGTGCAACCTATTTTAGCATAGCTAAATGTATAAAAGCTGATTTTTTTATCGCCGGGAAGCATCTTGTTTTGGTGCCTAGGGTTGGAGAAGCTACATTTTTATTACTCAGAGCATCTGGATGTTGATGTGAATGCACAATTGAATAAAATAATATTTTTAGCTTGCTTGACATTCAAGAAAAGTCTAAAAATAGAGGGCAATAGACTTTATAAGCAGATTTTGGTGATGAAAATTGAGTATTCATGCCATTGACTCCATATTTGTCTGAATCAATTGTAGGTATTCATCACAGATGTGCATATTGCTGAAGAAAATAGAAGTCAATATCTGATACATTGAATATATCTTCAAAATCAGAGGGAGAAATAGATCCTAATCTCATAATTGTAAAGGATTCTGACAAAAAATCATCCTTGTGTTTCTAATGCAACCCAAGTAGAAGTCGTTGCATGGAAAATTCCTTCCAAGAGCTTGTAAATTTTCTCTCAATCTTCTAGTTGAAGCCTTCATTGAATATACTTGTATTTTCTTTAACCCGGAGTGCTTTCCAGAATTTAAAATTACTCATATACAATGAAAAATAAAAGATGATGAGTTTTGTCTAAATTATTTATGACAAACTTTGCACTTGTGCATATACTGGAGAATAATTGCAAAATCTTCAAGGATGAAAGGGGAAGACAGGTCAGAGGAAGCACCCGCAGGAAAATCACAGTCAGCTACTTCCAGATCCAGTTTGGTGAGAATCAAAGGAAAAAGCGTCAAATGCATGCAGAATATGGAAAAAGAACAAGACTGGGAGTGTAGCAACTTTCTTCTAATTTCTTATTTTTCTTTTTCTTTCTCTTATTTTCTCTGACAAATTAATTGAGTAATAAATTACATTGTAAAACTTAAGTGATTGGTTTAAAAGCCAACTGTTACTTCAAGTTACTGGAAGAAGTCAATTACTTGGAAATAGGTGGCAGACATGCAAAATAAAAGGTTTTATTTTAAGTTATAAATTATGCATGCCATGCAAAGAGGAATTCCAGGAGGAAGATTGCCAATTGGTTACCTTTTTCATAGCTTCAACATGTGGCAATTCATTAAAAAAGCTTCCTATTTGTAATTTCCCTCTATACATTATAAATAGAAGAAGAACCTACGGGTTAAAGGATCAAAATTTGTAATCAAAATTCTTGTGTTCAAGACTTTGCACTAAAACCCTTGATATCTTTCTTAAAGCTAAGGAATTGTAAGTAGGAAAATTTCTGGAGAACTTTGTGTCCATGGTGCATTTTTTTCTTACTTCTATGTAGATATTTGCATAAATTTTTTGTTATCTTAGATCTAGATTTGAAACTTTCCTTTTCTTTAAATTTTATATTGTGAGATATATTTGTTTCATCTATGTGCGTGAGACCAACTCTGTGAACTATTGGTCAGATTGCACATATTCTTTGTTTTCTTCCTAGATTCAATTATTTCCTCCTTTTGCAAAGATTTATTTACAACTGCTTACTTGCTACAGAATTTCCTATCTATGGCTCATGAGCTTTGTAATTAAAGTAAAACCCACGAACAATTACTTAGATCCACCATTGATAGAAATCTTACACGGGAGCCTCACCGGTAAATGAGGGATATTTATCTCATGATTGTTTAGGTTTTCAGCTGTGAGGAAAATCTCGCCAATAGTTTTTGACGACTCCGCTGGGGAACAACACAAATTAGCATAACAGAGATTTCTCTTTCCAGTTCCCTTTTATATTATAAGCTCAACCTGGCAGAACATCCATTCACGTGGTCTAACAGAGATTAAGGAAGGATTGACCATTTTTTATAGATTGCAGGAGTAGTTTAATTTTAGTCATCCTCCTTAAGTTAGAAGCTGCATATCTAGTCTTTCACTAGGAAGAAGAGTGAAAAATTCTCCAGATCCAGATCATGTCCAGCACAATCCAGCAACTGGGATTATTCACCAATTCTATTTTCAAATAATACACACTCCTTTCATGATACAAAATCATTCACTTTCCCTTGCAACACATGTTCCATGGGGTGCAACCTTTAGACCTCTGAATCTGAATCCTCCTGTGCATGATCTACCTAAAGGGATAAGAAATGTTTTTAAAAATTATTTGGAGATGGCAAGCAGAATCCAAATGACCACTTGGCTTCATTTTTTTATATCCCGTGGAATGATTGCAGTCAAATATGAAGATGTGTCTCTCAGACTCTTCATAGAGAATCTCCATGACTTGGCTGGAGAATGGTACTACTGGCTACCTCTTGGCACCATAACCAACTTGGCCACTATGAGAGACACATTCCTGAAAAGATTCAAGCCAGCTGAAGATTCCAGTACATTGATAACCCAACGGACTCAGCTGAAGAAGAAACCACAAGAACACATGCGGGATTTTATTGCAAAATTCCAAAGAATACTTTACAAAATTCAAGCATCTTCTTCTCTGAATGATGAGAATCAAAAGGTATTCTTCATCAATGCTTTGCTTCTTGAAGTAAGCTATCAACTGTAAAGAGCACATCCTGCTGATTTGTTAGCATCCCAAAACATGGTGGTTGAAATTGAAGATGACCTCATCATCATTGGAAAAATAAAGAGAAACACTTCTAGAGATGAAATTTCATCTTCTGCTACTACATCCAATTCACTATTGCAAAATTTAGCAAATTAGATGTCGTAGATGAAGAAATAAATGGCTCAAATGGCTCAAGGCAATAACACTGGCCTTGCTTGGAATTTCAACAACAATAACAACTGGAACCACTTTGCTAGTTTCCAAAGATTAGCAGTTGAAGTTGCTCCCAAAAATAACATGGAGATGATCGAAGAAGACCAGGAATATGACACTAATCAACTTGAGAATGATGATTTTGTAGGTCCTACTGGTGAGTCGAACATTAATTACCTAAACTAAAAATATGAACGTGACTATGAGGAGCTTCTTGAAGACGATCATGGTCATGCATATGAAGTATTTACAAAATCATAAACTCACCAAGATGAGGCATTAGCCGATGAAAAAAGAAGGGGAAGCCCTTTACCTTATTCCTTAGCTCCCAGAAATAATAATGTGAGTTCTTCATCTCAACCACAAAAAGCAGCTCAGGTATCTGAATCTATACCTTCCTTCAACATTGTTGATCATGTCAAGAAAACTAGGATTCAAATGTCAGAAGTTGAATACCTAAGAGCCTTTCTTGAGCAGTTGAATAGGCTAGTTAAATATGTGCAATCACCAGGACAATTTAATGCATCAAAGGGCCTTTTGCCTAAGCCCAAAGATACTCCTCCCCAAAACAATTTTACAGTTGTTAAATCCCCATCATCTTTTGAAAGAGTAGAACCTTTCTATGTCTCCTTATTGCTTAATTGTTTCAAGTTAAACAACTGTATTCTAGAGTTGGGTGCTTCTGATAATGTCATGCCAGCTAAAGTTATAGATGCTCTTGGGCTTACCTTGACAAATACCATAGAAAGGTGTTATTCCATGGAGAGACAAGTCCCTTTAATCAGACAAATCAAATTTGTACAAGTTGTTTTGACATATTTTCCTGACAAAAGACTAAAGATGACAATCTTAGTTGTAGATATTCCTGTCTCCTACGGCATGTTGTTGAGAAATTTTTTTTGCAAAGATTTGGGAGGAGAAGTAAAGATGGATTGGTCCTATTCCCATATTCCTATCAAAGGAAAAAATTAGAAGTTGGAGCCAAAAAAGAAGTCCTAGTACACGGTTATAAAATATGAGGATCCTAGATCTCATATTCTTTTTCAGGGGTCTGACCATGGTGTATACTTCTTGGAAATGGAAAAAGGCATTCCAGAGCTAGAACTTCAACCAAATCTAGAACTAGAAGGATCTGAAAAAGTTTGGAATCTAGATTTTAAAGGCACCTATTGTTCTTTTGGATCAGGAGCCAAAATTCTATTAATATCTCCAAATCATGAGATATTCCCATACTCCCACAAGTTGATGTTCAAGAACACTAACAATATGGTAGAGTATGAAGCATTGCTGCTAGGAATGGAGAAAGCTAGAAAGAAAGGAGTAACACTCCTGAAAGGCCAAGGAGATGTTGAACTTCTAGCAAAGTAGGTTCGAGGGAAAAATCAAGTCAAAGGAGATAAGATGAAGTATTACAGAGATAGAGTGCTTTCTTCCACACTCTATTTTGCAACCTTGTCTATAAGTTGTATGTTGAAGGGAGTAAGTCACTACTATGAAAAATAGTCACAAGAATAATTGATCCAGATTATGGTGGTAGTAGTGGAGTAATCCAATCGAAAGGTAACAAAATCTCCAACGGTTTAGTATCCTTAGTAGGGACATTCGACAAACATGATCGGTACCTGACGAAGAATAAAGAGTATGTTGATAGTTATTCCTGAGAAATGCAGCCGATGAATATGGGAATGAAGGAATTTGATGAAAACTTACTCACCATAGAGAGAAGAAAGGATGTGCATGTGTGTCAAAAAGGACAAACAATAAAAAGGGCATGTGGGTCAAAAAGGAAAAAAAAGCAAAAAGCAAAAAGAAATTTTCTAAAAATATTAAGTTCTCTGAATTGACCCCAAGACATCTATGAAAATCTTGGAACATGAAGGAATCACCTCAGTGCAAACAAGAATGCAAAAAAGTGATTCTTCTGAAAATAGCAGTTCTTGGGACCTAGTTTCCAAAAATAGCAATTTTTGGTCCTGAGAGTAGAAAGTTGTTATCATTTCCATAGCAACATATATTGTTTCTTTTTTCCACTAGGAAGTTCAAGTTTACTGGTCAAGACCACCTATTCTCCCCTTGGTGAGTTTGTTCAAAACAGGCTAAGTCAGTGAGCTTGATGAGTTGGAAGACATGAATACATGATGTGGGGAACATCCTATGAAAAGTGGATTGAGGAAATCATCAAGAAAGGAAAGGAATTATGTCTGGACATCATTTATCTCATGCAGTATGCTTATGCAACATTGTCTGAAGTAAACAAGACACAGGAGTTTGCTAAAGAGGCCAGTCACTTGAAGGAGATACTCCTATTGGTATCCGAAATGATTTCTTTTGAATCTCACACCCTCATGAGAAAGGAAGTTTTTACATCAATTTCTGAAGACTTGTTCCCAGATTTGGATCCGCATCATGGATGCCTGATATGCAATACTAAAAAAATCCATATCTGAATTGGATTCCCGTGGGTGTCAGGTTTCTAGAATTTTGAATGAAGTTTACCACTGTGTTCAAAGGTTTGAGTTCCCTCTGCTCACTGAGGACTCATCATCTGAGGAAATCATCATTTCATTTCAAGAAATGGTCAAGAAGGAGACAAGTGATTCTCTTTCCTTCAATAAAGATAATTTAGAGTCCCTGACCGGTATCAAGAGTTGCATTGCCACAGTCACAATGGATCATGAAGAATGGCATCATTAATGTAAAAGGATCATTGGTGTCCCTAAGACATGGTCCAAAGTGTTGGGATGCATTTGCATTCCACGGGAAGATAATATGACAGCTGCGATAACTCAATTTGTCAAGGAATTCAAGGAAAAGGAACCTGCTCTAGATATCCACCATCAGGAGGCATGATTTAGTAAGGCTCATCATAGAAGGGGTTTCTTCATCGGATGTGGAAATTTTTACTTCTCTCTTTCTCCCTCTTCTTTCTCTCCTCTTTCTAATTCTTGGTTGAGCGTAATCATTCTATTTTTTCTCATTCACTTAAGTGGCTTTATAAAGCAACATTGTAAAAGTTGCTTTAATTTATAAAAAAGTAAAAATTATTTCTCACTTCCTTGGAAGGTGAAAAGTCATAATTTGAATGAGACAACGAAGAGTCACGTGGGGGGTAAGGAAAGAGTTAATCGACATTGCTATAAATTGGGATGGATTTTCCATTCCAAAGGAATATGAAAATTACATTTTGGAAATTTTTACTTTGTAGAAATAGTGGATTATAATATGTTGTTAGACTTTGTGTCATCCATATACATGAAATAAAACTACATTTATTCTACACGTTTTTTTCTTTTCCCTTGATTTTTACAACTTGTGTAAATATCAATCAAGGAATAGAGTTTTTGCTTTCCAAGATGTATGAATGTGTGCAGCTTTGTATGCAAGGTTTCCTCTCATCATTGACGAAATAAACATATTTTTTATAAGCATATTATGTTTCTTCCACTTCCTTATTTCATGCACTTTGCAAGTATAGTGATGCAAGAGCTTTGTATCTTCGATTCATGAACCTGAGAATTTAGTGTCTCGGGTTATCCATCTCACTAGATAGCTTCATTGTGCTTTCCTCTATATTGAATGTTGAACTACTTTGGTTACTGGGTGTGAGCTCTACAATCTATTCATGACAACAATCTTCCTCGCCTAATTTTCATCATTTTAACCTTGTCACTGTAATTTCCTCCCTTGTACCCCATACAAGCATTTTTCCACAAGTTCAGTGGAGTGTCCCGGTGTGATCCTTAGACTTTTGGGCCAATCAACAACATTTAGTTTAGGATTAGATTATTCACATTCAATAATGAGAGTTGTACCATTCAATACAGAGGGGTGTGTCCTTGTGAACTTTGATGGATACACCTAATTTGTCCACCTAACAAATTTTCTCACCAATAAGCTCCCTCCCTAGAAAATATACACATTTCCCTCCTTTCTCTTTCGAGTGATATTATAAAATATCTTGATGCCCCCTTCTTCATGTTCACAATAAGGAGGAAGCTCATCTCTGTACACTTTCACCTTCTTCGAAGAATGCATAATGTAACACCCCTTTCTTAAAAACTAAGCATAGCTACACAAAAATTTCTATACACTTTTGTTTTGTCCTCAACATTCCACGCACTATGGCAAAAAAAAATACTAATAATTTTTTTTTCACTGGTTGTAATTTGTTTTACTACTTCTAGTCATTTTATTTTATACCTTTCCTCACACAAAATTAGAATTGTTAATTTCTCAAAATACATTTACTCCTATTCCAAAAATAAACTTTACAATAACTTACAAAAATAAGACCCCTTTAACATTTTGATTGTACTTAAGTTTTTTTTAAAAATAGAACAAGTTAACAAAAAACTTGACAAATATGACTATATAATATTGCATATTTAATGCATATGTATATATACATATATACATGTTTATTGTTATTTCCTTTACACATGAACTCACATTTAAATGACTATCATCTATTTCACATTAACATTGTCAAATGATATTTTGTATGCTTCATTCAAGTACATTTATTTCGTCTCTTGAGAATTCCTAATGATGTGTTGTGGTTGATTGTAGTCTATCATTGGTTAACAATTATTTCTTAAATTGAAAAAAATAACATTTGTTTTTTTGGGTCTTATCTTTCCTTTTCTAATTGTATGCATTTCCAAAATAAAAATCTTCAAAAAAAATCCCCGTTCCTATATTTCTCAAAACATAAATCTCTCGTACCATTTTCACTATTAACACATCCTTCATTATACACTACTCCATGGATTTCCTTTTGACGTTCGTAGTGCACTGCTCGTGTGCAATTTCTAGTTGATAGGATTGGTAGTATATGGTGTTATTACAGTTAGAGTAATTATTTTCCTTTCTCGTTCGCTCCTTGTAAAACTAAAATTATTGCATGAGTGGGTTTGTGAATGTGTAAGCCTTTCAAGAACTTTTGTGTTGTAGTAAGTGTTTCTAAGTGTTTTAAGAAAATACTCTAGTTTTGGTTGTGTTGGTAAGAAAATTTGTTAGTTGGAAAAATTAAGTGTCTCCACCAACGTTCACAGGGATACGCCCCTCTACATTGAATGGTGCAGCTACCATTATTAAATGAAATCTAATCTAATCCTATATATTGTTGTGGGTTGGAAAAAAATCCTGGGGATCACACAGGTAAACTCCATTGAACCTATGGAAAAGTTCTTGTATGGGTTACAAGGGAGGAAATTACATATATGATGGGGAAGGAGAGAAATTAGGGAAGGAAGGATACTACTGTGAGTAGGCCAATTGCATAGTTCACACCCACTAACCGGAGTAGTTCAAAATTCAATATAGAAGAAAGAAACAATTAAGCTAGTGGGACCAATGAATTAAAACACAAAGATTTTGGATTCATTTATCAAGGAAGTAAAGTTCCTCTCCAACACCATATAAGATCAATATGCTTGCAAAGTGCATAAAAGAGAGAAGTGGAAGAAACACAAGATGTATATAATAACTATGTTTATAATGCTAACGATGAGAGGAAACCATGCACAAAAAGTTGCACACATTCATACATCTTGAAAGGCAGAAAGTCCTTCCTTGATTGACATTTACACAAGTTGTACAATGCAAGGGAAAATAAGAAAGCATGTAGAAGAAATGTAGCTCTTATTTCTTATGCATTGATACAAAGTGCAATAATAGTGCACAATTGTTACAAAGAAATAAAAATTTTAGGATATAATTTTCAGGATCCTTTAGAATGGAGAAGCCATCCCAATTTATAACAATGTGAATTGTCCTCTCATGTCCCTCACATGACTCTTTGTGTTTCATATTCCACTTGTGACCTTTCATTTTCCATTAGAAAAGAAAAATTTAGTATTTCTCTTATAGTTTGGAGAAAATACTTGTACAATTTTGAAATATGTCACTTAAGTGAATAGGACAAAATATAATGATGAATCCTAACAAAGAATTAAAAAGGAGAGAGGAAGAAGGGGAAGAAAGAGAGCAGGGGGGAGGAGAAATGATCTGAATTACAGATGAGGAACACTACGTCTTCGATGAATATCTACACTGAAGATGTTGAAGATGGAAACCAACCTTGTCATGTTTCACTAACAAAGATTGATCTTGGAATGATGCACTTGCCCGTACACATTGAGAAAGGAAGAAATCAACATTTATGAGTACACTATTGAAAATAGTGAAGAATTCCCATTCTGAAAAATGAACAACCATTCCAAACAATGAAGTGTCACCATTTCTTCATTCTTCTGGTTATGTACCTGACTAATAAATTGGAATAACCACTTGGGAATTGTAACCACGATACTCCTGGTATCTTGAATACAATGAGGACTAAAATTGGGAATCCACCCATATGGGTTGTAATGCAACTTTCACTCCATTGTAAGCATGAAATCTTCATCACCAATTTCATGAATAAATTCTTCAGAGAGGTGGTCACCACTTAATGATAGGTGGAGATTCACATGTGCTTCCGAGATAGACATTTTCCCCTTTGAGAAACATTATGCTTACTGAAGCTGCGAAGGTTAGATTTTTCTTGCAATTTGAATATCTAACCTCCATGAAGGTTTTAAATAGCAAGGCATGAAAACGAGGAGAAGATTTGAATTTCATCCTTGTTGATTTAGAAAATTGAATTTTTCCCTCTTTTCAACCTTTTCACCTCCGATCACCTTTTGGATGCTCCCTGTGTGTCTGCCTTTGCTGAAATTAATCCCTGTGAAATCTTACTAAAATAGTAAGTGCTTGTGTAGGAGCTTACTATTTTTAGTAATTGGATTTATGGGCCTTGGATTTTGGAAAAATCAGTTTTTCTAATATGCATTTTTTGTCTTTGTTACACCTCTGAAGTTTTAGATTAACCCGATCTTTGGAACAAAAGATAATAATTTTTAAAATTTTGGTGTAGGGAAACTGGGGTTCGCTCACTGCAAAAATTTCCTTATGTGCATGTGAAATCCATCACTTGGGTTTTTATGGCCTCAGAAAATGTGAAAAGAAGCAAAAAATCTCATGTCAATCCATGTCTTGGTTATTTAGATATGAAGTTTTTTAATTTTCATGTGCATGCCTTCGTTCTGGAGTGAAACTGTACCTGAAGCATGGATTTTTGGGTTTTTATTGTACAAAAAAAGGTGCTGAGATCATGGAGGATTAATGGAATGAATGGAAGAGAGAAAAAATGGAGGAACCTGGAAAAGTTTTTCCAGAGTTCCGGGTGCAAATGGAGGAATGTGGGGGAGTGAGTGAAAAATGGTGAAGTGTTGTTTATATCGCTTTAAAAACCTTGAGGAGGAGGGGGTGAGTGAATTTTTCCCCCCTTGTCCCCTTGGAAAGGGAAAATGGGGGAACAAAAATTCACCTTAGCCCTGAAGTGACACTTGTCGCACATGCGAGAGTAGGTGAGGATGCTAGTCAAATAGGTCAAAAGGGCTATATGGAGTCACCAAGGTCATATGGAGTGACCATGAAGCCTAAGGGGGGACGTGTGAAAATGTTTTTCCCCCTCCTCCCCTTGGAGAGGGACAATGGGGGCACAAAAGTGCTCCTTAGCCTTAGGCTTCCATGTGTCCCTCAAAAATTTCACTCACTGTTGAACATCGTACTTTGTGTGACAACTTTAAACAGACATCTTGACCTCTCGAATGACTTTTCCACACTTCTTTATATGAATTTGACTGAAAATTAAATTTTGAGAAGGATGAGAAGGTTTTCATGACTTTATTCTTCCTTAAACCCTCTCAAAACTCCATTTTTCCTCAGGATCTCTAGTTATGCCTAAAAATAATGAGGTGCTTCTAAAAATGCATAGGGTGTGGGATGAATATGATTTTTCCACCATGTAAAGGATTGAAAATTATTTCCATTGATATTATTTTTGGCTCATAACTCATTCTGGAGCTCTCGGAATCATATCCCGAAGCTCATGTGGTCTTCAGCGGTGCAGGTTCCTTCGGCCTCAAAAACCCGCTTTTGATGAAATTTCTCTTGGGTTTTAAAATCTTTCCAAAATCTTCCAAAATAATTCACCCAATGATCTTGGCTCTTGAATACACCTCCTTAATGAATTTGGGCCTTCAATCAGCTCCAAATATTATGCACTTGTCTTAGAAAGCCTGATGATAGCCCTTCTTAACCTTGCATAAAAATCCACTTTGAAAGGCATTTCCTCAGAAGTACTTGAATGATATTTTTCTCCCTAAATCATCTATGGACAAGAATGATACAACACAAATGACCACATTTATGGATAGGGTATGCCTAACACAGGGGGTGATTGATCTGGAGGAGGGCTCAGGAGGACTCACAACCAATTTGTTTTGACACTGGGGTCCATTGTCATGCTTAAAAACATGAAATTTTCATGTTGTACATTTGCATGGCAACATGCTATAGTTTTTGGTCTATAAATTGTGGGTGTTACCTATGGTATAAGACCAAAGACTCAAACTATTGAACCTATAGGAAAGACTTGTGACTTAATAACTGAGTATGTGATGGTGGAAGAAATAAAAGAGTTATGTTGTGCTGTTAAAAAACTATGTGATATCACCGATATTCCAATAGTGTTGTAAAAATTGGTGTCATTTTGTGAGCTATTAATGTGTTATTGAAAAGATTATTCCCTTATGAATTCCAGATGTATTGTATGTGTGTTAACAACATGTGTGAAAAACATGTTTCCTAGTTAATTATGGATGTATTGTGATATTACAGTTTCTCTATTATATTGTACTTATGATATTAATAGGTTATGTGATAAATGTGTTTTATGGTGGGCTATAGACATATTGCAATGATATTGCTCACTATTATATTTTATTTACACCACCAGTACATTATGCAACAAACATGTTATCTTGAAAATTATGAATATATTGCGATGTTATATTACCTTGTTATGTAGTAGCTATGCGTATAACAGACTCATTATGATGTTGTGTAATAAATACTTGTTTAGAGTGATGTAATTATGTGTTGTGTTGTGTTACCTTACATTGCCAATCCTTACGGGTACTATCAAGGTGTAAGTGTGGGGTGGGGAAGAGATGTTGTGCATACTTTATCAAGTCGAGTACGAGATAAGAAGTGGAGCCTTGCTTAGATTGAAAACCCACTTCTATTCATTTGGTGTGCATGAAATTTTCTCAATGAGTGCCATGTATATTTTGTAGTACACACCTTAAGCTCAACAAATGAAAAAGTGTGCCCCAATGTCTCACACCTTAACTTGTTGTCATAAGGATGAATTTTGTGTGGATACTAAATCTGTTAAGCCTCACGGAGACTTGAGATGATGATTAAAAAGTATTTGATCTATAAATTATGTTTATTTTCCAACTATGCTCGATGAATGAGGTGTGCAAATTGATGAAGTATCCCTTGAACGACCTTGAGAGGCTACCTAGTGCTCATAATATGAATCTTTTCATCTATATTTTATTTGTGAGATTAATTTTACTCAATACCAACATTGATTTTTTTGATTTCGTAATTGAAGCTTCAAGGCTTTCTACTTATTTATTTATCTCAGTTTTTATTTAATTCTTATTGTGATATTTTTTCGGATTGAATATGGCTACTTAGCCACTTGTTTCTCTTTGATTTCGAGACGTCATCGAGTTACTTATTTCTTTTCTTGTATCAAAGCTTTATGAATCTTGATACATCTTGGATATTCATCGTCCTATGTGTAATCATGGATTTTTAAAATTGTTGGTAAGATAGTTTTGATATGTTCACAATGTGCATGACTAGTGTCAAGGGCGTTATTATGGCTTAATATGGTCTATGGACCTGATTTGTTATATGGGGGTATGATCGAGGTGCCATATGATTACATTGCCTAGGGTTTTATGGCACTTTGCTCTTGGTTTTGAGATGATGTGGTTCTATGTGTTTAAGACCATAATATGATCTGAATTCAATTTAATATTATGATTCATACTTTTGTTTTAGGATGTATAAGAAGAATTGTACTTAGGAGGCATATGGAGTTTTGTTACGAGAGGTATTAGGAGATTGGTGAGATACTTCTGCGAGTTTTATTCCTTTAGTGGCTGCGATAGTTGTTGCTTTGGATCGTGAGGATCTTGATGCAAATATGTTACTGTGATACATCAATGTTATGTGTTGTACATGTGTCATTTATAGACCCATATGTATTAGGCTTGTGATATGAGAATTGTAATATATATATATATATATATATATATATATATATATATATATATATATATATATATATATATATATCCCTTTTTGAGGTGTGAGTGGACTTGTTATGAGAAACTATTGTGATAAAAGATATTTTGTGGAGTCAACTTGCATTGTGTTGAGGGGTCTTGTTTGAGGTTGGGATGTGTTTTGTTTAGGCAACCTTTGAAATTTTGAAACTAAAATTTCTTAATTATGAAGATTGTATGAGAAATGAACGAACTAAAGGTTCAATAACAGAAGTACCAATATTCATAGAACGTGAAGGATTAAGTCACTTTTTAAATTTTCTCTAGTGGTTTACATTTTAACAATAAGGTTTAATGTTCTTAGATGCCTAAAAAGCTCATGTCCTCCTTTTTTGTCACGTGCACCTCTGGCTAACCTTGAGATTGTTGTCTCATCAAAGACGATGCTCTTATAAGGGGAGGGAGATGAAGTGGCCTTAAAGATGTAGCCTCCTCCCTTGTTGATTATTTCCCTTTCCTCTCATGTGTTGTAAGTTGTATTATCTAGTTTGTATACCTTGCGCATAAGGTAATAGTTAGTCATCTTTTTGCAACTAGTATTGTTGCTAGTCTCTAGAGGAGTTAAATCAAGAAAATGTAATATCTTGGCTATGCATTGGAATTCAGATTCATCGAGTTTGACACTACTTATCACGTCTTCAACGAGAAATAATTTGTAAATGAGGTTATACATTTATTATGTAGTGGTTATACGTTATTAGTTAATTTGAATGGATTCAAAATCCTTTGAGAAATTGACATGCCTACACCAAATAAACTTAGACCTCCACTTACGGGTCTTCCCTTAATTCAAAATCTGTAAGTGTTTGGCTTAGTACCTAACTTAAAGTTGCTATTGTGTATATAACCCTGCACTTTATAAGTATATATATATATATATAAGTGTTTGGGCCGCCAAATGAGGTGGCTGGGCTGGTCGCCAACAAAGAGCTCAGGCTTGGAGGCCAATACGTTTTACGTTGGAGGGAGTGATATGGGTTGGGTAAAGTAGCCAAAAGAGACGGTAACTCCAAGAGGAGCTCGCTTGTGGTAAAATTACTGTGAGTTTTATCGCCCTGCAGGATTGTGCCATCTTCTCCCAGGTGCACGCAAAATAACATCTTTGAACATCCCACAAAGCAAAATAAGATTTTTATTTTGTGTTGTTATACAACTCGAAAATAAGATCAGCAACTCATGACATAGGTACATGCATCGCCCAGCTGTGCCAATACGAGATCTTAGAATCAGGGCATAGACAACTAATAGTGATTTTTTTTGTCAGGTGTTTTAATTGCAAGTGTCCGGAAAGATATGTGTGAATTTCATATGGATTATTTGACTAAATGTTTCGACAAAAATGTGGCCTCATTATAATGCATGGTTGTTGGATAAGCACAAAAGAGGTTTTTGTGAGAGCTTCGAAACCTTTGAGAAAATGCATTTGGAAAGTGTTAACCTCAAATCCTCTAGTGCACTCCTTATTCGTTTACAAGCATGGATTTTTCCTCTTCTTTTAGCTTAATTTCATAATCGTTTTATTGCTTTATTACAATATACTTCTATGAGTTTAGTAGTACAAATGCAATTGAAATAAACACTATTTTTTAAATTATGCATATGCAATAATGATATTGACCTCCTTACCAGTAAAATAACTTTAAAATATTTCACTTATTTACGCTTGAAAACAACTTATGAAACACTTTGCAACCTTTCAGATTGAAACATGATTTCTCATGTGTGCATGGCTTGGGCCTTAGATCCACACGAGTGAAACTCTTAGAAAACTAAATTTAGTGTTCTTAAAATAACCCTTCAACTATTAGAAACCAAAAATCATGTACAAGGCTTAAGACTGGTTATTTCATTAATGAAAGAGATGTAATGTTTATGGATATTGAACAACATGCTATATTGAGTTGCAACTCTTGATTATATGAGATCAAACTCAATGAATAGAGGAGACAACAATCTAGAGTAACTAGTTAATTGAAGTAGGCACTAAATTGAACTAAGCAATTCACACTAGTGAACTGAACACATAACAAAAGAGTAACTTTTTAAACTAACACTAACACTTAGTTACAACAACACTTGAACAATGTGTTTTATTATCCACAAAAATATATACTAAATAATAAATTAATATACTAAAATACAAATTTTATCATTCCCACCTTAATTTTGCACTGGATTTAGTGACACACATAAATTATTTGAATGCCTCAAATTTGTCTCGTGCAAGTGCATTTGTGAAAACATATGCACATTGTTCTGTTGTCGAGAAAAATTGAAGATGAATGCAGTGTTAGTGGATGTGCTGATGGATGAAATGTTCTTACAACTCAATATGCTTTGTCCACTCATAAAAGACATGATTGCGAACAAGTTTTATCACGCCATCATTTTCAAAATGTAAGACAATACGTTGTTTTTGTGGAACTCCCAAACCTTCTAGAATATAATGTAGCCATATCGCTTTGCAAACATATCCTCTTGCGATGCTATATTCTTATTTTGTTAAATAGTATGAAAAAACACTTTACTTTTTGTTCCCCATGATATCAGTCCAAATCTCGATGAAAAAATGAATCCAAAAGTAGATCTTCTGTCATTGAAGTTTCCTGCATGATCTGAATCCATGTAACCTTCCAAGAAGAAATGATCATTCCTCTTGTACTATAGGCCAAAGACCAAGATGCCCTTGAAGTATTTGAGAACGTTCTTAGCTTCTTTCTTATGACTTTGCTTTGGAATTTGAATGAATCTAAATAGGTAAGTCACTAAAAATCTTATATGGCATAGTGCAGGTTAGGTAAATGAGACCCCCAATACTTTGATGATAAAGACTTGCATCTACCTGTAGTGGTGGGTCTATTTGAGACAACTTAATCCTTTTCTCCATAGGTGTAGCAATAGGATTATAATTGAGCATTCAAATTCTCTCAAGAAATGTCTTGTCATAATTCCTTTGATTGAAAAATACATGATTATGTTTCTACCATACTTCCGATCCAAGAAAATAGTGAAGTATCCCGAGATCTTTCATTTCAAACATTTGTTTGAGGTTTTTATTTATTTCTTCTATCACTTGTAAGGAATTTTCTATGATTACCAAAATTTTGAAATAGAAAACTATAATAACCATCTCCCCCCTTATTTTTTGAGGTAAATATTGGGATCATAAGGGTTCCTGTTGAATCCATTGTGAATGAAATGCTCATCTATTTTATTGTACCAGGATCTAGGATCTTACTTGAGTCCATATAGTGACTTCATGAGTCTACACACATTTTATTCTTCGTTTGGTGTGACAAAACCTTTTGGTGGAGTTATACATACTTATTTATTCATGTCTGTATCTAGGAAGGTAGATTTGACATGTGTTTGATAAAATTTCCTACCAAGTTGATCAACTAGGGTAAAAATCATCTTGATTTTGTTGGTGGGAGAAAAATGTATTTTCATAGTATATTCCTTTTTTAGCATAAACCTAGCAAAGTCTGTGCCTTGTGATTTTTCTATTCTACCATTTGCAATATAGTTAGTCCTTAAGATCCATTTGCATCTAATGGGATTCTTCCCTAGTGATAGGTCAATAATATGCTTTATCATGTTTTTCATCAATAACTGATACTCAACATTGTTGGGTTTTAAAGTTGTACTTTAACAAACCACAGTCAGGGGACAACAAGTCCCTCCTCTTTATGGGAGAGGTTCTCTTATTGAAAGCAATCAACAAAGATTATATACAAATGTACAAATTTCAAAGTGTGGATTCTTGATATTTTGAAATGTTTTATGCCCAAATATCATCAATACGAAAGAATGGAAGAACTAAGGAGATAAGAGAGGAAGAACATAATAATACTTTTAGGAAATATAGATAGCAGAGTATAACCTTATACGTATTGAGTAAGGGAGATGCAAAATAGAATCATTCCCTTTCATAACAGATATAATTCCACAGACAAAAAGTTCCAGAAATTGTATAAATAAGAACACAGTTTCTTATCATAAAATATTAATGATCCGTAGATTTTAGACAAGGAAAGAAGGAATAACAGATAGAAACGAAGATAAAATTCCTCTGTATTGATTAATTTCAAATCTATAACATTTCAAGAATGCTAGGATCCAACCCCCCTTAGAAAAAATTCCCCTCCTTACAATATATAGGAAGAATTAGAGAAGGAGATAGAAGCAATCCGGATTCTTGCTCCAACCACCCAAGAAATGCATTGAATTTGCCTGCAAAAAATGATGGGTTCCATGAAAAAACCCATGCCTCCACATACTGTTCCTTATTGGGAAAGAAAGGAATCCCATTATTCATCATGGTGATAGGTGAGAGATTTAACATCTTTGAAGATGGTGGACTGGATCATTAATGGTGGCAGGTGAGTAGCAGATATCGGGAGTTCTCTAAAAAGTCCTTTCCTGCTCAATTTCGAGCTCCTGGTTGAAAGACACGGCTATCTGAAGGTGTGGGGTTGGGAATTTAACGCGGGCTCACAATATGTGAAAGGGTCTGCCCATACAGGGGCCACGTGGTGACCTCACACGTCTTAAGATTTTGCCCCCTCTTTTTACTCCTGAAGTTGTGCCGAACTGACACATGGCGTCGTCTGCGGGCCTGCTTCATTTCCTTTGTATTCTTCCTAAGTCCCTCCCATTAGCAGAGACATTCTTCCTGATCCGAGACACATGGAGGGTTGGTGCTAGTTTAGGGTCTCTCTTTGGGATGCGCCTTTCAAGTTGTGCCGATGAGGCATGTGCAGAGTCTGCGCTCACTTACGATCCTGCATTGAACTTGGCCTTTGGAGGTGTGCCGCTGGGACACTTGGAGGCTTCTGTCGACTCTTTATACTTAGCCAATTCAATGGTTGGATTTGTCTTTTTAGACTCTGACCACGTGGAGGGCCTGCACACATTTAGGGTCTCTACTTTTGTGAACCATACGAAAAGTGCACCGAAGAGACACGTGGCACCTTCCACGGTCCTTCTATACTTAGCCAACTTGGGTCTCGATTGAACATTTCCTTTCTCTATTTTTCTCCTACTGAGTTCTACTTGCTTCCGGACTCAGATTTTGGGGTCGATTGTGAGTCCACGCAACTGGGTTGACCCTTCCGTTCTTCCTGTGCAAGATCATGTTTGACCAATTTTACCTCGAGGGGGAATTGGGATAACACTTCTCTAATGCCTCGGCCATTTCCATGCCTGGTGGACAAACCAGATGCATCATATCATAACCATTCATCTTGATTTTTCAAACTTTGAATTTGAGCCATCCACATGGGAGAGATTTAGCTAAAGCGGGTTTGGGGAAAACTTTTATATTTTTTCCTTTTAGAGAAATGACACTTTGGAACAATTCGGCCTGCCCATCCACTTTTGATACGGGCTCTCCACGTGGCTTCTCCTGGGTGTCGGCGTGGCTGCGGGTCACTTTATAACTTTTATGCCTTTCTGCAACAAAACCAAATTTCCAAAAGTGACCTGACGATCTGCCTCCCTCCTTTGACTTTTTCCTGTCCCGGTGGAGTCACAACTGATTTTACAACTTTAATCCCTTTTGGAAATAAAATAAAAATTACAAAAGTGCTCTGATGACCTACCTCCCCGGTTTGACTTTTGAAAACAGCCATGTATCCCTTTGCAGGGCCAAAGTAAGAATTTTTTCTCTGCCACTTCATAATTTCGAAAAGCCAATTAGGATCTAGCGGAGACATGGGGGTAATTCAACCTTTTTACAAATGTAACAAATGTCACAAGTTTACAAAAAGACCTGCCACATCGCATCCACTTAGAGGTGACCATGTATCCATAGACGCTGGAAAAGAATTTGACAGGAAGACGGCCGTAGAAAAATGCAGAGAAGGGGAAAAATGCCACCATTCGCGCCCGAATCAAATATTTTCCCATAGAAAGATAAATGTAAAGAATACAAGGCTCGACGTGGTCCACAACCATAGAAAAATATTAATAAATTCCATGCATCCATGAAAGGAGATAGAAAAATGTTCCAAAATGCACAGATTGAGGAATTTTAAATGGAACATGTGGGATTAAAAACCGAGTACCAACACTTCGGACCTACAAATTCATCTTTCACAAAAGGGGAATTTTAGGGCGACAACAAATGGCTCTTTTTGGGGATGAATTTACTTGGACAAAGGAGTGAGGCAAGACAAGAATCCAAGAAAAAATCTGGGAAGGTAGAATAGTGCCTTATCCATTGGGAAAATAGAGTCGAAGGCAACACAAAATAGAAGACAACACACCCAGAAGGGAAACAAACCAAAACAGGGAAAGCCAAAAACAAAACACTATACATAATATACAGAAGGACTACCTAGTCACCTAGGACTTGAATAACTTCAAATACTACCTACTATAAGGAAGTGGGAGAGGAGATCCATCCATATCATCCAAATAGAAAGAGTTTTCTCCAGTAAAGTGCCTGATTTTGAAAGGACCAAGTCAAAGAGAATCAAACTTACCATGGCTTCCTCGAGGTTCATGTCTTTTGTCCCACAACAGAACAATGTCTCCCACTTGAAAATATCTAGGTCTAGCTTTCTTGTCAAACAAAGATTTCACCTTCAGTTGATGAGTTGAGATTCTATCAAAAACTTGCAACCTGTCTTCATCCAGCTTCTGGAGATACATGATTCTTTGTCCAAGGAACTGGTGAAACTTGTATCTTTAATAGCCTTCATTAAGTGCAAGGCTGGAAATTCCACTGTTACTAGAAGCTGAGCTTCAACACCATACACCACCTGGAATGGAGGCATCCTAATTTCTCTTTTGGGTGTAATTCTATCTACCCAGAGAGCATCATAGAGCTTCTTGTGCCATTTTCTTTGAGAGTCATTGACAAGCTTCCGAATGATGGCTACCAGATTCTTATTTGATGATTCATCTTGTCCATTCCCTTGAGGATAATAATCTGAAGAATGGGCAAGGGAAATTCCATAGCCATAGTAGAAATCCATCATCTCAGAAGAAGAAAAATTGGAAGAATTATCGGTCACAATCTTGTTTGGTACCCCAAACCTTATCAAGATGTTCTCTTTGATGAAATTACACACCACCTCAGAAGTAGTTCTTTTGAATGGAACAACCTCTACCCACTTTTTGAAGTAATATGTAGTAGTTAGTACGTGAGTATGTCCAGCAATGGAAGGTGGGTTAAAAGTTCTAATGAAATCCAATCCCCGCTGTTGAAAAGGCTCATCAATCACTACTAGTTTGAGTGGTAAAGCAACCAACTTAGGTCTCCCAACAAAATTCTGGCAGGCTTCACACTTACCTACCTATTTTGATGCATCTCTGAACAATGTAGGCCAATAGTACCCTGCACGAAGGATCTTATGGGTAGTGACAACAGAAGAGAAATGCCCTCCACAAGCCTGATCATGAAAAGTTGAAAACAACTTCTTCTGTTGCTGTTTGTCCACACATTTAAGGAATCTTCCATCTATGCCTTAATTGAATAAAGCATTTTCCCATAATACATAATGTGTAGACCTTAGCTTAATATATCTCTTTTCCTTGGAAATCAAGTGGGATGGACACTATCCATAAGTAAGAGAATGTGTAATACCAACATACCATTCATTTGTTGAACTGAGGAAGAGGACAACATGAACATCAACTGCTTCTTTAGAAAATTCAGTATCAGCTCCTTCAGCAATAAGCTCACATAAGCCTTTACCCCAGACTAGGTTAGTTAGCTTGATATCAAGGTCATATTCTTGGACTTTTTCTACCCAATTACCTCTCTTAGTTCCAAAATCCTGTTGTGTAAGAATAGACTTGATGGTTGTATCAGGTACAAGCACAACAGAGTGAAAATTAAGAATATAAAAATGAAATTGCTTGACAGTTTTGACCACACTAAAAAACCATGTTTCTCCATCATAGTATATTTCAATTCATGAGATTTTAGAACATATCTCTTGAATACAATTGGAAGTTCATGATCCTCAGAATTTCTCTGAGTTAGCACAACAACAAGGGTACTCTTCGTAGCATAGAAATAGATGATAAAATCCTTATTGAAATCAGGACATGCTAAGATGGGAGTCTTAGCAATGGATTTCTTGATACCTTCAAATGTTTCCTTACCTTTGGAAGTCCAACCAAGTTTTTCTTTCCTTTCATCATGTGAGCAATGCTCATTGTCAATTTTGTAAAATTAGGAATGAATCTCCTCAAGAAGTTTATCTTACCAAAGAAAGAGTGAACACCCTTTTTGCTTGTGGGAAGAGGAATTTACTAGATTGCTTGAACTCTTTCTAGATCTATCTTGATTCCTTATTTGGAGACAATATGCCCCAACAACTTGCCTTCAGTAACACAAAAGACATAATTCTTAGAATTGAGAGAAACTCCATGTTCTCTGTATTTCTGGAGGACTGCTTCAAGATGTTGAAAGTGATCTGCCCTTATTTTGGAGAAAATAGTCAAATCATCAAGGTATACAACAATACACTTTCCCTTTAGACTACCAAAAGCCAAGTCCATTGCCCTCTGAAAGGTGGCACCAACATTGATAAGACCAAAAGGCATTCTCGTGTAGGAAAAGGTTCCCTAAGGAGTAGTAAAAGCAGTTTTGTGCTGATCTTGGGTATTGAATTCCACCTGATTGTATCCAGAGAACCCATCTAGCATAGACAACATCTCAGAGCCTGTGAAAACTTGAAAAAATTGATCCATACTGGGGAGATGATAGTTGTCTTTTAGAGAGGCTTGATTCAAATTCTTGAAATCTACACAGATGCGGATCTCACCATTATTTTTTCTGATAGGCACAATGTTGCCAATCCATGTTGAATGATGTATAGGGAAAAAAATCTTTTCCTTCAGTAACTTCTGGATCTCTTGAAAAATAGTGCCAATGACCTTGGGATTGTATTTCCTTTGTTTCTACTTAAACGGTTTAATCCTAGGTTTCAGAGGGATAAAGTGTTGCATCTCCTTTGGTTGAAAATCCTTGAGATCATCATATGAATAGGCAAGAACATCAACATAATTTTTAAATAGGTTTACTATTTTCTTCTTCTCTTCTTGAGTGCATCATTTTCCAATATTCACCATCTTGGGTTCCTCATGACTTCCAATATTAACCTTTTCACAGTCAGCAGATTGTCGAGAACCTTGAGGAGCTTAGATTTGATATACCTATCATGTTTATCGAACAAATATTCTGAACTCACCAACCCTTTAGGGATCTTGTTACCTTTCAATTTGATGCAACCATCTCAATCCATCTCTTCCTTGATATCTCCTTCTTTAGAGGATACACACTCTTTAGCAAAAGTCTCACTTCCTTCAAAATATAACTGGTTGAAGTTGTCATTAAGCTCCAAGAATGAGAGAAAGTGTTGATCATCATTGAAAACCTACCAATTGTTTGCATTATCTGGTACACTAGGCCTATGAATCATTTCAATGGTAAATTTCTCTTGAGAGAAATCTGGGCGAGGAATCAACAGAGATCCTGAGACAACTAGAGAATCAACTCTAGTATTCTTCTGTCTTGGCATAGCTTCAATGAAAAAAGCATGAAGAAACTCAATGGAATTCCAGACAAGATTTCTATAATGTTTCAATCTCCTATTCTTGACTTGGTAAAAATCCCTTACCTGTTTCACAATCAACTCTGCATCACCATGAGCACAAAGATTCTTCACTCCCATTTCTTTTTCCATGTTCAACCCAAGGATGAGATCCTCATATTCAGCTGTGTTATTTGTGTTTTCAAAATAAAGCTTGAAAGAGAATGGATGAATCTTCCCTTCTGGAGAGATCAACACCACTCCAGCTCCTAAACCAATTGAAGAAAAACTTCCATCAAAATCCAGAGTCCAAATGCCATTGGGATCATGAATCACTCATTTAGGAAGTTTTGCCTCGTCCTGTGGCATAATCATATAGTTACCATGCCTGATATCTTCATAGAGTATTTGTGGTTTTGGATCATCAGTATTTTGAACAATGTATTTAGTCTGTTTCTCAGGTAGAACCTTCTTCATTTTTCCATTGACTGGGATCAAAGCGTGCAAGCAATCCATCTGAATTTCACCTCCTACATCCTTATAGAAATTTTTACTCAGTAACATCCCATATGAGGGAGGAATATCAACAACCAAAACAGTGGCGTTAACCCTTTTCTTCGGAAAAGCAACGAAGGCTACTTGTGCATCTTTAATCCTCCCAACCAAAGGAACTTCTCTACTCTCCATGGAATAGCAGGAACCAAAGGTACGTGTTAGATTCAGACCTAAAGCATGAGCTACTTTTGTAGGCATTACATTATCTAATGCTCATGAGTCTATAACATAATTATTGAGTTTATGGCCAACTATGAGGAGAGTCACATAGAATGGTTTAATTTTCTCATTAGGGGAAGTGACTGCAGCCACAAGGATTGGTTGAGGTGAGGAAGAGGGAGTGGGGAAAATACCTTTAGAAGTATTGGATGAGGCTTTGGATTTGGAATTGACAAAGTTTACCATTTTAGCAAAATATTTTGGATGAGTCTGGTAAAATTATGCCTCTGAGATTTGGATTTTGGTCTTTTTAAGGTGATTAATGATATCAAAAGATCTAGAGGTGGATGGGAAATCATTGCTAGGAACTTGTGAGACTTTTGATTTATCATTTTTAGGATTTAAGGACAAGAAGTTTTGGAAACAGAAGTAGAAGAAGGAGGATTAACATTACTCACATTTTGTGTGGAGGAAGTGGGAATAGGAGCTCCTCTTCTCGCAACTACTGGAATGGTTATAGGATACTCTTTCTATTTCTTGGTAGGATGCACCACTTTTTCTTTTTTGTTCACTTTCTCCTGAGTCATGACAACATATTAATCACTATTCATCTCTAGCACTCTTTCATCATATTCATCTTCATCATCCATACCTTCAGTGGTAAGGAAATGAACTTGAGATCCACCAAGCTCCTCCAATTCTTCATCAACCTATTTTTCTGGTTCTTCATAGAGTTCATTAAACTCCTCATCATCATGTTCTTGAACTTCACAAGTTGCATTGACTGGAACCTTGATGGGTGGGCCTTCAATAGCCAATCTAGTCTGAGAAGAAGGCAAACGGTTCCTGGGCTGAAAATTCTTCCTTGGAATATCTTGGTAAGGAGTATACCAAGCCAATTGTTTCTTGATAGCAATGAGATCATTTGCAAGATTTTGTATCGACTGATCAAAATTGGCTCCAGTGGAAGAGGAAGAAGAAGATGCTTTAGATTTGGAGGATACTCTTTTTCAATTTTCTGGACATGATTAAATCATCCTCAACACTGATAGCCAAACATTGATCAACATCCAGAGTTGCAAGGTTAGAGCTCTCCTTAGTGCATAACTTACTTCAGGTAACTAAGCATTGAGGAAGAAGCATTTTTGGATTTTATCTATAGGACAAGTGTTCTATAGAATTTTATGAGTGATCTTATTTAATTTTGCCATAAGTTCTCTCACGGGATTGAATGGTTCCTTCTTGATATGAGAGATTTGAGCTAATAAAGCATGCACATCTTCAGCAGGTTTGAAATGTTGCTCAAAATGAGTTGTCATGGTGTTCCAATTAGTGATTGACCCAACAAGAAGATGATAAAACCAATAAGCAACATTTTCCTGTAATGTCTCCACAAAATATTGATAGAGACATCTTCATGTTCAACCCCAAGAGTCCCACATGTGACAATGAAGGCTGCAATGTGTTCATCTAGATGAACCTTCCCATCACCCCGGAATTTGAGAAAAATTTTCTTGTTACCCTTAGGTAACTCATGCAATGGATGAGGAAGAGTAAGAGGCCCAACCTATTGTCCCCAAGGCAAAGGGGCTGCCATCTTTGGAAAAATTAATTGAAGGGGAACTGAAACACCAAAAAGTATCAAAGCATGAAGATTATGTAAGAGGGTTTGAAACCTAAAAGCGAGGATCATGAGGGAAAATGTGCACATCAACAGACGTACGAACGACAACGTGAAGAGATCTCGAGAGGAGCGAGCATCAACCAAATGTGCATGTAAATATTTGAAACACGGGTAGAACCTCGTTACAATTCCACAAACTCTCCTCTATCTCATAGATCTAAAGGGGTGTACATATTGGAGTGTGCTGAGTAACCCCAAATGCTGCAATCATGACAACTCGAGTGTGAGATGGGGAGTGTATATTCCCATTTAATAGAACTGGTAACTCGTAATGACGCATATGACGCACAAATGCGTCATCACTGATGCATAAGATAATCTCATAATGTTAACCCTAAATGACACGTGGACCTACGATCTCACCTAAGTTAGATGACTCACATAATGATGTGGAAAATAATACACATAAACACCCCCTTTTATCGTAACTTAGGATGAGGTGGAAGAGTTCAGAAACGAGAAATGGGTCTCGGCACAAAGCTTGATGAGGTACCCACGTACAAGAAAAATTCTTTCCCAAGAAATGAAGGAAAACCTTGTGTGAAAAACATCCACCACAAGAGAACAAAACACTCTCTAAGTCTAAGAAATATGCCAAAGATGGGTCCTAGCTCTAGACGAGCCTGAAAAGGTACCCATGCTTGCAAAGTTTTTAGGCAATCTCTCACAAAGAATTCAGAAGATAGAAGAAGAGTGGAGACAAGAGGAATGCAGAAGATTGTCATGGATGGATTTTCCACTCTGCAGCTCTAGGAGGTCTCCTAGAAGAATGTCAATGATGAGATCCTCTCCCTCTGGACTGAAGAAGAGCCACCCACACCAAACTATGTGCCTACCCTTAGGAAGGACATAAATGACATGCTAGAAGTCTTCCCACTCCACGAAGGAAACTAAAGCCAACAACACGAAGAAATATAAGTATGGTCCAGGAAACTGTGACATAGGTCTAGCAAGTGAGTGTAAAGGAACCAAAGGTAATGTCATGAGTGTAGAACTATCAGGGTATGAAGAGTGAACACATGCAGAAAGGATGTCCAACTGATGCGAAGGCAACAAAACATCCCCCATTGATAGAAAATGGATCCACTTTTCTCAATGGTGGATCAATGCTCTGGTCTTCGTGAAAAGTGGAAGTTGTTGGTAGCCTTCAACCTGAGTCCCAGAAGGGGCACTCCCATACAACGGAGATGATGAAGGTCCTCTGAAATACCTATAGATGGGATGCAGAACCGGTAGCTTACAGTATCACAAGTGTACTTTGCGAAAAGATGACTAAGGTCAAGGAGATCCACTCATCCCAATGAGGGGGCTCAACAAACAAAAGAGCGATGTCAGATAGGCATGATGTCATCCAATGAAGGTAGAGGATTTGAAATGGGCCTCGCACACTGAAGGTGGAAAAGAGGTGGGTGTGATAACTGTATGAGACTCAATAGGAGACTGCTCGATATCTGATAAGATGTGGGATGTGTCAACACTCTCTGAAATAGTGAGTGAAGGAGGAGAAGAGTCCTTTGTATTACTCTTGACATAATAACTGGGTGCACAATCCTCATCATCAGAAGTAGGACCAAGTGAGTATGTGTTAGTGGAATTATCATCACATGAAGAAGAAGAGGAGGCCACTAAATCAGTATCAGCGACAATGGCGGAAGTATGTGAAAGTTCTTCATAGAGGGACCGAAGAATGCTCCAGACACGGTGGGGAGGATCTGAGTCTGCCACATGAAACCAGAGAGATCTGGAGACATGCATCATCAAGTGACCAAGAAACATGATCGAAAGTGTCAAGGAAGTCCTCCAGATGACGATCCTTTTTTAGTGGGTGTAGGAACTGGCCCAAGTAAGAAGGGTGAAAGACCCTTATAGGCAAAGATAGCATATCCACGGAAGCATTGCCAAGATGAATAGTTCTCTCCCAGTAAGAAGTGGCAGAGGCTGTAAGGAGATCTTATGGACGATCAAGTCTGAAAGAAAGAGCTAACTCTCCATGATGCATAAGCAAGAATGCAAGATGCACAAAAGCAAGACGTCAGACTCATTGCCGATTAATGTGTATGAAAGTGTAAGAACCCAAGAGTACTAGTGAACCCTTCCAGAATGTGGCACTTTATAAAATAGTTCATTTAAAAAACTGACAATTTCATCACGTAATTTATGAAAAATCATACAACTTTGATTGAAGTAGCGCTAAAAAGTGAGTAGTGAGTCAAAAGTTATAGCATATATACAATTCCTGCAACTGATGGAAAATGCTAATAAGCTCTGTAAACTAATTAAAAAAGTTCCCAAAGTGGGTGAAAAGGGTGTCATGTGGGTACTCATTGGAAATGGCATCAAATTTCAAGAAGGGTTTGTTTTTCTTGCGAGGGGGGATTAGCCTTCTGCATGGACCCCAGACCTTTCCCTTCGTACTTCGATACACGAATGAAGGACTTTTTAATTAATCCTCATTGGAAAATGAAGCCTTAAAATTATTACAATGACATAGGTGAATGTTTTGCCTCAAAACATTAAAACAAGGGATTGTTTTAACCTCCAAACAATGTCTAAAATGGATTAGGCCCACATTATAGAGTCACATCATAAATGCATCGAGCTAGAAATGGACCGAGCTAGATGGTGTGCAGGTCGGTTTGCAGGTTGCCGTGCTAATTGTTCCCACTGAGCTGTGTCAATGCACAGTATACGTGCCAAGGATGACAGGGTCGCCAAGTTAAGGGTGGATGGGTTGAGTGAGCCACGTGTTAAGTAGCTGAGTACCATGTGCTAGTTTCAATGTAGGTGGTCCACGTTGGAGGAGTCAAGGCTAAGATAGTCGAGACAAAGGGCCCGAGTAGTGTATCACCGCCTGTAGATCCCAAGACAGGTTTTTTTGTAATGGTGGGCAAGGGAAGATGAAATGGTTGTGTAGAGTTAAAAGCGTGTAGAGGAATTCCAAGAAAACGTGCCAAGGGGAAAACGACGCTCGATTCACATGCTAAAATAGAATTCACATAAACACACGTGGCTGAGAGGAAGGATACGGTAGAGGATCCTGAGGTAACGTGTAAGGAGCTAACCGGAGAAAAAAAATGGTAGTGAAGAATAATGTGCATAGAAAAACCAATGCAAACCTCCACTGTCAAAGCATAATAGATCTAGAACCGATAATTGATGAGTGTGAGATTCAAAACCTTAGTCTTGTTTTAGAACTGAATGGAGGGGAGATATAGGAAATCTAGAAATAGCTTGGTTCCATCTTCGCAAAGTGCCCCTCAAGGAACAAAACCACGGAAGAGACTTCGTGCACCACCCTTCAAAGGTAGAGTGAGTAAGCCTCCAACCAGACCAGCATGCAAATGCATCAACACGAGAGCTCGAGAGGTAGATGTAGGGGTTACCAAGAGTGCAGGTCACCTGGAGCAATGCAAACCAAGCTAACAGAAAACCAGAATGCAAGCTGAAGCTCGAGAATAGTGAAGAATGAGCGGTGTAAGTCCAAGGTAAAATGGTGAACCCAAGGCAATGTAAAAAGCATAGAACGAGCCAAGGAGTGCAGGGTGAGTTAGTCACTAAGCTGGGGCCGAGATGGCCCTTAAGGACAACTATTTCACCAAAAAAAATCCCAAAACTAGCACATAGAACTCAAGTCTGCACCTTGGAACGTAATAAACCTCATGAAAACACCTCCAAAGTCACATGAAAACCTAGATAATTGAGTAGTCAAAGATACTAAACTCGAAAAACACCAGAAACTTAAACAACCACCTCAAACACATGAACAACCCAAAGAGAGGTATGATGCCTAAATAAGTGCAAGTAGAGCATGATCGAAATATCCATGCGGTGGACACACACCCACTGAATCTGAACTATCATGCTGGAAGCCAGAAATTTGCACTTGAAACACTGAAGAGTGCATGGATCCACAAGATCCACTCTGATACCATGTAAGAGGGTTTGAAACTCGAAATCGAGGATCACGAGGGAAAACATGCACATCAACGGACTTGTGAACGATTAACGTGAAGAGACCTCGGTGTGCATTTTCGAGCATCAACCGAATGTACATGCAAAGATTCAAAACACGGGTAGAACCTCGTTAAAATCCACAAACTCTCCTCTCTCTCATAGATCTAAAGAGGTGTACATATAGGAGGTGCTGAGTAACCCCTAATGCTGTAATCATGACAACTTGACATGGAGAGGCATACAGTGTACATTCCTATAATAAAAGTGTAACTTCCCAATGGCACATATGACTTTCCTGTCTACGCATAAGAGAATCTCATAATGACCCCTAAATGACACGTGGACCTACGATCTCCACCTAAGTGAGATGTCTCACCTAATGATGTGGAAAATAATACACACCAACAGATTAGGACTGAATTTTACTTAAGGAATGTTATTCTTGGAATTTCTATCTTTAAGAGGAGGTGTGCTTATAGAACGAGTTCCTTTGTTCCTTCTTGCTAGAAGAAGAGAGAAGTTTTGTTGTTCCAGAAGTTGAAAATGGGAATCCTCTACCCTGAGAGATTTCTTCCCATATGTATACTATAGAGTTGCCAGACCAAAAATGATCTTGAAGTTGTTCTTTTAGAAAGGGATACGTTTGAAACGAAATCCCCAGTAGAGTCGCCAAAAACTGTTGGGTTTTAAAATTGTACTTTAACAAACCACATTCAGGGGACAACAAGTCCCTCCTCTTTATGGGAGAGGTTCCCTTATTGAAAGCAAACAAGAAAGCTTATATACAAATGTACAACTTTCAAAGTGTGGATTCCTGATACTTTGAAATGTTTTATGCCCAAAGATCATTAATACAAAAGAATGGAAGAACTAAGGAGATGAGAGAGGAAGAACATAACAATACTTTCAGGAAATATAGATAGCAGAGTATAACTTTATACATATTGAGAAAGGGAGATGTAGAATAGAATCATTCACTTTCATAACATATATAATTCCATAAACACAAAGATCCAGAACTCATATAAACAAGAACACAAAGTTTCTTATCATAAAAGATTAATGATCTGCAGATTTCAGACAAGGAAAGAAGGAATATCAGATAGAAACAAAGAGAAAATTCCTCTGTATTGATTGATTTCAAATCTATAACATTTCAAGAATGCTAGGATCCATCCCCCCTTAGAAAAAATTCCCCTCCTTACAATATATAGGAAGAATTAGAGAAGGAGATAGAAGAAATCTGAATTCTTGCTCCAACCACCCAAGAAATGCATTAAATTTTCCTGCAAAAAATGATGGGTTCCATGACAAAACCCATGCCTCCACGTAATGTTCCTTATTGGGCAAGAAAGGAAGCCCATTCTTCATCATGGCGATAGGTGAGAGACTTGATAGCCTAAAAAATGGTGGACCGGGTCATTAATGGTGGCAGGTGAGTAGCAGGCGCTAGGAGTTCTCTGAAAATTCCTTCCCTACTCAATTCCAAGCTCTTGGTTGCAAGACATGGCTGTCTGAAGGTGTGGGATCAAGCGTTTAATGTGGGCTCACAATATACGAAAGGGTCTGTCCATACAGGGGCCATATGGTGACCTCGCGTGTCTTAAGATTTCACCCCCTCTTTTTAATCCCGAAGCTACGCCGAACTGACACATGGCATCATCTGCGGGTCTGCTCCATTTCCTTTGTATTATACCTAAGTCCCTCCCATTGGTGGAGACGTTCTACCTGGCCCGAGACACGTGGAGGGTTAGTGCTAGTTCAGGGTCTCTCTTTGGGCCGCACCTTTGAAGTTGTGTTGATGAGGCACATGGAGAGTTTGCGCTCACTTAGGATCTTGCTTTGAACTTGGCCTTTAGAGGTGCACCATTGGGACACGTGGAGGCTTCTTTCAGCTCTTTATACTTAGCTGATTGAATGACTAGCTTTGTATTTTCAGACTGTGACGACGTGGAGGGTCTGCGCATGTTTGGGGTCTCTACTTTTTTGCACCGTACCAAAAGTGCACCTAAGAGACACATGACACCTTCCACAGTCCTTCTATACTTAGCCAATTCAGGCCTCGATTGAACACTGTCTTTCTCCATTTTTCTCCTGCTGAGTTCTACTCGCTTTTGGACTCAGTTTTTGGGGTCGACTATGAGTCCACGCAACTGGGCCGACCCTTCCGTTCTTCTTGTGTAAGATCACGTTTGACCAATTTTATCTCGGGTGGGGGGGGGGAATTGGGATAACACTTCTGTAATGCCTCGACCATTTTCATGCTTGGTGGAAAAACTGATGCATCATATCATAGCTATTCATCCTTCTTTCACAAACTTTGAATTTGAGCCATCCACGTGGCAGAAATTTAGCTGAAGCGGGTTTGGGGAAAACTTTTGTATTTTGTGCCTTATATAGAAATGGCACTTTGGAACATTTCAGCCCGCCCATCCACTTTTGATACGGGCTGTCCACGTGGCTTCTCCTGGGCATTGGCATGGCTACAGATCAACTTATAACTTTTGTGCCTTTCTGCAGCAAAACCAAATTTCCAAAAGTGACCCGACGATCCGCCTCCCCGCTTTGAATTTTGATGCAGACTCGATATTTGAATTTTTCATGTCTCAACGAAGTCATGACTCATTTTACAATTTTAATACCTTTTGGAAATAAAACAAAATTTCCAAAAGTGCTCTGATGACCTGCCTCCCCACTTTGACTTTTGAAAATAGCCACGTATCCCTTTGTGGGGCCAAAGCAAGATTTTTTTCTCCGCCACATCATAATTTCGAAAAGCCAATCAGGATCCAACGGAGACACAGGGGTAATTCAACCTGTTTGCAAAAGTAACAAAAGTCACAAGTTTACAAAAATACCCACCACACCGCATCCAATTAGAGGTGACCACGTATCCACAGATGCTGGAAAAGAATTTGATGGGAAGAAGATCGTAGAAAAATGCAGAGAAGGGGAAAAATGCCATCATTCGCACCTGAATCAAATATTTTTCTTGTAGAAAGACAAATGCAAGGAATAAAAGGCTTGATGCTGTCCACAACCATAGAAAAAGATTGATAAATTCCACGCATCCATGAAAGGAGATAGAAAAATGTTCGAAAACGCATAGACTAAGGAATTTTAAATGGAACTGGCGAGATTAAAAACTGAGTACCAACACTTGGGACCTGAAAATTCATTTTTCACAAGAGGGGAATTTTAGGGCGACCAAAAACATACATGCCTTGTTTCTAGGGTTTTGAATCTAGGGCATCCTGGACCTTTGTTGGTTCATGAGATTCAACAACATGTATCATCAAGTCTAGGTTTACTTCTTCATGATTTTTTTTATGTGTCATTTATCTACAGGAAGGTGTATTTAGTGTTCCATCTATTTTGGCATCTCTAATCACATTTGTAAACTATCTTGGTGTACATTAAGAAGTGGGTAGTCAATTTTCACAAATTTAACCATTTTTATAGTCACTATTTTTTGTCAATTCCTTCAATGATCATAAGTATTTATTTGGAAATTTATGTGGGAGAGTATGTAGATGGTTGACTTGAAGCACCTATCTTTTCAAACTGAACATCCTTAATTGATGAAGGATTTCTTATTTTTTTGATCAATCAACCTATATCCCATGGAATTGTTGGTGAAATAATTTGTTGTAGTGAAAATTAATGGTTTCCACCAATGGTCACGGGGATAAGCCCCTCCTTCTTGTGTATGGGGAGGCTCTCATTATTGAATGTAAACTACCTAAATTTGTGGGGTGGCAAAAAGGCCGGAGATCATATAGGAATACTCCACTAAACTTGTGGAAAAGTGCTTGTACAAGGTACAAGGGACGAATTTGTAGTGAAGAGAGGTAAAGGGGAGGTGGGTGTAGACACAAAATAACGCACTTTGGGTAATTATCTAGTCTCGATTGCATAATACTATTCATTTGGTTCCTAAGTAAGAAATAAATGATTAACCCATGTCTTTGGCCATCTTTTGTTACTTTCTATTGCTACTTTTGGTCTTGCACCTTTATTGGCCTAGTATGTCTTTTCACACTACAATTTTATTCTTTCTGGATTGGGGTGCCCAGCTAGGATGCCAACACTAGGCGCCCTCGTCCCCTTTGGGAACCCTAGTCCTCTTTGTGCTACACTCATACTTTTTGGGTCCTTTCTAACCATTTGCGTATCTTATCTTTTTAGTAGTCAGAATTTTCGAGGTTATTTATGAAATTCAATAGAAGTAATCATATAAATATAAATTTATGTGATCATAATAAAGTACCAAACACTAAGCACTATCTATCACCACCTAAGGTTGCATCTATCAAGGCATTTATATCTCCATTTGTATCCATCTAGCTCCATCACAAGGGAAAAATGATGGTTCTTCTACATCACACTTTATAGGATAGGAGTCTATTGTTTCTATGCACAAATTATTTACATTTTACATATACCTAATTGCTTGCTACTACAAGTGAGATATGCACAAGAGAAACCTAGGGCACAATTCCGCACAAAAACAAAACTACATTAGGTATGAGATGTAGTGTAGTACTTAGTTATAATTCCATCATATTAACAGCTGAGGATAGTCTGACCCCTTCATTTGCATCTTTCTCTTTTAGGGTTTGATGTTTTGGTTGGGGTTTTACAGGTGATTAATTCATTTTAGATCCACAACGATATTCGGTGGAATTTAGTGACATAGTAGCGATAAACATCAAGGGTTTTACACCATCTGGAGAACATGTAAAATTGGCTTCCAAACCTTCTTCACAGACCAGGGCACCCAAAAACTAGACCAGAATGCCCCAGACGCCCCCATCCTTCTCTAGGCACCCCAGTCCAGCCAAATAACTCAAATATGTACTTTTATAGGCTCTTGTGTGATGGTATTCCATTTATATTCATCCGGTCTCCATTGCGACACAGTCCAACAACCTCTACGAATCAGCTAAGGCACTTATAACCCTCTTTGCAATTAGGGTTTCATTATTTATATCTTAGTTTCTTGGGTTAATTTCTATATTGCATTATATATTTATTTAATGCTCCCATAACATTTAGATTAGGATATTACTTTACATTTTAGCATAATCATTTTGGTGAACCTGTTCTTTGAATCCACCTTCTCTCTAAGGTTTCTTTCTTCTTATGCCCATCACCCATAGTGGTCATTTTCGGTCTTATCAATATTATGAGCTTCCTTCATCTATCCATAGAATTTCCAAATCAATAGATGATATCTCCGCATCCATGACTACAAATGAAAATTCATTGGATAAATCTCATGATGTTCATCTTAGGGAAATAGAAACATCTTATAGTAAAAAATAATAAGATGAAGATGCCAATATTGATTAAGAGCAATCAGACACACTCACCGATTTTCAACAAGCTTTGCAAACTAATCCCTCTCATATTCCACATATTCTACATGCTTTGATTGCTTCTAAGAACACTCGTGATGCTTCAAAACCTCTATTTTATCACTCATCGACTCCAATGGCATCCAATCAACCCCTTTATATTTCATCTCCCATTCCTACCACTACTACTCCCATCATTCACCCTATCACTGCAAATGCACAGCATGTATCTTCTTCAAATGATCCTAATTTAAATTCCTTATATCAGGATCTACAAACGTAATTTTTCTAGCTTCATCTCACTACCTCTCATGTATTACCATCTTTGGATTTCACTTTGATTCTACACACTCCATTTACACCCACCGTTTCCTCCTATCCATTACCACTTAACTTCATCTCCCTTAGGTTACCCATCTTCAAAGGCCACGGTGACCCCCAAGAGCATCACCGATATTTTCATGCGGCATGCCTCGATTATGTAGATGACCATACCATATTAGCTAAGCTCTTTCCCCAAAATTTACAAGATTATGTGATGTTTTGGTTCTATGACCTACGTGTCCACTCAATAACATCTTTCACACATCTGGCTGATCCTTTTCTCACTCACTTCTCTATCAACATCGACTCTAAGATCTCCTATGCTCAACTCACACAATCTAAGAAGGGATCTAATGAAGGTTTAGTAGATTATGTTTTGTGATATAAAAATAACTTAAAATGTCAAATGTGCTTACGGACTCTAAGTTTCAGGACTTATTCATCTAGAGTATATTACCACCTCTGTAGGAGAGTGTTCTCTTTGAGACCTCTCCTTCATTCGATCAACTTTATCATACTTTTAAGCTTCATGAAACCAAGGTCTTATTATTAGGAAAGCTTAAATATCAAGAGAAATAATCATCTTCTACATGTTTTCAAAGTAAGTCTACATTCAAACCGTTTGCAACCAAACCAACAAACACAAAAATTACGCTTAACACAGTATCAACCACCAAAGATCTTCAGTCGCAACAACGTCGGCGTACATTCACTAAGTTCATTGTTCCTCCAAATATTATACTACCACAAATTTTCGATAGTAACCTCATCACACTTCCTCCTCTGCTCCAATTAGATCCATCTAAACCAAAAGAGTGTAATTACAATGAAAAATCTCATTGTGAGTATCATCATTGCAGAGGGCATTCCACAAACAATTGTTTCAAGCTCCGTAATCTGATTCAGAACCTAATTGACAATGGTGAAATCGAGCTTCAATAATGTACTATTTCTGCACCTGTCAATGAAAATATTAATCTCAAAATCTTTAACAATCCTCTACCAAAACATTATGTGAAAGCAGTTGAATCATTAGCTAATTATGTATATCACGTCATTTCTCCTCTTACATTAAGGGATCTTGACTTTCTATTTGCACATACTGACACTTCTTCACCAATCATTTATTTCTCTGACCGTGATTATCATGCAATATGTTTTTCTAATCACTTACACATTAGTGCCTCTTTTGGATCTATCCCTATCAATAACACTAAGGTAGATCTGTCATGGCCCATCAACGCATGTTCTATTCCATTTCTTGTTGCTATCGGCTATCAAATTTCACAAATTTCATATCTAAAAAACAATTCATATGGTGTTATCAAGTGTCATGTTATAGTAGGTCCTTTCAGTATGTTCTACCCTTCCTTGTTGGACAAACAATTGATAAATGTGACATTCTTCTAGGCATCAATTGGATTCGTAGGTCTCAATCTATCATCTCCATGAATCATTTGCATTTAAAATTCATTCATAATAATCAATTCATTTCTATTGATGGTGTTCCTCCATATCCTCCATGGTCACACCCTCCCCTCGCAATGGCTATTGTATCATTTGCTTTATCTAATACACCATGACCCATAACACAAAGAGAAAAATATACTCCTAGCTCACCTACTTGCACACACCTCATGCGTCCTCATCGTTGTGTTAGTCCAACACACCAGTATAAGCCCATTCCTAGGACAATTAATCCATCTCGAAGTAAATCATTTCCTTGTTTTATTCCACGTAGGTTTCCATCACCATGTTCTGCGTCATGTAGATCTCCATCACCTACACATTTTTTTGTGCCAACATGCCTATCATATACTCATCCATTGTTTGCACATAGAATTCACTCACCTGCGCAAAATTTATTTACCATACCACCATTAATAGAGCATGATCACACACTTTTGTCAACATAATCATCAGATGGAGGACCTTCATCATTTACTTTTAGCGGATATCTCACTCATCACCACATAGTCAGGTAGAATTACACTTATTTCTACCCTGCTCTAGCATCAACACACATCTTCTATTACACACATGATAACATCAACACTACTCAATGAAACACTCTTATGCTTTGGTTCACACTTGACTGTTGAGGGAATCCTATACACACGAACCTCACACATTGTATAGTAGACACTACACATGGCATATATTCATAGATCTTACACTTTTATGATCTTACATCATACATTATACATCTTGTGCTTCATACATCATACACATATTACACATTCTACTCACATACTTATACGCGTTGTAATCACTACCCTATGATGCACTCTAGTCTCATAGTCCATACTGGACTATTGAGGATATACATCACAAATGATCATCATCACATTCACACATTCAACCCATTCAATCTTGTTCTCATGTGACATTCCTAGATTAGTGATATACATCATAGGATACATCATCACTTCCTCTAGAAACATTTAGTGATATACGATAAGGCTACATCATCACTACCACTTGCATCATTTAGTGATATACGTTATAGGATACATCATCACTTCCTCTAACATCATTTAGTGATATACAATTTTGGCTACATCATCACTTCTCCTACTCATCTTGTGATATGCATTTTAAACTACATCATCACACATTCTCACACCTCATCTCTATGTCGCATGTCATCACCACACATTCACCACACTACTATACACACAACACATTGTTTGACCATTTCCCGATGACAAACTCTCGTTTACGGTTCTTTCTTGACTACTAAGGGGGCATAAACAAATGAATACCACTGCATGTAATTCCATTCACTCGGGGGCATGCGGTTCCTATCATTCAATCTACATTCCATTCCATCCATCCACAACATATTTCATATCTCGGTTGCATTTAATTTTACTTACTTATGCGTTTACATGTTCATCTTATTACACATGCTAGATAAATATCTTATATGTCATTATCTTTATTATACACACATGCGCATTCACTTTCCTTCTAGTTGTGATCACATATTATACAGATCCATTACACGTAGCATGGATGGTTGGTGCAATACCTAGTACCAATCCCACAATGGCTCCTAAGGGCATTTGATTTCGTACACTACAGGTACTATTTTTTCATTTTGTTCCATATCACATTACTTTATGGATTATAAACACTTTTGACATACTTATGATCTTTAATGGGTGCTTCATGTGAAACATTTGTTTTGCAGTACTATTTTCCACCATGGTTATCTGTTATATTACTTGTACTTGATTTTCACTGTTTGTTATTGTATGTGGGATTTTCCCTTTGTCTTGTGTGCACACTTGTATGCTTTTGGCTTCACTGGCTTTGATCGTTCACCGTGAGTGGTGTCCCATGTTTGTAACCCATTTTTTGTGGTCTACATTATCTATTGTGTGTTCTAGCTTACACATTGTTTGTAAAGCTTACACTTCGTCTTATACATGCATTTTTATATTTTCTTGTACTAAAAATTGTCTCCTAACCACTTGTTTGCATATGCCTTGGCTTCTACCAAGCACATTCCCTCCTGCAAGGTAGAGTTTCAGCACAACAGTTGGTTCTCTTTTGGGCCCCATCCTCCTTCAAAGATGTCACACATTCCCCCAAAGAGGGGGCATCATTTGGGTGAATCAGTCACCCCATACAGATTATACACAACACAATATAGTACCGATACAATACAATTTTCAGATTGTAGGGCTCAAAATCAGACTTGGGTGCATGACACAACGACCTTTCTTGGATTTCCTGAGACTAGGGGGCATATCATACATGGATATTTCCTGGGATGCCCATAACTAGGGGAAAATTACACAAATTCGACATGTCACAAAGGATTTTGATAGGGTAGAAAGTCCTTTAGCACAAGGAATTTACAAAGTGGATTTTATAGGGTAGAGAGTCCTTAGCACATGCACACTATCTTCAATGGTGTTTTATACAATGTGAAGAGGTTAAAGGGTGGTGGAAAACACCAGACAGTTTCTCCCTACACTTCTTCCATTACATTGGCACGAGATCTCCCAAAAAAATCACGTGCATTGACATCATCTGCAGGATCCCTTCTACACTCTTTCCTCATCACGGATCAGGTGCACATGTTCCTTTTAAACATTTTCAGCATTTTCTTTTACATACTTCCTTACATGCTTTTTACATGCATATACATGCGTATTTGAGTACTTGATCATCTTATCTTTTGTAGGTTTGTCCATATGGGAAGCAAGTAGTCAATATCACTCAACATCACACACATCGACATATACACATGCGATTTCCACCCTAGGTTCACTTTCATCACCTTTTTACAATTTTGGCGTCTTTAGTCTCCATGCTTCATCTTTTTATCACTCCACGCTTTGTTTAGTCCCTTGAAACGCTTTCTACATTAATCTACATGGATATCAGGTACACATCTCTATCTACTTTATGTTACCGAGCATTCTTCTCACAAATATAAAGTGGGGGAAAATATAGAAACAAAATCACTCACTTTGGGTAATTATCTAGTCTCGATCGCATACTACTATCCATATGGTTCATAAGTAATAAAAAACTAATTAACCCATGTCTTTGGCCATCTTTCATTATTTTCTGTTGCTACTTTTGGTCTTACACATTTATTAGCCTAGTCAGTCTTTTCACACTTCAGTTTTACTCTTTCTAGACTGGAGCACCCAACCATGATTCCATCGTTAGGTGCCCCCATCCCCGCTGGGTACCCCAGTCCTTTTTGTACTTTACTCACATGTTTTGGGTCCTTTCTAGTCGTTTTTAGCATCTTATGTTTTTGGTAGTCATCCTTTTATGGGTTAATTAGGAAATTCAAGGGAAGGAATCATATAAATATAAAGTTAAGTGATCATAATAAGGGACCTGTTGGTCATCAAAAAGGACTTCAAGAAGAGCAACAGTCAGGGGACAAGAAGTCCCTCCTCTTTAATGGGAGAGGTTCCCTTATTCAGAAATGAACTTATTTACACATATACAAAGCATGATTTTACTATGGAACTTGGATATTATGAAAGTGTTTTCTATAAGGATTATCAATCACAAAAGGACCGAGGAATGAAAATGTGAGAACGAGCAGAAAGGCACCATTCAGAATTATAGATGACAGAGTAATTCCTTATGCATGCGAGGGTACAGTGAATTGGAACAAGATCATTTGTATCATATTAATAAGATGAAATTTGAAAAGACACAAAGTTCTGTAAATAACATCTGCAAGAATACAAAGCTTCTCAGCATAATAAAGACAAATGATCTAACAAGATTAAATGAATAGCTTAGGAATAAAGGAAACCAGATAGACAAAGAATGAAAAGTCCTTCTGTATTGATTTCCTTAAGATTTATTTACACTTTTAGAAATAAGCCAAGTTCTTCCTCCTTCAAAATGGTGGGGAGAGGCCATTATATAGTTTACAAATTAGTTACTCCTGGTAACTACTCCTTTTAACTAAAGATTAGTTAAAGGGTTGCTAATCGCAATACCCCAATTGATTACAACAAATCTGAGAGAAAGAAGGGGAAGAGAAGAGAAGAATTAGGAGAAGAAGACAGGTGCTTATGACTGGGAGGGACCCACCGACTTTAAGATCTGCTGTCTGAATCTCTTCAACGCCTCTTCTATGTCTCTGCCACATGGGACTGATGTGTTGGCGGTAGACTAAGTCCAAAATCCGAGGCACTTCTCCATTTCCTTATCGAACTCGACATGAGTATGATAATCTTTATTTGTTTCTTCAATGGCAGATTGAAGAGACCAGATCTCCTTCATTCTTTCCTTGGAAATGGAGATTTCCTTGAATAGATCACCCTTGACAAAAGCTCTGAATTGAGCTTTGATTTCTTGTAAGGAGAGAGGCACACCAGAAGTCTCATCCTGAAGATGGCAATGTATATCTTTGAAAGAAGATACAACTAGTGTTTTGAAGGCCTCACCCTTCTGCCAGCTATTCCTTAATTCTCCCAAAGCCTCCTCCAGGACCTTGATCTTCCATTCCACGCTGTAGACCCAGGACTTTGACAAATTATCCTTTTTATCCTCGAAGACTTTGCTTGCCATCAAAATATTTTCATCTGTTTGTCCCATGAGGCGGAGGTCTACTATGCAACTGCTCCAAAGTTTAAGTTCTTTATCAATGCTCCCAATAGTGGAGGAGAGCTTCTGTTGCAAATTACTCACCTTCCTGTGGAGTTTGAAGGCTTTATCAATGAAGTTTAATCCTGCAACCAACATATCATCCACCATGGCCTCCATAGCTCTTCCATATACGGAATACTTGTGCATATCTTTGATACTCTGTACTTCATCTTGGCTCAAAATTATAGGTGGTGGAAGAGTAGTCAATGGGGTAGGGTCCAAAACTTTGTCCTTGGACAAAAGAGATTTGATGAAACTTGTAAGAATCTGGGCTTGTTCTTCCAACTATTCTATGGTTTTCTGCCCTTTCTCTACCCTCCCAATGACTCTGGTGACTGTTTCCTGAAGATTGTGGATCTCACCTTCAGGGGTAGATTCTCCCATGGGAATTCTTGAGAGCTCAAGATCAGACACTTGCAAATCTTGTTCTGGCTTGTCTACCTTAGGCTTGGTTATCTCCAGGAATTGCTAGCCCTAAGCATCAGACACTATCCTGGAGGTAGTTCTAGATTTTTTGGTGTGAGAAGGAGGAGTAGTGCCTAACAAGGCCGCCACAACATCAAAATTTGGTCCTGAGATCCGGGAGGAAGAATTTCTCTTCCTATTGTCGACAAGAGGTTGTACCCAGGAAAAAGAGAAAGAGGAGGAAGAAGGTAGGGCAAGAGGACCAAGAGACAGAGAACTCATGGCACCCAAGGTTTGCACTGTTGTTGCCTCAAGTTGAGATATGAGTGGAGCGCTTGGGGCTCCTGGTGCAGAGGAATCAACAGTGCTTGGAAGTTTAGTGCTCTGGACTTCTTTATCCTTATCCATTGGGGCTTCAGGGGCGCTTGCAGGAGTTGACACTTCACTTTATTCACTTTCACTGAGAACAATAATGTTCTTTGGTCCCGAAGGCAATTCTGCATGCTTCCTCAGGGGGTCTTTTTCTACAGGATCCTTCTTAACTTCTTTGAATTTCTTCTGATACACCTGGGTGGATGAGGAAGGAGTAAAGACTGTAGGTCCTTGAGTTGATGAGGCAGGAGGGGTTTACACAGGTGCTTTTGATATGGGTGTTGATGCTTCCCTCCTTGGTGTTGAAGCATCCTTGGAGGAGGATTCCCCTGAGTGCCTCCTAAGTTCACAAACTTTTCTATCAAACCAGATCTTGGTCCTGACTAAGACTGGAGCCAGGATTTCAGCTAAATCATCCTTCTCCTTCTTGAACCAATCCAAGTCCTCCAAGGGAGTATGCTTGACCACATTTTCATACTCATATGAGTACAGGTAAGAGTTGTCATCCTGTAGCCCTTCAGGAACTTGTTACAGGTTAAGCTCTTGGATTAATTGGAGGGAAAACCTGCCATAATACCTCCTTCTGGCTTCAAAATCATCAGCACAGTCAGCCCAATAGTCTTCTGCGTCTACCCTATGATGATAGGTGATCTTGATGTTCTGCTCAATAAACTTCTTCAAATCAAAACAAGTTCTTGGCTTGAAGAAGTGGACCGTAATGGGAGCTAGGGCTCTTTCTATATTTTGTGCTTCCAGGGCTGTTTTGCAGGTGTAGTTTCCCAAAGAGATGGGGAAATGCAATCCAGTAATTTTCTTATCCCTGTAGGTTCTATGCAATTTATCCAATTGCCTGCACACTTCTATCAAGGCCATTTTGTCATTGCAGAACATAAGAATCTTGAGGGGGGTGCTTTCATAGCCGGCAAGCCTAATATAAGAAAATTTTCTGAATTGAATAAAGTAGGCACCGTAGTGTGATATCAGATTCATAGCTTCATCAGAAAATCTCCTTGTGGTGTCACTCTCTAGTAGCCTGACCATGTACATGGTGAAAGCATCATTCACCCTTCGGAAATTGCGATTGCTGGTTTCCAGGGTGAACTACAGGCAGCAGGCATACACAGGGTCATCCTTGTGAGCATCGATGTATGAGAAGCCAAACCATTGCCTCGATGCTGCTAGAGTATACATCAGGTATGAAGTCATATAGAATTTTTTTGTTTGCTGTACATTAGACAGCTGCTCCGCTAGGTTCATATTGATGATCCCTGCCTAGTTGATATTCTGAGTTCCCTTGCACACCATATTGATAAGCGGGCACATCCAGAAATGGAACTCATTAGTAGAGGGTAAGCCCATAACCCGAGCCAGTAGGATTATGAAATCTGATATTTCTTCATTGAAATCGGCATGGAACCGAACCTTGGATAGACGAGATGCCCCCTTCTTAGGGTTTTTCAGCCAAGACTTCGCCACCTACGCCTTATAATTATCACTGTCTTGATTGAAAAGGGCCTGTGCTTGATTCTGGGAGATAACTATAGCATTGTCCATTTCTGGAATCCTTAGTGCAGTGCCAATGGTGGTAGCATCAAGTTTGGCGATGAGCTCCCCGTGCCTGTTTGTCAACTCACTCGAATCAGGGTTGAAATGAGCCCCGTATGAGAGCATTGTGTCTGTGCATTGCACCGAGATAGGAAAACCACCAGCGAAAGCCAGACCACTGTCATGAATCATCTATGCCATCGGTGAAGGGTTCACATCTGTCATCCTTGTCCAAAAATCCCCAAAGTCAAGGTGGCGAACTTCATTGTCCCCGATATCGAGAACGACGGACTCGAGTGGTGAAATTTGTTCCTGCCCGTGGAATTTGATCTTCATGTTGATAGTAACTTGGAGAGCAAAGCTGCAAGCTAGACTTGGGATGGAATTGCAAGGGAAATGGATACGCGCGTAGAAATTTTGGTTGCAAGGGTTCGAGCAATAGATAACATGAAAGCAATGTGTAAAAACGCATAGGGGCAATTTCATTATATAGCCATTTAGGAGAGAGAAAGGTAATAAATGCGCATTAAATACATATCTACCAAATTGAAAAGCAAGATATTCAGGTAGAGTGGGAAAAATTAGCACGAATGGCACTTGGTTCATTTGGGACACGAGGGACGCGAAAGCGTGAAGTACACGGTTCGGCCAATTCGGGCAATGCGGGGAAAAGACGCACAAATACTTTTGGGACATGCGGGATGAAAGTACATGGAATACGTGATTTGGCCAAATTAGACGAAAAGGGAACAACGGGTCCAGGCGAACTTGGGACATTTGGGACAAAAAGTTCTGACGGGCCCGAAAAGAACAGACTTTGGGTAAACCAGCCGATCGGGGAACAGAGAGCCCAAATGAACTCGGGACACATGGGACAAAAATGTCTGACAGGCCCGAAAAACACACAAAATGGCCCAAAAAACGTAGTTTTTCCAATTTCTTGACTTTTCACATTATCAGAACAACAGAAAAGACAATTAACCTCAAAATTTTAATTTTCAACTTCTTAAAAGCAGGGGAATTTTGAGTGGACAACATGACCAAACACTAAACACTATTTATCACCACCTAAGGTTGCATCCATCAAGGAATCTAAAGCTCCATTTGCATCCATCTAGCTCTATCACAAGGGACAAAGGTTGGTTCTTCTACATCACACTTCATAGGAGGGGAGTCTATTGTTTCTATACACACATTATTTATGTTCTACATCTAGCTACTTGCTTGCTACTGCAAGTACAACATGCACAAGAGCAACCTAGGGCACAATTCCGCACATACACACACAAAACTACATTGGTTTTGAGATGTAGTGCAATAATCAGTTATAAGTCCATCATCTTGGTAGCGGAGGAAAATCTGACCCATTCATTTACATCTTTCTTTTTTATGGTTTGATGTTTTGTTTGAGGTTTTATAGGTGATTCATTCATTTTAGATCCAAAATGACATTTGATAGAATTCAATGAAAACATAGAAAAAAAAGTGAGGGTTTCTCACCATCTGGTGACCCTTTGAAATAGGCTTCCAGACCTCCTGCATAGACTAGGCCACCTAGAAACCAGACCAGAGTGCCCTTGTCACCCCGATCCTTCTCCAGGTGCCCCAGTCTATCCAAATCACTCAGATTTGTACTTTTACAGGATCATGTGTGATGATATTCCATCCTTGTTCATCCGGTCTCCACTACGACATAGTCCAACAACCTTTGCCAATCAACTAAGGCTCTTTTAACCCTCTTTCCAATTAGGGTTACATTATTTATTGCTTAGTTGCTTGGGTTAATTTATATTTTGCATTATTTATTTATTTACTGTTGTCATAACATTTAGATTAGGCTATTATTTTATATTTTAGGATAATCATTAGGGAAATAAGGAGAGTGAGGGTTATTGTTGTGAGTAGGCTTATAAAATTCACATACAATAACTAGGGTAGGTCCAAATTCAATTAGAAGAACATGACAATACTAACAATGATAAGACTGAAAAATCATATACAAAAAATTCCATTGATTCATTTATCAAAGGCACAAACACCTTTCTTTTTTTTACAAGATTATCATGTATACTAAGTTTGAAAGTAGAGAGAGAGAGAATAAAAGAACATAAGAAGAGGAATAAAAAAATTGCATCACTTATTTCTTGATGTAGTAGTGGTAAATCTCAACAACATACAATCAATCAAGAATTTCCAATCCCTTAGAATGGAAAATCCATTTCAATTTATAGCATACAAAAATGTATCTTCATCTAACCCCCCACATGACTTTTCACTTATCCCCATCACTTGTGACCTTTCATATTCCTAGGAGGCGATTCTTTTTATAATTGATGAAAAATGACTCTTACAATGTTGAATTGAGGGTAACTTAAGTTAAGAGGATGAAATAGTAAAAATTACATTCTTAATGGAAAATTAGAATAGAGATGAATATGAAGCCATTGATTATGAAAAACTATCAATTCAGGATCCTTAAGGGACAGTTCCTGGAATGAGATCATATCCTTTGAATTATCTATTGATCTAGGCTACTGCAAGTGCCACCTTTTCTTATTTTGGAATATGGATGTAGCTCAACACTTTGATCCATGTCTTGAGAACATCATTAGTATCCTCACATTGATTAAACCATTACTTATGGTCTCTTGCAATGTTGGAAATAGATCCTTTGATGTTAGAAAGGGACTCCAATTTATTCTTATTAAAGGAGAGAGGATCAACTGTCTCCTTTTTACCTAACTCTTGGAAAGAACTGATGAGCTCCTCTGATGATGAATTATCAATCTGTGGAAGGGATCCAAGTTTGTGAATGTAGTTACTAACATCATAAAAAATATCGAAGGAATTTTGTTCACTAGATTAATGTTCGGAGATGACATATTTTATCATGTCATATCTAACATTCATAGTGCGGATTCCAAACTAGGGATAATTTCTCAGCAATGGATGTGAACACATTTCTACTCACGAGAGTGTGGGAGTCGAGGTAATTCATATCAGACACAAGTGCAAACTCCTCATACCAATGGATCTTCTATTTTTCAATCTCTTTCCTTTTTTTCTTCACATCCAAAATTGTGGCAAGGACATTCATGAACAAAAAGAGAACCTCTAGGAGAAAATTATTTCCTTACTCAAGAATATTATTCATCCATTTGTCATTGGTCTTCCCTTATATTATATGCTCTTACAATTTATTGATAATCTCGGGGTCAAAATGATCGATCAGATAAATATCTTCCACATGAAGAGGAGGCACTGTATTGAGCTCCAAGAAAGGTTGAATGTAGGAAGTGAGAGTTCTCAAATGCTCCTCTAATTGCTCGATTGTTCGTTTTCATTCTTGGTTTTGAGTGAGCATGTAGGAAACAAATTCCTTGAATAAATGAGCATAACCTTCATGTGTAGCTTGACCCAAAGAGATATGGGTCAAATCATAGTCCTCTTGGGTCATTTCCTCTACAGGTTTTGTAACTTTTGACCATGCAACCTCTACATAATGATTACCAGATACTTTGCTAAAAAAGGGAGAAGTTACCCATGCCTTCCTACCTCATTTTTTCTTCAGAATCTTTGTGATTTTCCTAGGATTAGACATTGCAACTGGTTGTATCATTCTTGGTTTACTCATAAGTAAATCTTGAATCCATGAGAACAAATCTTCCAGAGTAGACATGATAATAGTCACAAGAACACTTTCAAGAGTTTTGTGAGGGATCATATTTTGCTCATCATGGGAAGGTTTCACCACCAATGAAAACATACTTGAATGTTGATGAAGGAGGAGAGGCGATGATGGATCAATCTCACATGGATCAAGATGCTCTATAGGGTCTTCAATGAATCTAACCTTCTTATGAATTTTCCTAGAATAGGGAAACTCTACATGCCCTTTTTTCATCCTCTTTCTTTTAGAAGGTTCTTATTCAATGGCCCTTGGTTGCAATGAAATGAGGTTTGGTTGTAATGTTTCTTCCTTTAAGGTGATCACATTACCACGTGAGTGACATCAAATAATATTTAGATGGGTTATCATTCTTTCATACATTGTGCCTCACTTGAAGATCGCCCATTTAACCTTCTCGAATCTAGAGTACTTGAATGAAATTAGATTTGGGATAATTATGTACCTTCTTGCTCATATGCTTCTCATAGGAAAATATGATTTCTTTATTCTTCACACATGATGGTTTTGAGTTCCTTGATAGCTTGATTAATTCACTTTGAATTACTTCTTGGAGAGATGAGGAATAATTCAGGCTATGATGGCCCTCAACTTGCTCCATGACATTACCATTTCACTTTTGATCATGATGACACATGTTTTCACCTTACAATTCAATCCCTTGACCTCGATATCATTTGAGTGGAAACATGCCTATGACATATGGACATCTTTTCTCAAGTTTCTACTCGTGGAAATGGATTTTCAAGATGAATCACATGCTTCAAATATTTAAATTGCACTGATCTCATCACTAAACATTGATTAAGTGTTTAGAAACACTCTTGGGAGGTATGCATTATTTGGGATCCTGAGATGATTTCTAGCATCACTCTTGGTGGCCCTTTCCTGTTATTCTAGCTCCTTGCATCAAGTTGTGCTTGAAGAGATCAATTCAAAATTGATACTTTCAGAGCCTGCAGAGGGTTTCCTTTCTAGTTTGGGACACAAAACAACTTCCCGACCTTGCGATGATGGAAAAAAGAAACAATATAAGAAGAACGGGAGATGCCAAAAATTTATGGGCTCAATTCTAAGACTTACTATTTTTAGTAGGTCTTATCCAGGACTGTTATTATTAACATATCTTATTCAGGACTGTTATTTGGAGTAGTAAAAAGCTGATTCTACTGACAATACATAGGGACTGAAATGGAAGGTTTCCCATGAAAAAATATAGCGGCTGGTCACATGTTGTGGTCATATAGGGGCTAGAGTCATGGAATCCTGGTGCTTAAGTGTAGCCCCCATTGCATCTACAACAATTTTGGTCTGATTTTTTACAAAAGCAAAACACGTTTATAAAAAAATTTAAATAGTGCATTTTTACTTCAATGTACCATTACTGACAGGAAATTGTTTCCTTCATATATTTTGATCGGTAACTATGAATTGAGTGTCATTTTTTACAAAAGTGGATTTTTTTCATCTTTTAACCATTGGTACCGTTTTATTTGTAAAATGCACTACTTTATAAAGTGCCAAAATCTGGGGGGTGTTATAATCACGCATAGAGGCATTTTTAGTAGAACCCGTTGTCATCTTGCACTATTTTGTGAGTGTTTATTTTCTCTTATGGATTCTATCCCATTAGAAAATACGATGCTTTTATCCGAAGTGTATGGACTTCAGGATGATATACTAAAATTTGTGGAAGAAAACATATCACTTAAAAAGAAAAATAATCTTCTGCATTCTCTCATTTGTGGAAACTATGACCTCATATACTCCCTAAAGCTGAAAATTTCTCTCTTACAACATCATCCTAACATTGTGTACTTTCATACCCCTACTCCTAGTCATATTCCACTTGTAGTTGTTGTTGTTGCACCTACTGACCTTGATTTACCACGTTTTGAGCTTGCTTACATTTTTTATGCTCTTGAGCCTATTGCACTTATTACTGCATGTTCTACTTCCACACATATACCTAATGAAGTAACACACTATCTATCCCACTTCAGTTCCTTCTATTGAAATACTTGGCTCTTTTGAGAAACATATCACTGCATTCCGTTCTTGCATGATTATTTTTATGGGTTTCACTAGTGGAGGTATTGATAGACATTCATAGGGTATTGCTTCCCATATTCAACTAGTTAAGTGGCATACTCACCATGACATTGATTTTCGAGAAGATACTTTATCAGGATCACACATTGATAGAGCTCATATTTTTGTTATCTTGAATCTTTTTGAGGATTGAGAGTTGAACATGAGTTTTGCACCTTCACTCAGGCTTGAGATACACGAGATTTCAGCTGTCAGACATGATCAACCTGACACATATTTTGATGTTCCCTTGTATTACCTCGTTGTTCATTTCACATCAAATAATATGCATGCATCTTCATCATCCATCCGTGTTGATTTGGGGTGGATTTATGATCACTCATGGAGGTGACATAGGCATTGATTGAGAGGAATCTACATGTGTGGATCCTCCACCATCCAACTTCTTGCTCTACTTTCTTCTCCTCCTGCATTTTAATGATCCTTGTTTTGAGCTATTTTCTTTAGCAGGTGTTTTGAGTGTCTCTTATTTTTGAGAGATTTCAGATCTACATTTTTGACATTTTAAAGCATGTTGACAATCTCTTTTATTATGTAGTTATTCTGGTTAATCCCAATGTCAACTTTTCATTGTTCAAGTAGTCGTGTGGCCACTCATACAGATTACGTAGCATCACTCCACCCATTCAACAATATGGGAGGGTGTGGTGCTGACCCTAATTCTTTGGGTATCGTGTCCTTTCCTTGGTTGTTGTTATTGGTTCATGGCACACCTTTTTCTAGCAATAGATTGAACTATGTTTGGCGATTTCTTACATTTTTGAAATCACCTATGACATTCTAATTTAGTTGTTTTTGAGCTTTTTCTCCTTTTGAAGGGTAGATATTATGTTAAATTACAATGTTAGAGACTCCATTGACAGTCTCCTAGTATGATGCTATTATGTTGTATCACAATGTCAGTTGATTTTGAGTTTTGTGATCGAGGAATGGATCCAGACCACAGTGCAGAGCAAACTTGTTCTTCAATAAAGTACGATTTTTCTGAGCCGAGATTCTGGGGATGCCTTGCATTAGGTTTTTTCTCTCTACTTTGTTGTTACTAGTTTTAGGGTACCATGGGGTAATTTTTTCATCTATGGAAACTCATTTTTTTTCCAATTATTGTATGTGGGTACCTCATCAGGCCTTGTTGCCAGGACCCACCTTCTTTTTTTCCAACATAAGCTACCCTCGTAACATCTACTTTATCCCCATAAATACTCATCTACCCCATCTCAAACCTCTTAAACCACCTAGACTTATTTTAGCCTAGCAAGGCCAAAACCTCCCAACCTCCTCAACACACTCTTACTCGCCTATTTTCCTCCCACACATAAAACTCACCATTTTGGAGGTGGTTTTAACCACTTCCAAGTGAGTTTCCCCACTTTTATTGGATCATTGATGATTCTAACTAATCGCCAATGATTCTATATAAGCACATCAACTTTACTATATTAGGATCCTTGGACAATATAACAAATCTCTAGTAATTTGGAGACTAAGACGACATCATTAGTAGCATTTGGACATCATTTGTACCCACAACAATATTTTGAGAAGATCATACCATCGTAAGGTCCTTCTACATCACTCACCATTTGTATTTTGTGTCTTAATCAAGGTACTATTCTATCTCAACATTTCATTTTATATGTGCATCCCCTTTGAAAATAATTGAATCACCAAAATGTAAATCTCAAGTCTCAATTCATATTTATTCAAATCTTGGCATTTCCACAACAATCTCTAGAGATTCTATTGAATCTCCAATGGTCCCCTTGAATCACCCATGATTCTTGTCTTCAGATCCTTTTTATTATATACTGCATATTTTTAATCATTATCAGAGCCTTTTTATTATATACTGCATATTATCAATCATTATCAAGATCTATTTTCTACAAATCTATGGATTTAAAGTATCTTATGTCTGTAGATGGTTATTCCAAAGAGGCACCCAATCAATAACATTTACAACCTTCTGATTATCTCCCAACCCTTTGTTTGGGATCAATACAATTTCCCCACAAGAGTTGACCATTTGCATCATCATCCTGACACCAAATCCAAATGACATTGAGGATCAGCTGGAGATCGTTTGAGAAGAACAAGATGCCATCAAGAAAGAGTGGATTGAGTACTTTGAGGAGCTTCATCTCGCCATAGACCTTGTTTGGGCCATCTACTACATAGAGCATGATCTTCCTATCCCTATGGAAAATTGATTTATCTTGTCATTTCATTACCTAAATATCATAATTCTAGTCACATTGTATATTTCATTATTTATCACTTGGTTGTTTAAAACGAGTTGGCACCTGTCAAAGGAAGCCCTTTAGTTCCTGGTATTAGCCTTTTCCAAACAACTTGTCATCATATTATCTAATATCTATCTTGTCCAGTTATCTATTTGTGTGCAGGTTCTCTCATTTGTTGGAAGGAGTCTCTCCCACGCATTTGTATCCATATATCTCGACGTTGGTCGACATAGGTATCGTTAAACCCTTCTATTTTACGAGTTTTGGTAAATTTTTCCATGTTATAAAGTGAACCAAAATCTACTATAAACATCTTCATCTAGTGGGTCATATTCAATATCCCAACTAACATTGATATCCTCATTGTCATCATCTATTTCTCTAGTTGTTTTCTCATGGAATGAAGCTCCTTTCAAACTTCCTTGGAAAACTTAGCCAGTAATCCTTTTATCTCATCTTTGGTCATAAACTTCAAATTGTTTCTTGGATAAATTCCCCTCGACAATCTCATCATGGGTATGAAAATTGACTAAAAATCTAACACCACTTGTGTTTGAAATATCAATAGAAAATGGAACTACAAAAATAGAGTAAAGATGTTGATAAATGGAAAGATGAGAGCACTTGCTTCCCCAAGGGTGGATAGCATAGGTGAAAATTCGACTGTAACAAAAGTGCTCTCAAAACATTGTAGCTATCCCATATATTAAATTTGATATTGTAAAAAAGATATATTCTTTAACGGTTCCCCCTATTTGAATTCAACCACTAGAAACCCTAATTAACCCATGGCTAACTCATAACTTAACCTTTCAGTAACTCTAGGCACGCAAAATATAACATAATAAAAATAATACTAACTAAGCAAATAAATATACATTATAATGTTAACTATGCACAAAATATCTTAAATTCACCCATTAACATAATAAGTACTGATACTAATATGCCAAATTGTTATATGGTGATTTGGGGTGGTAAGGCATCCATTTCCCAACCAATCAACCATTATGTTAGTAAGAGGCCCAGTCTCATTGTGGTGTTACCCTTATTAGCACAAGGACCATAACATTATATTACCTAAGACCACACGAACCGTATCAAATTAATATTTTATCTCAATAAAGAGTTTTAGAATCAATTTAAACAATTCCTAAATACATTGCACTTGGAATATTAAGAGACAAGTGTACATTCAACTAATTATTAACTCCCAAACATTAGAGTCCTCCACATCTACTTTGAATGACCGGCAATTAAAAAATAATAGTTCTTTTACTCTTGCTTACAGTTTTTATCTACTAAAAAGTGTGGTACTGGTGAAGCTTAAAATCCATGATTAGCATTAAAGTTACTAATTGAATCGGCTACAATCTCTTCGGATCTCGCCTTGGCTGCCTGTCTTAACATTAATTCTACCCATCTTTATCATGGCTTGTATGAAAGCCGCATAGAATGCAGATGAATTGCCAGCAAAATTATTGACTGTATTTTTTGACCGTTGATCGTTGAACAAAACCTGATCAGTAAAAATCAAGCCCTTGCCATCCTGGAGATTCTTGTAGTAGTTATTGTCGAAGTGACGAGGAGTTGTGGGGTCCAAGCTGACTACAAAGGAGGGATCCAAATTAGTGCTACACATGTCCTGCACTTGCTTCGCATACTGCTTGTTCAGACTGGGGTCCATGGGATTGCTGCTGTATCTGCTTGAAAATTGATCACAATGAGAAAATCCCACTGTGTGAGCTCCTACAAACACAAACAGATTTTATACCCACATTCAGAAAAACAGAAAAAACCACTTCTGTATCAAGGTATGGCTATGCCCTGATTAATTGAAATGTTTTCGTTAAGTTGATTTGTGGAATTATATTTATATGTTCTAATATTTCAAAAAATAAAACTGTAACCAAAATCCTAAAGAGTAGGTTTGTTTGCAGCTAGCAGAAATTCCTTTGGAAAAGCACATCTAGAAACAGACAAGAATCCCCATTCTGTGTTTGTATTCTGGTGGACAAAAATCAGAGGGCAGAAGAGAGTTGGTGTGGTAAAACATTAAAGTATATGATTAGGTGTGCAAAAGTTAGAAGTTAGCGTGACTAGATACCTGATAGAGCAACCAGGTCTATCTGTGTTAAACCCTTTTTGTTGAAGAGAGAGAGCAATTGGTCAAGATTGAATGAAGGCTTTGGCAAGTTTCCCGGCACTCTGGCTGCTTGGGAGATGGTTCCATCTCTTCTTCCCAACTCCAGACTGAATCCTGGGCCTCCCATCTGCATATAACACAACACCCAAAACTTGCAATCACTATTGAAGACATTAAATACCAATACCAAAACCGGGAAAACCAATGAGAAAATTTCCCAAATCACAATCCAAGCCATTGGTTTTGGTTCTTGAACTATAGTGTTATTTATAATGTTCACCATGGTATTAAATTTATGAAGACCACTCACCAATGCTAAGACATCTCGGGCAGCAATTGCTAAGATATCAGCACAAGATACAGTGTTGGGACACACTTCCTCCACAGCTTGCTTTGCCTTGATTACAGTATCAAATCCATCACCCTCCAGGGATAAGTTGTCTTCAGAGTCTTTCTCGGCTTTGTTGTCCGGAGTAGATTGAATAATCACAGAGGCATCACATCCCTGTCCATTGTTCAAACAATTAATCCAACACTTATCATAAATGATTACAAATGCTTCCCATCTCACTGGTTTGAGCTATTTCTGTTACAGGGTATTACAAGTTCATTCACATCTACAATTTAAATGATATGAGGGGTTGGGATGCATCATAATTAATTCAAGAAAAAGCTAATGCAATCTATGCATCTCTTTCTTACCTCAACAAAACAGTCATGAAAGAAAAGCCTCAGTGTGGCAGGCACTGTCACATCTGTCTCTCTGAATTTCTGATCAACAACATTCTTCACAATGGCCTCAACACTGGGACATGAATTTGCATAAAACTTCTCACCAAGCAAAGTTGATTGAGCTGATCCCTTGATTGTGCACACACTTAACAATATCCACAAGACCAGGCTCAACTTAAAACCTTCCTTTCCACCCATGGTTAACTTACCAGGCTCCTTCCAGCAAAAAATGCATGCATAAGATTTCCGAGCTTCTATGAATCCCAACAAAAGACAAGTTAACATCCCTACAACAGTTGCTAATGAATAGCAACCAAATCAAGGGGTTAGGAGGGGTTAAAGTTGACTGCCATTTAGATGTTGTTTTTTTTTTTTTTTTTTTTGGTGATTTTAGACGTAAAATATTTATAAATATCTGATATAATCATTACACGTGATTTGTATATTTAAAATATGACCATCAATTTTTGTATAGATTCGTATAGAAATTATAAAAATATATTAAATATAGAATAATTAATTAAAATTACACGATTTTATGTTTTTGAAACGTGATATTAAATATTTACTATCACCCAAAAATTGTTTGACAAGACATAGGTGACCGTTAAATTTAATCCATGAGTTACAATGGATAACAAACAAAATTAAAGAGGATTGTTTAGTCATGTTCTCGATGTTTTTGTGTTGAGTGGGTTTTGTTTTCTTTTAAGGAAAAAGAAGAACTAATGATGGGTGGCAGCAGATATGTCTTCTCTAATCTCCATAATATAGCCATATTACTAAAAGATTAGCGTGACCTATTTTGATTATTATGAAATTATTTTAAAGAAATTATCCAGATGTATTGATGTTCCACCCTCTTTTTCGTTTTTTAACAGTCAGCTGATTAATAAAAATATACTCTGAAAATAAAAAATAAAAAATACACATCATCTTGAAATTTATAATAACATGTTTTCTTGCCAATGTTGTGTGCATGTTGTATTGAAATCCGTGGGGATGTATGGATGAAGGGGGTTGTCCTTTATAACTATTGGGTACACCGTACTGCTTTCAGAAGTTGCTAAGTTAAATGTTCCAACTTCTAAACCTGACAGTTCCCTGCCCCTCACGGGCATCTTACACAAACTCTTATTGTGACTGGATGTTACTGTAATGTATGGTTCCTCGTTCCTGCACTACTTAATCTATTATACTTATGGACTAGGTCAATATCGCTTTTTAATAAGTAGTTCTAATTTTTGTTAAAGGGAAAAAATAATTTCTAAGTTCAATCTAAACTCCAGTGATATATATATAGATATAGATATAGAACTGCTAACAATATAAAATAAAAAATATGTACAAAATGAAAGAAATGAGTTGAAGCGGCAAGTCCTTCACTTTTGCCCGTGTACCATATTTTCTTGGTAATTGATATATGGGTGTGATCTTATAGAAAGGGAATCGAAAGCTTCATTCAAACATAATAACTACAATTGCACATGAGGAGTGCAATGGTGGTGCTGATATGGGAGGTGGAAGAAAACTTAGTGGACAAGAGAGGAGGATTGACAAGACACATAACCATCTAGGAGGAGGCATTTCTATGTATTTATGCCACATGGAAATATTGCAATGACCAAAGGTACTCTTCTAATTTTTTAAAGATTTGAATAGAAGGGCCAAGACTCAATTGTTTGAAATGTTGGAAAGAAAAAGGAGACAAAATCCACATATCCTCTAGCCGGGGAACACATGAAATAGCTGTGAAAGTAAGTCCTTGACGTTTTGTACCTCTAATCTCAATAGATATGTTTGGCAATGTTAAACCTTGCGCCTTGTGGATTGCAAGAACATTCACGATTTTTAAGGGGAGTAGTCTATTGCATCCTCTAGAGATCAGGGTGACTAACACGTTGATGGGGGAGTGGATATCCCATGCAAGACTAACGTAGTTATCAAACTTGATGACCACAAAGAAAGTTTAATTAGGAGGTTATACAACATTTTTGTAGAGGATGTAAATGTTGGAAATATTGTCATTGATGTCAAAGGAGTCATTGATGACGTAGGAGAATGCACAACAATTATAGTGATCGGATTTAGAATAATAGTGATCAGATTTTAAGTAATGATAGTGAATGTAATAAACAACTTTCTTACTATTTCATACTATATACAATGCTCAAATTTAGTATAACAATGATAAGATTTAATGTAATGACAGTGAATGTAATAAACAACATCCATTCTGTATACAACATTCAAAGGGACAACAAATAGCAGTGATCCGATTGAAAGATTAAAGGCTAATTAATTACTTGATTTGATATACAATTAACAACGATTTTTTAGTGGGAAAGTAACAACGATCTGTTAATAGGATGACAAAAATTTGATTTAATGAAATAAACAAGCATTAAAAGACAATTGAATCTATTATTTGTTTAATCAAGCCGACCCTCATTAATGGGATGGCTTGTGTTTAATGAGGAATAAAATAATAATTAAATGAATGGTTGTCTCTTTTGGTTTATGGGTGTCTTTTGGAAAGGTCGTCTCTTTTGGGAAAAGGTATCAAGGGGCTATAAAAGATAGGTGAGAGGATGGAGGAAAGAAAGAAAGTGAAATGAATTCGATACATCATTGAAGAATAAGAAGTGTGAGTGAAGAGAAAATTTTTATGAAGGAAATATTTTGAGCGAATATCATTTGGAAGAAGAGAAGAATTTAATAAGTGTGAAATAAGATTTATATCTTGATAAGACAAGAAGATTTGTGAAGAGGAAATAAAAGTCTCCATCATTCGTTGAAACAACAACACTACAAAGGTGGTATCGACATCAGTTTGAACGTTGGTGCCTCATAAAATAAATGGATTTGTGTTTCTTGCTAAGTTGGTGCTCAACAAAAAAGATTGGTATATGAATTGCTCTTAGGAAAACTATAGTTTATTGCTCACATTATATGAGCTAATTGTATTTACTGTGTTGTAAATCACACTTACTAGGTTGTTGTATTACCTAGGTAAGTGGTTAATTTGTTACACCCGTAAATGTGTTAAAAGAGTTCTTTGTTATAGTGTCTTCCTATTTAGTAGGAAAATAGTTTGTTGTTTTTATGGCTATATAATAACCTTCATATTGTTTTATAATATATAGAGAATACAAATTTTTTTGAAGGTCTTCCAAGATCTTTAGTTGCTAAATTGGTGCTTGGCATTGGGGAATGGTGTCTCCAGTAGGTTGATGCCTACACAAATTGTAATAAATGTGTGTGTGTGTGTGTGGTTTCCAAGTAAATATTATGTTCTTCTTGTGTTGCATAATTATTAGATCTTGTGAGATTGTTGTTGTTCTAACTATTAAAGTTTTAATTTATTAAAAATTTAACTTAAAATGATTCACCCCCCTCTTAGTATAAGCATGTGTTTAACAAGAAACGATTTGCAGATAACTTTAGCAAGGGTAGTTGTTTTTTGCAATATGGGTGTTGCACTTGACCAATATCATCATTATAGTGTAAAAAGGTATCATAATAGATACCACAAAGAAACCAATCTACAAATGATTTAAAATAATACTATGAGTCGAATACATATATCAAGAGGACATACAACTAATGAAATACATACGGATAATGAAAGACATAGGGATGGACACATACAATTTTTCTATATTTTGTGATATTTTTACAAGTGCCATGTTTTCATCGAATTTTCCACTCCTAGCGTTGTTATTGTCAAGGTTTGAACACATGACCCAGTGTTGCTCTTATTATTTTTTGGGTTCTCGGTCAATCTCGTGCCTTTGTTTACCTTCCTCCTAACCAAGTATTTTTTATGAGCTTAAACCACCATCAACGAATGGTTTTCATGTGAGATGAAAGAATAAGAGGATTTAGAAGAAAAATTTACATGATTCTTCGATTTCACGATGATTTTCTTTCTTGCATTATGTTGTAGCCCTGATGAGGGATTGATTACATAGAAAATGGCATATGTACAAACTACATTTTCAATGAAGGATATATGTCAAAAACTATTGACCTTGAGACCAATGGTCCATATCTTGTGCATAACCATTCTTCCTTCCAATACTAAATTTAAAATAGAGTCATTGTTATTGTGGATATTCATGAAATTAAATCAATTGTCATTCACATATGAGAGTTGAAATTGTATGAAGTTGTTTCATATATGGGCCTTGAAATTGTATGGAGTTGTCTTTCCGATGTGGGTCCTAAAATTCTATGGAAAACATTTTTAGACTAATAATGTATTCGTATAATTTTGATAACATGAATATTTTGGACCAGCGTCTATGGTTACAAAAGAACACAATAGGGATTAGGAATCATAACTAGCCTCACATAATTTTGTTGGATTAGGTGAAGATAGAAGAAACAATTGAGTGGGGAATTTTTCATTAGACGGAAACAACTTTTGTTGGCAAAATGTTTGAAAATGTGTTCCTTCAATGATATTTCTAAATCCTCTCACGCATGGCACGAGGTGTGTAATCTATGAGTGCATGTGAAGGGGATCCAATAGGGATGTAACCAAGGGAGATCATCGGCCGAATTAAAATCCCTAATAACTCAAGTCACTCCATCATCTCTAGAAGACCATGTACACACAATCCTGAAGAGAATACATTAACGTGTAAACATATAAACAAGATTTGTGAGGTTGTCTAGACATATGTACACTTAAACAATTACAAAACAATACTCAAAGTCCATAAGAAAAATAATTTTAATTTTTTTGAATTTAAAATATTTCAAATTTTACGGATTTTTTTTTAAATTGTAAATAATGAAGACACAAAAAATCAAATCTAAAGAGTTATAATGATAATAATTCAATGTATTTATCAACTAACCAATAATTAAAAAAATTGAATGATAAGATGGACCAAAATGGCTTAAGCATTATCATTATTGCACCAATCTTAATCGTCTTATAAATAATTTAAATATAAAATTTACTGTTAATCATCTTATAATTAATTTAAATATAAATTTTATTTTAATGGCCACTCAACTATGTGCACGAGTTTTAACAATAAAAACATTCAATAATGCCGAAAAAACATAAAAACAAGCTTTAAAAAAATCATGTTGAGATTGTATTGGATTGTGAAAACGTCATGTCTTTATTTCTTTGTTAATATCTTCATTCCGGAGTTAACTTCAATTCCAATTGGCCATTTTTATCCTCATGTGGACACTCATATTTATATTAAAATCAATTTGTATATGTGTTGTTACAAAATTATATACTAATAATTGATACAAACGATTTTCATATTTAATGCAATTATTGTCGAATATTAAATTTGTCTTAATAGTTACGAGCCAAAAAAACCTTAGTTTTAATTGTTTTGTAAAATTTTAAGATTATTTCAATTAAAAAATTGTGTTTTAATAAAAAAAATGTTAATAGAAAAAAAATCAAACACAATAAAATAGAAAACATTTAAACGTGGTTTATTGAGAATAATTTATCGACACATCTTATAAAATTTTCAACAAAATTAGACACAAATTAACCAACATTCCATTAACCACAACAGATGTAGGGTCACACTTCTTATTTGAAGGTGTCCCCTATATTCTCAACGCCCTCACAAAAGCACATACAAACCTCTATCATAACCTCATTATTCCTCATAACATTGATGTAAAGGTCTCAAAACTTGTTGGCTTCCCCAACTCCTAGTTCACCATTCAACTATGGGTGGCTTAGTTGGATAATCCAACTAAGCCACCCATAGTGAAGTGCATGGAAAAAGGTTTTGATCCCAATATAAATGGCATAGTTTTGTTAAATATTTTTCAGGAGAGGAATTGACCGAGGAACAAAAATTCAACACCATAACCCATAGATTGGGGTGACCATAGAGAGCACTCAAAAACAATACATGGCTCTTTACGGTCCCACCACCCTGCATGATATCCAAATGATGTTTATCGCCCCTTTGTTTAAGCCACATCAAAAACATGGAAAAGTCAATGATGATGTGTAATGGAGGATATGACATGGGAAAATCAATCATGAAGTGTAATGGTGGATACAACGTGGTGAGGTGGTGTTTGCATCATCATTTTTCATATTTTAAAGCACAAGTTTCAAACATATGTCGGGTTTTCTGAAACCCCCTCCACCTCCCCATGATATGTGCCAACAAAACTAAAGAAAGCATAATATTCAATTTTTTTTTGGGTTTTTTGGGAGCGGGCAAGTGTTTTTCACATTCCTGAGCTCCACTTGGCACTTGACTTCTACATTTTTATATGCCTTTGACCTCTTTCACAAGAATGATCCTAAGTAGGAGTCTATAACAGGATGATAGGTAGGGAATTTTCCCCATTTTTATGTGTTTGTATTGTTTCAACTTGCTGATTTATGTATGCTTTTATTATCTATGCTTGTGAACCACTACTATTAGTCAAACCAATCTTGTAATAAAATGAAAACAATGTCTTATTTTCATTCGTCTCTTCTGCAATGAATGTTTAGCCATTATCTATTATCGCCTAATTTTGTAACTTACTTTCCTCTAATTTAACTATAGGTGTAAATAGAAGTTTGTATACTCACTGAACTTATGTTCACCCATGTACTTCTTTCTTGTCATATGATGTGTTTTTCTAGAGGCATAAGCCCTAATGGAGGCTCAGAAGGTTTTAAAATAAATGGGTTTTGATGGTCATGATATTGCTAAATTCGTTGTAGGAGATGCCAAGGAATTACTTCACAAGTACAATAATGTAGATTTTTATGTTATCGACTATAAAACAAAGGACTATGATTATGTCAAAATCTATTATCATTTGTCATGTAATGTGATTATTCTGTATATTTTTCAATGCCGACAAGGCAATCAAGTATGGTCATGTTTCAAAGATAATGTAGTACCCTCATATTATTTACCACTCTTCCCAAAGTTGGTTGAAGCAAAAAACAGAGGAAAAAACAAATGTGTAGACCATTTTTTTACTAAGTTGAAGGATTGACTTGAGAACTACTTGAAAAAATGCCTCAAATAAATTTTGTCTCATGGACTAGAATGATGATAGGGTATGCATCAAATAGGTTTGTTTTTCAATGCCTTGTATATAGTCCTATAATTATCCACTGGAAATGATATTTTCCTATAGTCATATAGTCCTATAAACTGTTAACAAATGCCCTTCTACATAGTTGTTAGTGAAATAATTTTTCGTGTTGTAAATTATTGGTTTCTACTAATGGTCATGGGGCTAAGCTCCTCCTTCTTGTGTATGGGGAGGATCTCATTATTGAATTTAAACTAACTAAAATTTATGAGTAACCATTCGGTTGGGGATCACACAGGAATACTCCACTAAAACTATGGAAAAGTTCTTTTACAATGTATAGGGGATGAATTTATAGTGAAGAAAGGTAAAGGGCAGTTGGAGAAATAAGGAGAGATAGGCTTATTGTTGTGATTAGGATTATAAAGTTCACATACAATAACCACAATAGGTCCACATTAAATTAGAAGAACACAATAATGCTAACAATGATAAGACTAACAAATTATAGACACATAATTCCATTTATTCATTTATCAAAGGCATGGACACCTTTCTTGCTATTACAAGATTATTATGTATACAAAGTTGGAAGAGAGAGAGAGAGAGAGAGAGAGAGAGAGAGAGAGAGAGAGAGAGAGACCCTTTGGGAATTTAAGTTTTTATTGCTTGATGTAGTAGTGGTAAATCTCAACAACATACATTCAATCAATAATATCCAACCCTTTGGGAATGGAGAAACCATTCCAATTTATAGCATACAAAGGTGTATCTTCATCTACCCCCCACATGACCTTTCACCTATCTTCATCACTTGTGACATTTCATATTCCTAAGAGGCGAGTCTTTGTTTTATTAATGAAAATGTACTCTTACAATGTTGAATTGAGGATCACTTAAGTGAATAGAAATAAATAGAAAAAATTACATTCTTAATGGAAAATTAGAATGTGGAGAGAGAAGAAGGAGAGAGAAGGGTTGACTAATATGATGAAGATTAAATCTTAGCTAATGAAGAGCTAGCCATTCATGTGACATGATCCATGAGGGAGATTTCTTGGAATAAGCTCTTGTTCTTTGAATTCTCTATTGTACCGGAATGCCTCGGGTGCTATCTTTTATTCTTTTAGAATATGGATGTGGTTCAACACTTTGATCCATGTCATGGAAATATCATTAATAGCCTCAAACTGAATAGACCATACTTTGTGATCTCTTGCAATGTTAGAAATAGAACCTCTGATATTGGCAAGGGGATTCTAGACTATCCTTGTTAAAAGAGAGAGGACCACTTTCCTCCTTTTTAACTAACTATTGTAAAGAGACGATGGGATCCTCTAATGATGAATTATTAGTGAGTGAAAGGGATCTAAGTTTTTAAACACAATTGCTGATCTCATCCAAAATCTCAAAGGCATTTTATTCACTAGATTCAAGTTTGGAGATGACATCATTTATAATGTTGTATCTAGCATTCAAAGTGCAGATCCAAAATGAGGAAAATTTATTAGCAACTAATGTGAACACATTCCTACTCATGAGTGTATGGGAGTCAAGGAAACTCATCTTGAACACAAGTGAAAACACCTCATCCCAATGGATCTTCTCTTTTTTAATCTCTTCCCTTATTTTCCTCACTTCGGAAATGGTGGAAAGAACATACTTGAACAGAGAAAGAGACTTTGAGAGAAAATCATTTCCTTTTTCAAGAATCTTCTCGATCCATTTGTCACCAACCTTCCCTTATATTATATGTTCTTGCACCTTGTTGATCATCTTGGGGTCAAATCTAGTGATCAGAGAAATTTCTTCCACATGAGGAGAAGGCACTGATTTGGGCTCTAAGAAAAGGTTGAATATAGGTAGTGAGAGACCTCACATGCTCCTCTAATTTCTAAATTGTTAGTTTGTATTCTTGGTTTCGAGCAAGCATGTGGGCAAAAAATTCCTTGAATAAATTATCATCAATTTTGTGTGTAGCTTAATCCAATGAGATGTGCATCAAATCATAGTCCTCCTGAATAATTTCCTCTAAAGGTTTCACAACTCTCAGTCAGGAAACTTCTACATAACAATTACAAGAGACTCCACTGAAAATTTGAGAAGTTACTTTTGCCTTTCTACCTCATTTTCTCTTCAAGATCTTTGGGATGGATCCAAACTCAGACATTGTAGCTTGTTCTTTCTTTCTTGGTTCATTCACGAGTAACTCATGAATCCACTGGAATGAATCTTCTAGAGTATACATAATGTTAATCACATGAACATTTTCAATAGATTAGTGAGGGCTGATATTTTTCTCATTATGGGAAGGTTCCTCCACCAAGAAAGACATACTTGAATGCCTATGAAGGACATGATGCAATGATGGATCAATCTCACATGACTTAAGATGCTCTATTAGATCTTCGATGCATTTGAATTTCTTATGTAGTTTCCTATAATAGGAAACCTATGCATGCCATTTTTTATCATCTTTTTTTCGAAGGTTCTTAATCAATGGCCCTCAGTTGCATTGAAATGAGGTTTGGTTTCAATGTTTCCTCCTTTCAGGTGATCACATTACTAGGTGTTTGATTAAGTGTTTAAAAACACTAATAAGTGAGTGACATCAAATGAAATCTAGATGGTTTCTCATTCTTGCATACATGGTGCCTCACATAAAGATCTCCTATTTAACCTTCCTAGTTCTATAGTACTTGAATGGAATCAAATTTGAGATTCTTAAATAACTTCTTGCTCATATACTTTGCATGGGAAAAGATGATTTCTAGATTCGTCACACATGATGGTTTTGTGTTCCTTGATTACATGATTATCTCACTTAAACTTGCTTCTCGGAAATATTTAGGCATATTCAGAATATGATGACTCTCGACTTACTCCATGAAAATGATGACACCCTTTTTCAATTTTTGGAAATGATTACACCCTTCTTAACTTCACAATTCACTTCCTTGACCAAGATGTCGTCTGAGTGAAAACATGCATGCAACACCCTTATAATCAATTTTCTCCTCGTGGAAATGGAACTTGAAGATGAATCACATGTTTTTTACCTCAAAATTACATTAAGATCATCACCAAGAACTATTTAAGTGTTTAGAAACACTCTCACGAGGTATACATGGTTTAGGATCCCCAGATGATTGCTAGCATCACTCATGGTGGTCTTTTCCTGTTGTTCCAATTCCTTGTATCAAGTTGTGCTTTACAAAGATCACTTTAGAACTAATACTTTGAGAGCCTTCCAAAGGTTTCATTTTTTTTTGGGCCACGAAACAACTTCCCAGACTTGTAATGATAGCAAAAATAAAAAATACAAGTAAAATGAGAACTGTCATAACTTTATAGAATTAATTCCCAGACTTACAATTGTTAGCAGGTCCTATCTAGGACTGTTATTTTTAGCAAGTTTTCAATGTTATTGTTTTCTAATGTCTCTAGATCATTTATATCATTTAAATTAATGAAGGTTTACTAATTTAGAAACTTTCTATTTTTAGATACGTGCTTTTTCCAAATACTGATAATTTTAGAAAGTTTCTCGAATTACCCATTTCTTGATGTTTCTTACTATTTCAGGATAATTTGAATGCTGAGAATTCACTACTTTGGGAAAATTACTATTGTTAGAATATTTCTATTCATAACACCTGCTATTTTTAGAAATTATACTTACCAATGTCAAATTGCAACGAAACCATAGTCAAAGTGTTCTATTTTGCACTAGGATATTTTCTCCAAATTTCATTGTTTTTCATCAGTTGTTTAGAAATTGAAAAGGTGGATTCTATGGTTTTAAATATTATTTTTCAGATGTGAAAAAGCTAGGGAATCAATGAGTTTTTTTTCACAATCCTCCCAAAGGAATTTTGGATATGAATATCTTGAAAAAATTTCATGGCACTCAGACTTCCAGATGGAAATTTATTAGTGAATCCTCATTTTTGGTGACTTTGGTTGTCTAAGGAAATTTTGGGAACACCTATCATTTTAAAAATAGGGTTTTTGAGGGTGTTACAATAGGAAAAATGAAGAAATGGTAACCTGTACAAAGAAAAAGTTGAAAAAGTGATTTCATAAGATTTTACATTACCTTGCTAACTATAGTTTGAATATGGGTTAAAAAAGAGTCTCTATGTGGTTAAAATATGGTCAAAATTTGGAAAATGGGACAATGAGGGCTCCAAAGTTCACCTTGGATCAAGATTGAGACAAGTGGAAGCATGGGAGGAAAGGTGGATGAGATGAGGGGGATAAGAAACACACTTGCAGAGCCAAGAGAGGTCGCATGGAGGTCCAAGGGCTTCATGGAAACAATTAATTTTACCTCTTATACCCATGGGGAATCTGGGAAAATAAGGACAAAAAATTGCATCCATGGTGAGAGAGTGTGGGAACACTTTTGTGTTCCCCTTTCCCCCTTTGCACTATGGGTGCAAATGGACACACGAGACATAAGGGGCACACATGAGTCAAAAGTGCATCTTGGGGAGGAGGAAGAGGGTAATTTTTTGTACCTCATGTTTGAATTATTTCCAAGGGTATAATTGGGACATAAGGATTTGAAAAGAGTGCTTAGGATATTATGGAAAAGTTAGTGTTGCATTAAATGTTTAGAAATGGAAAATATACTTACCATTTTCACCCCAAAGGCTTAGGATTATGTTTTGGGATAAAATATTATATGAATATTAATTAAAAACACATTCTAAGATCAATGGAACAACTTTCAAAATTTTAATCTTCCTGAAATTAAAAATGCATAACCATTTTTGTCAAAAATCGAGAGGGGCAACTACATTGTTTGAAATGTTTCTAGAAACCTTCACACTTGAGATCAAAATGGATGTTATGATATTATATATAATTATCATATATTTACAATGCATTTTTTTTCCTTATAACTCCTTATAGAGCTCCTGGAATGATCTGGAGAAGTCAAGTTTAACTTTTAGAATGCTTTTTACTTGTGCCTAAAAACTCGTTGTTGAGAAGATTGTTCATGAATGATAAAATCATTCCTAAATATTCCTAAATTTATTTCAACACTTTCAATACTCCCTGACACCACCTCCAAAGTCTTAATATATTTTCTGAACTCTACCAGAGTGTGTATACAGGCTCCAAAATGGCCAAAATTACCCTTCTTAAGCTTCCAGTAAGACTAGTCTTTCCCTGAACTTTACTAAATCAAATAATGAAACTCATTACACTCCTTCGTATATTGAGATGTGTTTGGATACTATTTTAGGGCCATATTTAGGTCCAATATGATGATGTCATGGGAGGCAAGATGGCTAGGAGAGGCATTCAGAAAGATCAGAAGGCAAAAATTTACAGTGGCTTAGTTGTCATGCTTTGAATTTTGAATTTTTGGGATAGTCATTTTCAATGAAAAAAATGTCTCTAACTCAAGGATATCATAATCTAAGGGGTAATAGAGAACTTCAACTTTCTCATGGGTGAGTAGTCTAGTGCATTGTTCAAATTGGGTAATAAAGTCAGATCTTCACTACTATCATAAGAAACGAACAAAAACAAGGGGAAAAACAATGCACACACCTAAAAGGAATGATAAACCAATCATTTCAAGAAACAAAGAACTCATATTCTAATAAAACATCACACATAGTAATTTGAAAGCAATTCACCACAATAAATTTACAAAAACCTTTATAAACAAATGAACAACAATATCATATATTATTATGGGATCCTATGCAGTACAATGAGAATGGGCCTTATTTATATAAGCAAAGCAAGGAAGATAAATATAAGAACTATTCAAGGCCATAGATCAAGCCATAAATCAAGGAAAGAACTAGACAATAAATAACTAGTCAAGACCATAGATCTAGGAAAGAAATAGACAATAAATACCTGGTCAAGACCATAGATCAAGGAAAAAACTATACCTAACAACTAGATATTATCCTCCTAATATTTAAATAAGATAAAAGAAATATCCACACATATGTGGGTGAGAATAAATAAAAGAGAAGGTAAATAAAGCACCTATGTGAAAATGAGATAAGGTAAATAACCTAATCTAACACCCCCTCAAGTGAAGATAGACTCCCATATCAAAAATATGAGTCCCGAAAACAAGGCCTGATAAGATACTCATGTACAATATATCCATGAAGAAACTGCGAACCAAAAATAGGAAATAATCCTACTAGAAGGAAAGAAAAAGAATAAGAAGGAATATGTTCTCATGAACACCCTCTAAGGAAAAATTCTAAAAACCCATGCATAAAATGTAACTTAAGGTAGCGAGGTGATGCAAAAGGATTTGTAAAGATTTTGCCAACATGCTGCTGAGTCAAATTATACTCCAAGCAAAGAACCCCATCCTAAATGTGCTGATGAATGAAGTGTATGTGAATATCAATATGCTTGGTACACTAGTGCTCATTAGGGTTATGATAAATGTGAATTAAAATTTGGTTGTCACACCAAATTACAGTCGGTGAATCCTATGGAAAGCCAAAATCTATCAATAATTATCAAACCCAAATAATCTGCTGAATCATTATAACTGTTGTCAAGTACTTTGCCTCTAAAGATGAAAGTGCAATAACATGTTTCTTTTTACACGCCCAAGAAACTTGATGATAACCAATATAAAAAAGGTATCTAGAAGTGGAATTTTTGGCATCAATAGAACCTACCTAATCTAAATCTGTATATGCAACCAACTAAGTAGAACCCTTGGTGTAGTGTAGTTGAAAGTGGAAAGTTCCCCACAAATAGTACAAAATCCTTTTCGTAACCTATCAGTGACTGCTATGGGGAGAATGTGTAAACTAATATATAATCCATACTACAAATAAAATACCAAGGTGAGTATGGGTCATCTACATGAGACTTCTAACCAACTTTCTATACAAGGTAGGGTCATAAATTGGAGTGGTTCATGTGGAAGTAAGAGTAACTTGAAACTAAAATGGAGATGGAATTGGCTTGTAATTAGCCATAAAAATGCTACAAAAGATCATGGGTGTAATTTTTCTCACTCAAATGAATCCTTGCATCTGTCTAAGAAATATTCAAACTAAGGAAATAATGTAATAACCTGAGATCTGTCATGTTAACTGCATGGAAAGATCCTTATGAATAGTCTAAATGTGCGAAGAAGATCTACCAGTAAGTATAAGATCATCAACATACAAGAAAATTATGAAAATATCCTCACTAACATGCTAGAGATATACTGTAGGATAAGAGTGGTAGTGAAAAAAACTATTACATAAAAGAAACAAACTGAAATTCTCATACCAAGCCCGAGGGGACTATTTGAGACCGTATATAGACCGTAAGAGTCTAAAAACAAGAGAAGAGTCGTGAAAAAATTCAATAGGTTTCTTCATGTATTTTTCCTCTTGTAAATCTCCATGTAAGAAAGCACTCTTCACGTCCATTTGGTATATGGACCACCCTTATCGTGTAATAATAAAAAGTACAAGGCATACATAATCCATCTTGGAAATGAGTGAAAAAGTCTCAGAGTAATCAATACCTTCAACTTGTGAAAAACCCTTTACAACAAGACAAACCTTATACTTGTCAATGGACCCATCACCTATGCATTTGGTTTAGTATATCTAATTACACCTAACCATATTTCTTCATTTAGGAAGAGATACCAAATCCCAAGTATTATTCTTCATCAAAGAAGAATATTGAGTTTCCATCACATCATCCCAATCTTGTATCCCATGAGCCTGTGAAAAAAATTGGATCCTCAGAAACTATCTGACATAAAATTCTAGAACTTGTAGAATGATCTCACTTAGGCATAGTTATAACATCAATGGGAATAGGATCCTCTTCAACATCTATAACCTCCTCATGAAACTCCTCAAAGAGGGGATCCTCAAGATGAGATAAAGAAGTACGCATGGAAGAAGATGAAGAATCATGAGGATAAAAGTGCTCATCAAATTTAACATTTGTTTGAAAAGAACATCATGAGTATCAGGATCTAAAATTTCATAAGCTCTCATGTCCTCACAATACCCTTCAAAGATCAAGGGTTTAATCTTCTTATTAAAGGATTTCCTAGTATTCTTTAATACAAAGGCCCAGAAATGGATCCCAAAGACTTGAAAAAAAGAGACATTGGCTTAGTCTTGGAGAAAAATTCATCTGGAATCAAATTATCAAGTACTTTTGTGTGGTGCATGATTCTAAATGTACTTAACACAATTAACTACTTTTACCTAGTATATAGGACGTAAATATCTAGAATACATCATGTAGTTGACAAATTTCCTTCAAAGTTTGGTTCTTCCATTATGCTAAGCCATTCTTTTGTGGAGTATGAGGAATAAAATGTTGGTGAATAATTCGATGAGTTGCCAAAAAATCAAAAAATTATTTGCTAAAGTACTCCCCCATTATAAGTGCGAAGGTTATTTATGTAAATAGAATATTATTTCTTGACCAAAGCCTTATAGACTTTGAAGTGTGAAAAAAACACTTTTTTACTTGAGAAAATAAACCCAAGTACGCCGTGAGATATTATCCATAAATATAAGTGCATACTTAGATCCATTGAAAGAGGGGGTTGGAAAAACCATCAAGTCACTATGCACAAGCTTAAGTGGTGAAGAATCTCTCATGGAAAAATTCTTAGGGAATGAATCTTGGTGTTGTTTCCCTAATGCACAACCAAGAAAAACTTGATGTAGAGCTCATATTTATTTTCTGTCCACTTAACTAGTTCAATAACAAGCAATCATCCAACTATACTAAAGACTCTGTAATGAGGATCTTATCTACTAGCCCTAGACGACTTAAACATGCAAAAATTTATCACTAAGAATGAATTTCTTCCACAAGCACTTAAAACCTACTCACTCACCTCCAAAAATTTCAATCCAACTTATAAGATGATCACATTTCATGAAAACTTCATTTTTCTCTTACCTTCTTCTTCTAGCTTCACTAGCTTATTAACCCCAAAACAAACAATTTTTGGCCTTTTAGCCTTAAATGGATTCTTCACAACTTGGTACCCTGTTCCAAAATAAAAACAATATTAATCAAATGATCAAATATCCTTAAGCATCAAGAAAAATCATCACTCTTCTCAAATTCTCCCAAGCTTCCCTAACTAGGCCCTTAAGAATAATGCCTCTACATGATTCATGATTGGAAAAATACATGCATGCCCAGTATGAAATGAATTTTTTTCCAAGAATTCCTTTTCTCCAATACGGTTTGTGTAAAATTTCATAACCCAAATCTTTATCTCATCCTCACAATCCCACTTTTTCTTCCTAGTTCAACTAGCCCTTACTAACCCTGCTTAAGTCCTTTTCTAGGCACAACTTTTGACTTCCTAACCCATTTAACCAAGTAAGGAAACTTATAAATAACCATTTAAAATATTTAAGTGTTTCCAAAATTTCATGGAATAACTCCAAGTAGAAAAACCACTTCCTTACTAATATGACATTGCCAATTAGGTCTTCAATGGTAACCTACAATTGTGAAGGAGGGTTGTCATCATTTCCTTTTAACTATGCATTTCTCTTTCAATAATTCTCCTTGAATATTACTTAGGGTTATATGGAGGTATTGTTATTGCTAAAATTTTAAGACCCTCATTTTTCTTCCAAAAATTAAAACATGACATTCATATTATAGCTTGCTTGCCACTACATTCATATAAATCTGGTGGGGGCCACTAAGTATTTATTACATTATTTAATTTTTTTCACTGAGTGGTTTTGGAAATTCTTAAAATATGTTGGCCATCATTATATATCCTTATAAATATACATTACCATCTTGTTTATTCATTTCTATAGTGAGTGGTTATCATGGAGATAAAATTCCTTTTTGTGATTTCATTGTTCATATTCCAAGCCCGTATTTTGATCTTTTTGGTATTTCCATTTTGGAAATGATAAGCGAAGTGTGACAATGATATGATTGATACATGTTTTATGGTGAATATCTAGTCTACATGAAATAAGGTTTTCAGGAATGAAAATGATAATCATGGAATGCCATAGTTGATAAATGCTATATTTTATACTATGGTTGAAATGATCATATTTTACACATAGTTGATGAATTGCATAGTTTATGAAATTTGGTTATACATAACGAATGGTATAATGTTTGGGCTTAAATGAAAATCAAATTGGCGAACCACCATTTGTGAGATCCTTTTCCCTAGGCATGAGGTGGCGGTAAGTAATGGGTTGATAATAATTGTTGACTTATGGGCATTGAATGCAGGATTAAAATCATCGAAAAAGGTGAATCTTGGTGGTTTGGGGGTCATTTATTTTGTTGTTGAAATTTTTGGAGCTTAAAGGTGTCCTGGTTGTGTAAGGTGCTCGTAGTTTTGAGTTTCAACGTGTTAAAAACAACAGGTATGAGATCAAATTTTTGAAAGTTTTGCCCATTTGCACTTTAGTACTATTTTTATGGTTTCTTTTGAAACAAATGAGAATTAGTTGTCTCTCTCTAAGAATATTTGAGCTACCCATCTTAAATAGACTTCTTGTATACCTATCTTTATTTTTAATACTTTCATGCAAAATGCATTCTCTACATTATCTCTGAAAAGTATTGTGAATAGCTTGAGTCAAGATTGAAGATTTTTGGGTCAATGTATACAAAATTTGTGTGCTTTATTTGTGGTTTTGAGCTCATTTTCATGGCAAGTTCATTTTGGGTTATATTTTCTTCAATACGAATGAATGAAATCATGAAAGCATCGTTGTTACTTAGAAATAAAATATTTTTATTTCAGTCTTGTTGGATTCGAAATAATTCCTGATTATTGTTTCTTCAGATTGCATAAATTGGAAAATGTTTCCTATATTGAGTTACAGTGATTTATTGAAAGTATTTGCATGTGGGTATTTAAAAGAAGTTTAAAAATGAATATATTTGTTTTTCTCTTGGATTCTAGGTGAAAGGATAATTTTAGTTTGGATAAAAAGAAACCTTTTTGTCAATCTGGGCATTAGAAATATTTAATGGTTATTTTGTAAGCAAATATCGATGGAAATGACTCAGATTTTTTATGTAAAATCTTTGTTCCAATGGCTTGATTAATTTTGGAAGGATTATATAGAATGTAATAAAGGTTCTCAAATGCATGTATTTCATTTTGAGAAAAGATATATATTTTATAATGTTAAATTTTTAACATTCGACTTTGAAATATAGTGATAAATTAAGTTATAGAGTCTTGTGAATGGATCGTTTTATCATTAGGAGCATGCATATTTCATTTGGATCTTTATTTCAGTGATATGGTTTAAAAATTTCAATAAAGTCTAGGTATGTGAAGTAAAATTTTATATAATATATCATTGGAATGTTCAAAACATATGTAGATGTGGCATGAATAGATTAAGGAGAGATAACAGAATGAAATACTTATCAGACATAGCCACCTGTGTATGCATATTCAAAGGTTTCTTTCATTTCAGTTTTCAATACAAAGGTTCGAAATGATATTAACATGAATGCATTTACATAGGAATGACATCTGGGAAGTTATATAGTTTCAAAAATGACAAAGTAATTGAGATAATTCTACAGAAAGATAAAGTATTATTTCATGATATGTTATTTGCTTTATTGATTGGAAAATGTAATTTTGGATTTTCAAGATTAATTCTATGAGGAACTTGCATGCTAAGAATGAGTGATTATTTATTTATTTTCTTCATAGTATTACTTCATGTCAGGCTGGGATGGTTGAAGATCTAGGAGGTCTGAATCACACCATTCATGGGGACACAATATTTTTTGTGTTTGATCATGGAAGATGGGATCACCTAGGGGTGGCTGTTAGGAATTAATAATATCTAATGCGGAATAATTCCTCAGAATCACAATAATAAGAAGTATGAATAGAATTACAGAAATGAAATATGCACAAAATGAAGACAATATTTAACGTGGTTCACCCAATGTGGGCTACATCCACCAAGAACACTTGCTTAGATTTTATTACAAGCCAACAGTCTTCACAGTTACAATAATCAGATCTTGTTTGGAGCTACGCACAACAAACCCTCCTGAATTCACACTTGAATTCACACACACTATTCACCTTCACAAAACACACTCATATAAATCATATTGTATGCCCATCTATTTATAAGTACATCAATATGTAGCTAAAGAGGTAGTTTTACAAAACAATGGGTACCAGAAAACCATGGGCCCAAAAACAACCCATCACGGTTACCCATTACCCATGGGTTAATAAACCACCCATGAAAATTTGCTTTAGAGGCTTCGCCCCCAAAACCCCATCGGGGGGGGGGGGGGGCTTCACCCCCCTTAACCCCCTTGACCCGCTCATCGGCAAGTGGGACCGCTGTAAACATATCCGAGTGTAACACATGGAAGGTGTACCAAACTCTAACATGAAAACAGGCTCCACAAACATAACAGTGGTTGAATGGGAACTAGTATGCTTAGGGGAGGAAAACCCTTTATTAAGCATTTCTTGACACGTGTATCTATTCCCTTTGATGCTAATAATCCTTTCCCTCATGAAGTGATTCAAGTAATCGAGTCTTAGCTACATAATCCACCTCTGCAAAACTTTGAACATGCACATGATGAGAATAATCATGTTTCCTCTAATAGATTTGTTTAGTCTATTCTTCGTGCACCTTCACAGCCTACTTTACCACCCCATTCCACACCACTCTTGCTTGAAAAGAATCAAAACTTACCTTCTCATGAGTCCCCGCATGCCTCTAAGTGTGCTAGGCACTCTTTCACTATGCTTAAGGTGATAGGTAGAGTAAAAAAAGTTAAATTGGAAACAGAAGAGGAATCTAGTGTTTTCACTTGCACCATTCTTCCAATAGAACCATATGAGTATGTAGAGATGGTGACTAAAACATACATGCCATTGTTGGAATTAACATGGGATGATTATTATCATGGTTTGATTTGATACACTTGATTAGATACATTTGGAATTTTGTATACATTTTCTCATTTTGAGATATCATACTTTATGTTTTTGGGGAAGATTCAAATGACTTAATGGTGAATGTGGTTGATTATGGATATTTGATTGGCTGATTATATCACGATAGGGTGTTAGTTATTTAAAGGATGAATGTCATATAGATTGTATTTACTTTATTTAGTGTATGCAATACTTATGCGGCCCTTGTTTTGATAATGTATATACCTCATTCCATTTTTAAAATTTATAAATTAAGAGCCCGTGTCCTTATTTAAAATTTATATAGTTTCACTTAAATCATAAAGTGAAACTTTATTTTAAAAATATATCTTTTAAATAATTAAAATTAAACAATCAGTTATAACCGATTCTATTCATGAATATGTTATAAAAGGGCATGGATGATTTAGAAACAATGGATGGAAAATCAGGTAATTTGTAGCTATTTGAAATTTACTTCATTCTAAAATTATTTTTTTTGCAATTCATTTATGAAACACGTGATCTTATAGGAGTTATGGAAACATTGTTTTGAGGTTTTTAGTTTGAGTTTCAAATACGACAGGTATATCCATATTTAATATTATTATTTTGATTATTTGATTAAATATTTTGTATTCTTATCTAACTGATTGCATATTTGTTTTGTATATCCAAAGAAATCTTGATGATATCTTCAAATCTATCTTGAAATGAATGTAATATGTAACCATGTTGGCTTTGATATTTGATCATGACTTTTTAAGACGTTGTTTTAGTGATCATTGTACTTCTTTTCATTAATGAATTTTTTTCTTCATCATGTCTATAGTGGGCAAGGAGAGTAGGTCATATGATCAATCATGACCTAATTATGCTTAGATGTTGATAGGGTTAAAAACATGTGTATTTTCAGTGTTTGTCAAGACAATAATGATCATGTTATGAACCATCTCCATTACGATGAAAGCAAGGTAAGTGTGAAGCTAGAGATTTTGAATATCATTCAGTTTTTTCCTATTCAAGAGATTGACATTAATTCCTAGGGGGGATATATGTCAGATAAAGGTTGATAACATTTATCTCTTGATTATGGACTTATTTAGCTATCGATAAAGTTGGAGTGATCATTTTGGTATTGATAGACAGTTAAGTTTAGAAGATATCAACCCCTAACAGTTGTTTATAACTAGTGCATTAACATAGTTAAGGATTATTGTTTTGGCTTAATCAGATGAGATGGATTTTCAAGGAAGAGGTGAGAATGATGTTTTTAGGTTATTCTTATTGCTGTTAGAAATAGATTTGTTGGCATGTGTTATGAGTTGATATCATATCAGTTTAAGGTCTAAATTAAACTACCCACACTTAAGCTAATGCTTTAAGTAAGAGGTCACAATTAAACTAGAGTATGAGTCTGTCTAGACCTGTTGCATTAGACGACAGAGATGAAGATAAAATTGGTTGTCGATTTAATTTTTAGCGACAAGGGGATATTTGTAGATGAATCATATGGGGATAACTGGATCTATTTCTTTCTATTTTGAGATTTCTTCTAAAGAGAAAAGTCTTGGTCCAAAGGGAGTCACTGAGTCAGGGTAGAGTTCCTCTAAATTTATGTACTCTTGAATTCACCAATTGTGTCATATTGATGTATTGTCATTTTCCATTTTGAGTCACCATAAGGAAAATTTTTCATAAGCATTTCAGAGGGGAGAGTTGACATCAGAAAATTGGAAATAATGTCTTGTAGTAGTGTTTTGGTATTGTGTACCCACAGTTGCCATCAATGCTTCTGTATAAGATAGTGAGTTTTCCATTAATGACAAAGGGGGTAAAGACCTTGACATTCAAAGGCTCATTGAAGTTCTTAGTTTCAAACACAACGTGATATTGTAAAGAAATTCAAACAAATCATTGATGGAAAGAGAATCAATCTTGCAGATGTCATATTAGTTTCCATGCGATGTACCTTTATATGTTGTTAATGATCTGAAGGTTTGATTGGTAATTTCTAGTTTGGTGAAGTCATATGGTGTTCTGGAGCATTGCATTAGTGTGCATGGTCATAGCCTTGATTTCTTTCCTATGGTTGCAGTAGTTGATTTTCATGAAGTTGATCATGGTTAATATGGTATTTCATAGGTCCTATGACCATGCTTGCAAAGTGAAATAAAGTATTATTTAGGATTTATGTGGATTTCTTAAGTGTTACTTTTTTTGTATGCATCTCATAGTGATTCCAGAAGTATGTCCCACTTGTGAAATTCAATCAGTATTGGAAAAAATCTTCCCAAATTACGGAGTCAATGAACTGTATCTACTTACCCAGATTCTATGAAGTGAGTATGCTCTAGATCTTGGGAATAACATTTAAATTCATTCATGCTAATATGTGACATGTGGTGATAGGGTTCAATCATATGTAGAGTGAAGTGGATGATTGCATGTATAGGTTTCTCCCATGATATTGCAAGTGTTCATCTAGAGCTAGTATAAATCCTTTATTAGTTTACCTTCAAAATGGTGCATGATAATGATGGTCAAACATAGTATATTGATCTCATACGAATATCCTGGGATAGAAAGTGATGAATTTAAACTCGTGAATGAACTTAGGTTTGTTATGTCCTTTTGGAGTGCTTGGAAGAAGAGTCATTTATCACTGGTTACTATACTTGTATCACTAAATGGTGTAAACTAGGATATACCTCCTTATGCTAAGGAAGTCTAATTAGGCATGATAGTCACCAAAACATAATGTGTGATCTATTGCAATGCTTTGCTCATCCAAGGATATGTCATGAATTTTTCATCATGTATAGATAAGGAAATGCCAAGACTTTTATGAAACTGATTACTTTCTATTACTAGTATGAGAATAAGTTAAATGTCAATTAGTTTTAGAACATAGATCACAATCCCTAAGTCCTAGTCTACATAAAAAGAGATGGGATTATGTAAGATTTTAGAGATATCTAGGAAATGACTTGGTAAGTATTATATATGTTAGTTAGAGTGCATCAAAATGTCATCCTCAAAAAACATATCCACAGGGTCCACTATCTTGATAAAATTGACCAGGATATATGATGTTTTTAATTAGATCCAAAGATATGTACTTGGGGAGTTTGCTATTTCCACTCTGACCGTGAAGCAAGTGTAAAGATGGTCAGAAAGTTAGGAAGTTTTTCAAAGGAAAGAATGCTTTGGACATGGGAAGTTGAGATGATCTCAGATGTTAATGCAGTGAAAAATGGAGGTATAAAGAATATGCTCAAATTTTGGGATGATGTCAAGTGAGGCCAAACAATTGTATGACCAAATGTTAATAAGGCAAAGTACTTCTTGTGAGTTTGATCACCCTAGGTTGAGAGCGAAATCACATGATAAACCAGCGAAACTTATTGGTATGAGACAATAATTCCGTCTAGTCTAAATAATGCACAATATCATCCTTATAAAGGTAAATTATGTTGTAGAGGATTCATATAGGTACTTTTAGAAAGGTGATGATATTGCATGGTTGATAAGATGAACTCTAGGACTCAACTATAAACATATCTGAGTATCTCTTAGATGTGCCTGGATACTGGGACAAATTTGTCTAAAGCTTCTTACCAAATATATTGACATTATAGTCTAAATTATCGAGTGATTGTCTAAGAACTTGAATGTTGAAAGACAATCTAAAACACCATGCAATACCTCTCGGTAATGTTTCCCCAATCGCAACATTGAGTAAGGCTGATGTGACATTCCAACTTTGGAGCTTATGTAACCTTGTGAATAATTGATGCAGGTAAAATCATACATAGATATTTATTACCTCCAAAGTGGGGATGTAATTGCATTATGAACACAGATCCAGTTTAGTATTCAATTAGAGTATTCAACTATGCAGATATTACAACAGAAAGTTGACAAATCCTTTATTATAGTCAAATTTGAGAGGATTGTGGTAAATTTAGGATGAGCCTTAGTGTTTATAGAGGCTGATGTTGGAGCATCTGGATCTTGCGAGGTCTAAAAAGATAATTGAATGTCATCGGGCATATTTTCTAGGTGTCATTTAAGGGGGACCGAAAAGTTGTAAAAACACCTTGATATGTTGTCATAGGTGATAAATTCTTGTAAAGGGTGAATGAGTGCCTTAAGAAATTTGTAAGAGTGAAATTCACCTAGGTAGAGGTGGTTTTTACATGCAATTTAATTTCATTCCATCCTGTTCTAGGCTGTCTAGAAGTGCAATTGAGGTGAGATGTAGGAAGTGGATATCCATATGAGGTCCCATGTAAGTGGCTGTTAGAATGTGCAGCACTTAATTAATTAATCAGTTTAATTAATAAATGATAATTAAACTAGGAGTAAATTGTAATAAGGATTAATTTACACCTAATCTAAAGGGGGTGCAAGTGCATGGACTGAGGGTAAATTTATTTAGATCAGTTCAGTAATGAAGGTTAACTAGGATGTATTGATGATAATCTTGGGAACAAGATATGAGCTCTGATTTGCAGGGTGTCTACATGTTTCTCCTCTTTAAACTGTGTTATTAGGAAAGTAATAGTGACTTTAATATGATAGTAAACATCAATGTCCTCTTAGAGATGAAGAAAGTAATGAAGCATTAGGGATTACATATGCAAGTAGGATATTAGCAGGAATGATAAAGAATAGAATTCATATTTTTTCAAAGGTGCTTTGATGATGGATCCTCTTGAATGTTATATCCAAGGGTTAAAATAGAGTCTTAGGCCTAGAATTAGGTCAAACTCTCGTTAGGTTTAAATAGAACTGATTGAATTTGTCCATAAATCTCAAGTTCAATGTCTATCTTGGTGATGAACTTGAAGAAAATAAAGAGAATAAATAGATGTTTGGTTTTGTAAAGTTAGAGAGATCATTGCTAGTCTCTTCATCATGGTAAACTTTGTAATGCCACAGTATGGACATAAGTATAAGGGCAGCAGTCAGACTCGATCATATCATATATTTATTGAATTTGTTGTGAACCTCATCTGGTCATGATAGCTTCATCAATAAAGCTCGAATAGAAATGTGTTCCATCAGTCAATTAAGTCTTGAAACATCTACGACGAATATGTATACAATTATTAGTGGAATGGCCATTCATACTGATGATAGGGTATTGTGTAATAGTTCCAAGTCATGGCAAATTGTTACAACGAGAATATTAGAGAATTTCCCCATAAGAACCAAGGGTCCTTGAGAGTTGGAATACATCAATCCACGTATGAATGTCATGTGTTAAATGCAAATTGTGGGTGACCTTGAAATGACCTAAAAATTTGGAGTATGGACAGTAATTGCTACAAATAGTGAAGACTATTAGAAAGCACTCCAATATGCAGTAATTTGGAAGGTGAAGTTGACCAGATTTTTAGTACAGTAAATCCAATAGGATTTGTAAGAGGATCTAGACACCTATATTTTACGATGAGTGGCGAGTATGGTTGGAAATTGGCTGAAGATAGTCCATGTAATGCCTTATAATGTATTTTTAGTAGCCTTGAATTGGGACCACATATTTTAAGGAAGAATGGGAATTCCATTTAGGAGTAGAGTATCAAGCATTTACAGATTTGTATGGTAGAAGTTTCAAATAAGAAAGGTGAGCTATATGTGTAACTTTATTTCCCCCCACTATGTTCAGAGTCCAAATGGAGTTGAATGGGATGAGGAAGTGGAGTGCCATGTGAGGTCTAAAGTTTTTTTTATAGATGTGAATGATTTATTAATTAGTTCATGTATGACATTAATAAATGATAATTAAACTATTCTAAAGGGGGTAATAAGGATTAATTTTAATTAATCTTGCACATGGGTGTGTTGGTACCCAAATATTGTTCTCCTTTTAAACCAAAGCAGCAACACAGATTCAATAGGGAGCTTAGAGGTAGATATCTCCATAAATCTTAGCGTCATTATGAGTATGCCAGGGGAGAAATCCTAGATGTCCCTTTGTTAGCTTGGGATTTTATGGAGAGTATGCATAACACCTCAAAAGGATGTGATCTTTTTAAATTTCACAAATAGGGACGGAAACCTGTAAATATTTTATTAATAATGAAATTGATTAACCATTACAATTGTGTAGTGCTGCAATATTTATACATATTGGACAAACGGATGTGCAGAAAAATAAAATATGTTGCATAGGTAAAACCATACTCACAACTGCTTCCAATAATACATACAGGAAGCATATAAAATTGTTTATATAATAATTGTAACAATTATCCTGTATGCGGAATACAAAAAGAAAAATATGGTTTAAAACCTAATAACTAACCATACTAATTATATTATGGTTTATTAATATAACCATATAATATGATTATTTAATTAATAAAATAAATTAAATAATAAGGTCATATAATGCATAATTAATTTATCCTAACATTCCCCCCCTTAAATTGTGCATTGTCTCAAGGGATGAGGAGAGGAACTCTCTGAACAACTTGAACTTGTCACGTGCAAGTGATTTTGTGAATATATCTGCTTTGTTGTTCAGCTGTTGGATAATAATGAAGTTGGATGTTGTGCTTCAACACATGTTCGCGTATGAAATGAACTTGTACCTCAATGTGCCTTTGTTCTCTTCATAAAAAACTAGATTGCGAACAAGTTTGAGAGAACACCTTCATTGTCAACATACATGGTGGTTGGTTTGTCCTGTGGTCTTCCAAGTCCTTCTGAGTATGCGAGGTAGCCAAATTGCTTCACAGACAACTTCTCCTATGCAGAACGATACTCAACTTCTATGAAAGAACGAGAAATGAAGTGTTGATTCTTACTTCCCCATGATATTGTTCCAGATCCCATAAAGAACACAAATCTTGAAGTGGATTTTCTGTCATCAATGTTTCCTGTCATGATCTGAATCTGAATATCCTAGACAAGAAGAAGTTGTCATTCTTCTTGTATTATAGACCAAGATCCACTGATCCTTTGAGATATCTTGAAATGCACCTTTCTGCTTTCCAATGACAACACTTTGGGGTTCATGCATGAAACCTGGATAGATAACTTACTGCAAAGCTAATATCTGGCCTAGTATAGGTCAGGTAAATGAGACTCCCAATCAACTACCGATAGAGAGTGGCACTTACCTCAGGAAATGGGATCTGAACGAGATAACTGTAATCTATTCTCCGTGGGTTATCAATTGGTGTGCAATCCATCATCCTAAACTTCTCGAGTGTAGTCTTGGGTATATTTCAATCTGAGAAACAAAAATATGATTCTCTTTTTGCCACACTTCCAATCCAAGACAATATTGCATTAGCTCGAGATCAGTCATGATCGAACGATCGATTAAGATATTTCTTCGTTGCATCGATCATCCTCACTAAACTACAAGTGATGAATAGATCATCAACATAGAAAACAACAATCACCATCTCCCCCCTTGCTTTTTGAGGTAAAGATTGGGATCGTATGGATTTCTAAGAAATCCATGTTGTACGAGATGCTCATCAATCTTGATGTACCATACCTGGGGGTGCTTTATTTTAGACCATACAAAGATTTCGTTAAGTCTGCATACCTTTAATTCTTGACCCGGTACAACATATCCCTCAGGTTGAGTCATGTAGAATTCTTCTTGTGAAATCTCCATTCAGGAAGGCACTTTTTATGTCCAATTTGGTGAAATTTCCATCTAAACTGATGCAGCTAGAGCAAATATCATCCTGATCATTTTGATCTTAGCTGTGGGAGAAAATGTCTCCTCATAGTCAATGCCTTCTTTTTGTGCATACCCCTTTGCTACAAGTCTTGCTTTGTACTTGTCTATTGTTCCATCTGCTTTGTACTTAGTTTTGAATATCCATCTGCATGCAATGGGTTTCTTCCCTGGTGGAAGATCGACAATCTACCAAGTGTTTTTCTTCATCATTGATTGATACTTCAAAATCCATGGAATATTTCCAAGCTTTTGACTGTAGGGCTTCTTAGATTATAGAGGGCTCATCTGATTCAATAACTCTACTCATCAAAGAAAAATTAACTTCTTCTATTGCTTTACTGCGAGTCCGTGGTCCAGGGGGTGGATGTATCTAGTGGAGCATCCAATCTTACATCTTGTAATGTACTTGTACACCATTTAGAGCATACGATGAACTATTCCCATGGGTTGTGGTTTCTATCTGAGTCATCACTAACATCCCCATCATCACTTTTATCTTCTGAGGGAACATCAGCTTTAATTTTTACAACTAGGTGAAAAATCTACATCTTGCGAGTTTAGAGGAGGAGTCTATACTTCCTTATTCTTGAAAGAAATCAACATCTTTGCTGGTTGTAGACTTTCTTGGTCTTTAGATCTATCAATCTATACCCAAGAGTCTCTTCACTGTACCCAATGAAGATGAGTTTTTGTGACTTCATGTCCAATTTCTTGTCTGTTCTGTTTTGGGTCTATGTGCATGCTTGTCTTTGCACCTGAATACTCTAAGGTGTGCAATGGATGGTTTTCCTTTTTGACCATGCTTCTTGTGGTTGTAATTCCATTAAGAGTAGTTATGGATGCACTCTGTTAAAACAAATACACTGTTGTCTTTATTGCTTCTGCCCAAAATGTCTTTGTAAGTCTGGAATCATCGATCATGCATCGCACCATTTCCATGATGGTATGATTTTCTTCTCTCAACAACACCATTTTGTTGTTGGCGTGTGTGGAGGAGGGCATTTGTCGATGAATCTCTATGAGTTTGTAGGTAGTCTCTGAACTCATCACTGGTGAATTCACCCCTTGATCTTAGTGGAGAGTTCTAATGTGATGACCAGTTTCTAATGTGACAATTAGTTTCATTCTCAACTAAACTAGTTTGAACTTTTTGAAGGTTTCAAAATGCTTCACTTTTCTTGTGAAGAAAAAAAAATCCAAATTTTCCGTGAATAGTCATCAACACAAAGCATGAAGTACTGGAACCCAGTATGACTTGGCTGTAGTGGACCATAAAGATTGGTATGAGCTAGGGTCAAGTTTATCATGAGCTTGAAATTTACTCCTTCTGGAATGAAAACTCTATGTTGTTCATCCTACTAGGTAAGTGAGGACACTTGTCTTGTATCCTTCTGAGAGAAATGGTAGCCCATGTACCATATTACACCGGTGACAGTGTCTTCAAGATATTTGAAACTTACATGACCAAATATTTGATGCAAAAATTGTGCTAGAGGTGGTGTTTTTAGCTATAAGTGCTTGATCATATTTGTGAACAAAATCAAGTTGGAACATGCGTCCCACAATGGAGGCTTTTGGTAATTACTTTTCAAGCCTCTTGATTTATCTCGAATCAGACACATGTTTTCTTGCCGGATTGACTATCAAAGTCAATTTTCATGTTGTGATCTAGGAGTTGACTAACTGAAAGATAGATTCTTTAGTCAATCCTATGGACATATAGGACATCTGATAGTCTGTATTTGCAGTGAACCAAGGGGTAGAGAAATGTTCCCCAATCCCCTGAACTGTATATGCCAGAATCATCTCCCAATGAAACATGATTTTTCGATGGCATGTACCTCATTGAAATAAAACCAATCTCTATGGCCGGTCATGTGTTGAGTGGCTCCCAAATCAACATACCAGACATCACTAGATGACGTGGATGGTTCACTTGATCAAGCAGTGAACAAGAAGTCTTTATTGTCTGACTATTCTTGTTGCTCAGCAATATTACCTTATTGACGGGGTCTTCATTTCTAGTTCCCCTTTTTATACCCATGATAGTTGTTAGAATGTATCCCTTGTAAGATTATTTTTGTTTTGGTCTAGAGTTTCTTGATGAACCTTTCTTATAAGTGTTTATACCAACAATCTTTTAAGTCATGTCCTCTTTTGTAAATTGGAAATTGCTTCTTCTGTTGATTGTCCACTTGTTGATTACTGATTCTGATGTTGGGAACTTCTGATAGGAATTAGGTTTTCCTTTACCTTTTCATTTCCATTTTTGATGTGAAGATATTTCCTATCTCCTCTTCATCATCCTTATTGTGCATTGATTCCTCTTGTTGCAGTAGTTTTACCAATTTGTCAAAACTCAACTGTCGTATCTGTCATGTTTAGTGTTATGAAAAAAATTTGGTAAGAAGAGGGGAGCGTTCTCAAAATAATGGGAATAAGAGCATCATCTAGTAACTGGTTCTCCCAGGGCTAGAAGTGAAGACCTTAATTCTTTAACTCTTCTTAAGAAAGCTTCAATTTTCTCATTCTACTTGAATTTCAGTGTATGTAACTGAATCTACAAATTTAGTATGAAATTTCTTATTCTTAGCTTCGTATACTGTAGCTCAATTTATCCCACGCTTCTTTTTTTGTTTTGGAATCTTGAATGTGGGGTTGCACATCATTTTACACTTCAAACAAGATGATGAGTTTGGCCTTCTGATATACTGATCTATCAAACTGTCATTGTTGTGTTATATCAGTGGTTGATCCGGTCAGAGTACCATTCACAATAGACCAAATCTCTTCAAACTCAAGTTGTGTCTTTATTTTTGTCTTCCATGTAGCATAATTGCTTCCTCTGAGCAATTGTGAATCCGAGCAGAAATAGAATTAGGGGAATTGGTTCCCATTTTACAGAATTCACTCACAAGGTTAGGCTCTTATCACTCCAGGTATAAGGTATCCCAATCTATATACTGTCAGTCCCATATACCAAACCTTCCTATATATGTGCCCTTATGATATACCCATCGGTATGTGGAAGAAGCTCACCCTTTGTATATACCTAGTAATATGTGAAAGAGGCATTAATGTACGTGAAAGAATTCGATACGTGGTACTAAGATAGTACTGAAAGGGGTCTTTGTGATTATTGACACTAGATCAAAGAAATATCCTCATATGCGTGTATAACTTTGCTATATACTCGGATAATTTCTCAGTCCAGATTTAAGTCGAGAAATCATTGACAGATGGATGGGATGGCTTATACTATGTGTACTATCTCCTTATTAATCCCCGTTGATTTAAAGGGTTGATGCCCAGACAATGTTGATGCAACTATATTAGGCATTAAGTGCAGTAGTAGTCACGCCGACTTTACCCATAAGTGATTCCCAGAGGAACTATTTATACTGAACGTTGTGAGTGAGATCTAGGAACTCGTGAGTGTTTTAGAACCAATTTCACTATTTTTAATTACAATTCTCTGCCAATTTCTAAGCAGTTACAATGTTTGCAGTTGATTATGGCAACCTGAAAATTAGTATAATACACTGAAGTATATAATTACATTAAAAAATTTGGAAAAATTGAATGGTAGGCAAATGTTTTTTTTTGTTTTTTGGGGCCCTGGTGGCCTCCAGAGCCTGATACGGCTCTTTGAGCAAAAAACCATTAAAAACTAGCTCAAAATGAAGTTTTTAGGTAGTCCTCCTTTAGCAAAAAGTGCTCAGAATGCAAAAGTATGATGATTGGAGGAAATTGTTTTTGCCATAAAATAGGGTTTTCCTCACTATTTTTAGTGGCTTGTTTAGCTATAGCTAAAGGATTTAGTGGAGGTTTTCTTTGCCAACTTTGGTGATTTTTGCCAAATTTGTTGTTAAATTGCAATTGTTTTAAAAATGAGTTCAGGTGGGGGTCGAACCCCAAACCTCACCCACCCAAGCCTTTTTCACTATCCAGCGAAGCGCTCAATGCACTAAGCATATTAATTGAAGCAAATTTTATTTAAACAAAGAATAAATAGCTAACCTTTCCACACGCAACTTGGTGCCTTTAGAGGAGAACACGAGCTAGTGTCTGGGAAAGATTAGGTTATCTACTTCAGGTGGATCTTATTTCCTTATTTTCACATTTTATTTACATGCAGAGATTTTTTTTGTTTTCCTCCTCTTTCACTTTGATTTGAACGCTGCCTTGGTATTGATTTATTTTTCTACTGAGTTGATTTGCAATGTTTTTGTTTTGATTGATTTGTGTGTCGCTTTATTGATTTTGTTTTGACTGATCCAATTTGTTTCTTTGTGCAGGTTCGCTGAATTCAAAATGATGTCTCAACTGTTGTTACAATGTGTTTCCACCATTTGTTTTGTGGTTGCAAGTTTCAGGGTGCTCGAGGAGGAAGGCTTGGACAGAATGTAAGTCACCAGCTCGGATTTAGTGGCTCATACGGTGAAGAAAATTGGTGATGTGAACATCAATATTTAAGAAATTGCTTGATCTGTGAAAAATAAGACTCGAAACTGTGTTGGAGAAGGAAAATATTGCCTTACTTATTAATGGGTGGGTCGAACTTGGTGCTCGAATGGCTCACTAGACTGTGGGAGCTACAAACTATGCACAACTCAATGAGGGTCTATAGCTCAGTTCAATTTGTGTACTCTCCAATAACTCAGTAAACCAAAATGCAATGAATCTTGGGGCAGCTTGGTTGTGAAAACAATGTGACCAGCTCACCTATGAATGGGCTCTTACAATGTTTGCATGAACAACTCGGCCTTCAACTCAGATGCAGAGATTTGAAACAACTTGATGCTTGGGTCCACATAAACACCCAAGCCTCAAACTATGGAAAAATAGATAATATTATCTGTAACTAAGTAATCCTATAGATTTAGAGGAAAAACCCCTATTGGGCATTTTAAAATTTTTTTATTCCTGCAGCAATTTTTTCCTTGTGCAGGGTGCACCAGTGCAAAAAAAATTGCATTCTAAACACCTGGAACAAACAAGAGGTTGTGGGGAGGTAGGGATGGGGTTGGGAAGTTGCAGGAGGCTGCACAGGCTCTCAATTGCTGCAAATGCTTCTCCAATCTCCTCTATCTCTTTTGATCTCTCTTTCCACACCTTCTCTGCTCACAGGTCTAGATTAACCAACTCAGGTACCAAATGTAAAACAAGGACGAAAGCTTGTAAATATTTTATTAATAATCAAAATTAATTACAATGGTGCAGGCTGCAATATTTATAGATATTGCACAACTGAATACAAACAATAAAAGATGCTTCATAGGTACAACCGTGAACTAATACAAACAATAGTATTGTTAAAATAATACTACTCCCGTATGTTGAATAAAACAAAATAGATGGTTATAATTAAATATAACCATATAACAATGAATAATTAACTTAACTAATATACAATGTGTAATTAATTAAGGTAATAATATATTTATCCTAACACAGAATTCCTGAGAAGGATCCTCAGGGAAGGGGTTGGCTGGTGTTAAATACAAGCAAATTTTTCCTCTTATTATTGGGAAAAAATCATAGTAAATGTTAAACCTTCAAGCCTATACCAAATAATTGCAAACTAGGCTATTCATGTGGTGACCCCTGCACTAAGATAACACAAGATGAAATATTTATATTTACTGAAAATGTGCATATCTTGGATATACCTGCTAATTATGTTATTTTTCTCTGAAGAGATTGGTCTCAAGCCACAGATTATTTTTTTGGAAAGGATCTCACTTGGGCACCAGTAAGAAATGTCATAACATTCATTCAAAGGGAAGAGTGGCCCAAAACACCAATTGAAGGAACTACATCATCTGTTACATTCATAGAAACTGGTATGAGAACTTGTGGTTTAAATAAATTATACATTGATGCTTTTGATGATGAAGAATACCAACATGCCAAATTATTACATGCTATTGATATTTGGAAAATGTGTTTTGATGGAGCTAGTTCCCAATTTTGAAATGGTGTTCGAGTATTTATTAAGTCACCCACAGGAAGATAGTTTAATTATAATTTTTAGTTAGCATTTGAAGCAACAAATAATACCACTGATTTTGAAGCCTTATGTTTATGCCTACAACAAGCCTTGAGTTTGAAGATTAAAAAATTATCTAATTTTCAAGATTTCAAACTAGTTATTAGACAAGTCAAAAATATTTATAAAATAAATCAGACTAGGCTTCATTGTCACCCTTAGAATTTTTGGTCCTTTATTGAAAAGTTTGAAGCATTTAATATTAATCACATCTTTTGGGAGTTCAATTCTAGAGATGATAAATTAGTTGTTTTTGCTTCAAATCCTAATTTTCCTGATCAGGTTGACTTCAGTTTTAAAGAGGTTTATAGTCTTATGATACTTGATTTAGAGATTAATTGACATGTTTTATCCTGTGATGAATATATTGATACTTTTTTGAAGGGAAATTACTTTGATTCGGATGACTATGTGACGAATTGTGGTGATTATTTATAGCTCGCAAAAAATAAACTTCCTGTTGGTTTAGTAAGTTTAGAATCCATGTTCTCTCCTCATGATCAACCTAAAATATTTTATTCTACCAAACCATTTAGAAGAATCATAGGAGAAAATGTAGCTGTGAACCTTGGTACTGAAGAAGAAACAAAATTAGTTTATTTAGGTGCTTTCTTGATTCCTAAAGAAAAATAAGCCTTTGTTAAATTGTTGAAAGAGTTCATTGATGTTTTGGCTTGGTCCTACAAATAATTAATGTGGTATGATACTAGGATTATCAAACATGACATCCATATTAAACCTGGGATCAAACCTATTCTTTATAATCCTAGAAGAGTGAGCCCCTTTTTGGAACACAACATCATTAAGGAGATTGAAAAGATGTTAGAAGGTGGTGTCATTTTTTCGAGTTAGATATTCGGGATGGATTGATAACTTGGTTCTTGTATGAAAGAAAAAATGGAGACATTCATCTCTGTGTTGATTTTAGAGATTTAAGTCATGCAATCACTAAATATAAATTCCCTTTACCAAATATTGATCAAATTTATAAAAGGTCGTCAGGTTTTAAATGATGTCTCTTTGAGATGGATTTTTGGGTCATAATCAGATTTTTGTAAATCCAGAAGATAGACATAAGACCACTTTTACCATACGGAGAGGTACCTTTGCTTTTAATTGTATTATTTTTTCCTTAACAAATGTAGGTGCCACATTTCAAAGAGTGATGCATGTTACTTTTGATGATTTAATTGGGGTAATAATTCAGGTTTACCTAGATGATCTAACCATGTATTCTAGAAAAAGAAAGAAGCATTTGGATCGTTTGAGAGAAATTGTTATTTGCTATCGTAAATATGGTATATCTCTCAATCCAAAGAAATCTATTTTTGGCATTACTGAATGAAAATTATTGGGTCACATCATCACACAAACAAGTATTGATATTGACATTGAAAAAATTAAAGCTATTCAGAAACTGTAACCTCCTAAAAATGAATCTAGTTTACATTCTTTCTTTGGAAAAATAATTTTGTACGAAAATTCATATCTAATTTTTCTGATAAGGCTTCCCCATTACATATTTTTTTGAAAACAAATCATGGTCTCACATGGGATTCACATGTTTATTCTGCATTTTGTGATGATAAAAATAAAATTTATTTGACACCCATCTTGGCTAAGCCTGATTTTTTGCAACCTTTTTTCTTGTATTTAAATGCAACTGATAAAGCTATGGGTGTTGTCATAAATCAATACTTTGAGTCAAATAAAAAAAACCAATTATTTATTTCAGTCAAACCTTAAAAGATGCTAAAATCGGGTATCATTTGATTGAAAAAATAGTTTTTACACTAGTTTCTGTCTTCGGAAAATACAAGTATTTGTTGATGGGAAATAAAATTATTGTACGCTCTAATTTTCTTGTTGTAGCTTACTCTTTTAAGAAACTTGTGATTGATGGAAAATTTTCTAAGTGGGTTTTCAAAATCCAACTATTTGATATAGATCTAGAAACATGTAAAACCATAAAAGGAAATGAACTCGCTAAACATTTGGATGAAAATGCTGATTCAAATATCAATGTGGTTATCCTAGTAGTTGACGACATTTTTCATGCCATACCTCATTTCCAATTTATGACAGGTAATGAGTTATTATCTAAATTTAACATAGATTTCAACATGTGTGAATGGGGATTTTTGTTTTCCCAAGATGATTGGTATCATGATCTTACTTATTATTTAAAAAACCAATCATGTCTTGAGTCATTAGATAAAAACATCATAGAGAACTTCATTTTCAAGGTATTAAATTTATGATTTTAGATAATTTTCTATATTTTAAAAATCCCGATGGTATACTTCTGAGGTGTTTAACCATGATCAAATTGAATGTGTACTTAGGAGTTGTCATGAAGGTGTTTGTGGCAGAAATTTTTCTGCCAAAACAACTGCCCATAAAATTTTACATGCAGGTTATTATTGGCCTACTTTATTCAAATATGCATATAAGTGGATAAGGTCTTGTGCTCCCTATCAAATGATTGCTGGTTGTGAACGTTTACCAACCACGCCTTTGAATCCAGTTATCCTAAACATAAATTTTTCAAAATGGGAAATTGATTTTAATTTATAAATTCATCCCCTTTTTTTATTGGTCATAGACACATTATAATAGCTACTGACTATTTTTAAAAATGGGATGAAGCTATTGCTTTAAAATTATGTGACTAATGAAGTTGTCATTTTTTTTTAAAATTAGATATTTTCATGCTTTGGAGTACCTCATGAAATTATATCTGACAATGGTTCTCAATTCATTTCTGAAGAATATTTTAATTTCCTTAGTAAGTACTCCATTATTTCGAACCATTTATCAAAGTACTACCCACAGGGTAATGGTCAAGCTAAATCTATGAACACAAATCTAATCAACATCATGAAAAAGTTGGTCAATGATAGTAATAAAAGCCTTATGGGATGATAGAAAAATTGCTAAGTCAAGTACATGATTTTAACCTTTTATGCTTGCATATGGTTTTGAAGCCACTATGTTGATTGAAATCCAAATATCTTCAACACATATTGCTTTAAATTTTGGCATAGATGACTTAAATGATTTACAATTGCGTTTGGATGAATTATTGGTGTTAGATCAAACAAGAATCACTACTTTGTAGAAAATTTAAAAAGGTAAAGAAAAGTTAAAAAATTTGTTTGATAAAAAGGTTAATAAAAAAATATTTGAAGTTGGAGACTTAGTCTTATGCTAGGACAAAACACAAGAGAATCGCATAAAACATCATAAATTTGATTCTTTATGGTTAGGTCTTTACCAAATTTCTGCAGTCCTTGGTAATAATGATTTTCATTTAAGATAAATATATGGTGATTGAATGAGATTTATAGTGAATGGACAACATCTGAAAGACTTTTATAATGCAATCACTTCATTGTATTTTATGTATATATTTGTTTTTTTTCTACCTTTCGTTTTTTGTTCTGCTTTCTTTTGGTGTGTTTGTTTTTCTAGGTTGTTGCTTGTTCTGTTTTGTATTAACAAGATGTCATGATCATTTGACATTATAACATGGTGATTTACAAAAATTTGAATGGAGGTGAAGTTGTTATCAGAATTCTCAGATGGTAAGATTTCTTGAAGTTTTCAGTTGGATAATTTATAGAATATGTTTATCAGATTCTCTTAACATAGTATTTTTTGATATACTTGATGTAGAAGAAGGCATAGTTGATTTTCAAAACAATGAAGGCTAATTCTATATGTTGAACTTTCCAAGACCTCATTTCCCTATCTCTTGTATTCCCTTCTCCATTTTTGATCTGATGGACTTACAATATTTTGAGTTAAAATTATTATGGGTCCGTGCAGATCGACTTAAGAAACAATGAGCCTCCATTGTAATCTTAAGCTTGTTTAAATTTAATCATTTTTTAATGTAGCCTAACCTATTGTTCTAAGAAATTATTCATCATGGTCACCAGTGTTATTGCTAAAATTTTAACACCCTCCTTTTTCTTCAAAAACTTAAAACACGACATTCATATTATAGCTTACTTGTCACTACATTCATATAAATCTCATGGGGGGCATTGAGTATTTATTACATTATTTAATTTTTTTCACTAAGTGGTTTCATATATTCTTAAAATATTTTGGCTATCATTATATATTGATATAAATATACATTACCATATGTTTTATTCATATTTATAGTGAGTGGTTATCATGGAGATGAAATTCCGTTTTGTGATTTCATTGTTCATATTCCAAGCCCGTATTATGATCTTTTTGGTATTTCCATTCTGGAAATGATAAGTGAAGTGTGACAATGATGGAGACATATTTTCTATGATTGATACATGTTTTATGGTGAATATCTAGTCTACATGAAATAAGGTTGTCAGGAATGAAAATGATAATCATGGAATGCCATAGTTGATAAATGCTATATTTTAAACTATAGTTGAAATTATCATATTTTACACATATTTGATGAATTTCATAGTTTATGAACTTTAGCTATACATAATGTAAGGTATAATGTTTGGGCTTAAATAAAAATCAAATTGGTAAACCACCATTTGTGAGCTCCTTTTCCCTAGGCATGAGGTGGTGGTAAGTAATGGGTTGATAATTGTTGTTGACTTATGGGCATTGAATGTGGGAGTAAAATTATCGAACAAAGTGAATCTTGGCGGTTTGGGGGTCATTTTGTTTTGTTGTTGCAATTTTTGGAGCTTAAAGGTGTCTTGGTTGTGTAAGGTGCTCACAGTTTTGAGTTTCAACATGTCAAAAACAACATGTATGAGCTCAAATTTTTGAAATTTATCCCCATTTGCACTTTAGTACTATTTTTATGGTTTCTTTTAAAAGAAATGAGAATAAGTTGTCTCTCTCTAAGAATATTTGAGCTACCCATCTTAAATAGACTTCTTGTATACTTATCTATCTTTTTAATACTTGCATGAAAAATGTATTCTCTGCAATATTTGTGAAAATTACTGTGAATAGCTTAAGTCAAGCTTAAATATTTCTAGATCGATGTATAAAAAATATTTGTGGTTTCAAGATCATTTTCACTGCAAGTTCATTCTAGGTTATATTTTCTTCAAAACATATGCATGAAATCATGAAAGTGTTTCTGCTACTTAGAAATAAAATATTTTTGTTTTAGTCTTGTTGCATTCCCTATTTATCGTGTCTTCAGATCGCATAAATTGGAAAATGTTTCCTATATTGGGTTACAATGATTTATTGAAGGTCTTTGCATGTGGGTATTTCAAAGAAGTTTTAAAATGAATATATTTGTTTTGCTTTTGGATTTTGGGTGAAAGGATAATTTTAGTTCAGATAAAAAGAGATCTTTTTGTCAATCTGGGCATTAGAAATATTTAATGGTTATTTTGTGAGTAAATATAGATGGAAAATACTTAGATTTTTTATGTGAACTCAATGTTTGGATGGATCGATTAATTTTGGAAGGCTTCCTGTAGAATGTGATAAAGGTTCTCAAATGCATGCATTTCATTTTGTGAAAAGATATATATTTGATAATGTTAAATTGTTAACATTTAGCTTTGAAATATAGTGATAAAGAACATTACAGATTCTTGTGAATGGATTGTTTTATCATTATCAACATGCATATTTCTTTTGGATCTTGATTTCAGTGGTAATGGTTTAAAATTTTCAATAAAATTCAGGCATGTGAATTAAAATTTTATATAATCTATCATTGGACCATTCAAAAAATATGTAGATGTGGCATGAATAGATTAAGGAGAGATAATAGAATGAATGCCTTATCAGACAGAGCTAATTTTGTATGCATATTTAAAGGTTTCTTTCATTTTAGTTTTCAATACAAAGGTTCATAATGATATTAGAATGAATGCATTTACACATGAAAGAAATTTTGGAAATTATATACTTTCAATCATGACAAATTAATTGAGATGATTCTGTAGAAAGATAAAATATTGATTTATGATATGCCATTTGTTTTATTGATTGACAAATGTAATGTTGGGATTGAAAAGATTAGTTCTATAAGGAGCCTTCATGCTAACACTAGGTGGTTTTTTTTTTGTATTCACATTATTATATAATGTCAGGCTGGGATGGTTGGGGATCTAGTAGGTTTGAATCACACCATTCATGGACATAAATAGTTTTATTGGTTGATCATGGAAGAGGGGTTGGCTTAGGGGTGGCCGAAGGGGAACTAATATGCTAGGAGGAGGTAGACCCTTTATTAGGCATGGAACCACATGTGTATCTATTCACTTTGATGCTAATGAGCCTTTCCTTCATGAAGTTCTTCAAGTAATTGAGTCTTATCCACGTAATCTACCTTCTTGAAACATCAATAATCCACCTCTACAAAAATTTGAACATGTTGAGAATAATCATGTTTCCTCTAATAGATATGTTCAGTATATTCCTTGTGCACCTCCTCAACCTACTTTACCATCCCATTTTGCACTACTCTTAATTGAAAAGAATCAAACCTAACCTTCTCATGAGTCCCCACATACCTCTAAGCATGCTAGGTCCTTTGTTGCTATGCCTAAGTTGACAAGTATAGTAAAAATAGTGAAATTAGAAATAGGAGAGGAATCCGGTGTTTTCACTCACACCATTCTTCCTATAGAACCATATGAGTATGTAGAGATGGTGACTGAAATAGACATTCCTTTTCTGGACTTAACATGGGATGATTAAATATCATGTTTTGGTTTGATACACTTGATTATATACATTGTCATTTTGGATACATTTTCTCATCTTGAGAAAGCATACTTTATATTGTTTGGGAAAATTAAAATGACTTCATGGTGATAGTGTTTTATTGATATATATATATATATATATATATATATATATATATATATGGATGTTTATGGATATTTGATTGGTTGATTATATCATGATAGGGTGTTAGTTATTTAAAGGATGAATGTCATATGGATTTTGGTTACTTTATTTAGTGTATGCAATACTTATTTAGCCCCTTTTTTTATAATGTATATACCTCATTCCATTTTCATAAGTTATAAATTAAGAGCTTGTATCCTTATTTAAAATTTATATAGTTTCACTTAAATTATAAAGTGAAATTTTATTTTAAAAACATATCTTTTAACTCATTAAAATTAAACAATCTGTTACAACCAATTATATTCATGAAGATGTTATAAAAGGGCATGGATGATTAAAAAACAAGGGATGGAATATCAGGTAATTTGTATCTATTTGAAAGTTATTTCATTCTGAAATTATTTTCTGTGTAATGCATTTATGAAGAAAGTGATCTTACAAGAGCTATGTGTTGGTCAGTCAAAATATGACACTTAGCAAAGGACATACAAAAGGTTCATGCAAGAGAGTAGAGCACATTCAAAGGCATGAAATTATTGAAAAGGATCATGCGTAAAGAATAAAAATAGGTTCAGGTATTAGCCTTTTTCATGGTGAGGATCTATTTTGGAGATAGCATGCGGAGCAAAAAAATTATTTGGAGACTTGTGCGACATGCATTGGCTATTTTTTGAGGATCAGCTATGAAGCGTTTTACATAAATATAGGCCAATAATAGATCTACTATTTTCAGTTAACTAAAAGCAGTCTATTTGTTTCACTCGGAATGACTCGTTCCTATAGAAACAGATAAGGTTAGGGGCTAGGAGGAATACCTGTAGAATGTCGAGATGGTGTGCGCGTACCGTAGAGAAATATCAGGCTGACTGCGAAGAACTCCTTTTTGTCTTGGAAGGACTACCTGTAAATAAGAACACAAGACCACAAGATTTTGATTAAACAATAAATGAGGAAACTGCCTTAGGCCCAGGAAATATAAAACTTCCTTTCGAAGGTGGTCAGTTTCCCTGCTAATATGAATTAACAAAAAAGACTGTAAAGTATCAATTAAGTTGTTTCGTTGAACTGGGTAGGGAAAAGGTTGTTTTTCTAGTTTGGATCAGAGGAACCGATGGCGGTTACTGATAACCGATGCCGGTTACTGATAACCGATACCGGTGGGTTCTAGGATCTTCTGGGCTGGTTGTGGTGTTGGTAAGGCTGGTTTATGGATGATATTAGGAAATGAGATGATGAGGGGTAAAAGAATAACAGTTAGATGCAATGGCACGTTAGGTAGTGGATTCAGAAACGGATTTAGGAGGACTGTGATTCAAAGAGCATAAGAAATGTTATAACAGAGGACATGCAAGATGTGACTTACTGGTTTTGACGAAGATGCAAGTTGATCTCCTTTGCTGCAAGCACTTTTAGTATTCTTCACTCGTCTCTGCTTGGTTAAGTGAAGATCTGGACTCTGTTCCTCGCTCCCAATAATCTCTGTTGATTCAGAAATCCTTCGACTGATCTCCAAAATGAAATTCCGATCCGTTGTTTTGGTTTGGGGAGCCCATTTACAGGGAACCGATGGCGGTTGCGTAATCGACGGCGGTCGAGTAGGAACCGGCATCGGTAAGGAAAAAGTAGGCTATTTTTAGTAAAATAGCCCACCTTCCCTGCTTTTCTCCCGAGAGATCAGTTGCGGGCTTGGTCAAGTGGCTAGAAGGTCGGTTTTGGGTGCGAGAAAGGGGTCATTAGTTATGGGTGTAGGTGTGGACCAAGTTATGGGTCTTAATTAGGTTAGTTTTAGGGTTAGGGCTAGGTCATGATGAAGTGGCAAAGTGATGGGTGGTAGGTAGGGTGATGTGGATTTATCAATTATAAGGCAATTAATAAATAATTGTGTAAGGTTTAGGTGATGAGGTTATATTGCGAGATGAGATGCGGGTCACAAGGGGTCGTAAGACACGAATTTGGTGTCTACATTAGCCCCTTATTGTCGTGTAGCTTGTTTTGTAAAGCTGCGCGGACAATAATATGAAGTGGTTTCTCCTGTTAAGGATATAGGTAATCCCCCTCAAATCTATCATAGATTGAGTGAACGGGAAATCAGGGATAGGGTTGATAAAGGGTAAATGTTGTAGAGAGGATGGTAAGGTGGTGGGGTAGGTCCAAGGAAGCAGACGCATGTTGAAATGCAATAGTACGACTAGGGTACATGATTTGACGAGCAAACCAGCAATGTATAGGCAAAGGTCGATAGTTTATCCAAACAAGGGTGATATAATCCTGGTATCCAAGGCATAGGAAGTAGCTCCAGGGTATATAACAGGTAAGGTACAGGAACGTTTAGGCATGTTCGGCAGTACCAAATGGTTGGTTTGGTTGAGATAAACGTCACGGTCTAGGTCTAGGCAAAGTTGGTCGACAGATCAAGTCAAGGACCCTAATCATGCTAAAACACGAACAGGTGAGCTCGATTGAACAAAAGGTACATGATGGATGGATAAAATAAAATGTTGATTGTGGGTATGGTATCGAAGTGGTACGGCCGTGGGTCGGGCCAAGTTGTTGGGTTGCGGCCTTGGGTCGGGCCGGGATGGGTAAGGGTGAGGCCTTGGGTCGGGCCAAGTTAGGGTGGAGGCCTTGGGTCGGGCGGATGGGTAATTGGTAGGTTGAGGCCTTGGGTCGGGCCAAATTGGTAGGGCGAGGCCTTGGGTCGGGCCAAATAGGTAGGTTGAGGCCTTGGGTCGGGCCACATAGGTAGGTTAAGGCCTTGGGTCGGGCCGAATAGGTTAGTGCGAGGCCTTGGGTCGGGCCGAATAGGTAGGTTGAGGAGGCCTTGGGCCTTGGGTCGGGCCAAATAGGTAGGTTAAGGCCTTGGGTCGGGCCAAATTGGGCCGAATAGGTAGGGCGAGGCCTTGGGTCGGGCCAAATAGGTAGGTTGAGGCCTTGGGTCGGGCCGAATGGGTAGGTTAAGGCCTTAGGTCGGGGCCGAATAGGTAGGTTGGGGCCTTGGGTCGGGCCGAATAGGTAGGTTGAGGCCTTGGGTCAGGCCGGGCCGAATAGGTAGGTTGACAAATAGGTAGGGCGAGGCCTTAGGTCGGGCCAAAGGTGGTGAGGCCTTAGGTTGGGCCGAATATGTAAGTTGAGGCCTTAGGTCAGGCCGGAAAAGGAACAAATGGGTGCAGCAAAGGTGGATAGAGGCGATATTGGTGAAAAAGAGGCAAGGAGTAAATAAGGGAAAAGAATGGGGTGAAAGTTGGGTAGAGAACCGATGTCGATTCTGCATGACCGATATCGGTTAAGGGACCGATACCGGTTCCTTAGGGCAAAATGAAACCGATATCGGTGAAAGGCGAAAAACCTATAAAAAGAAAAATACGGCGTGTCATTGTCACTTTTGTTATTTGCAAACCAAATCGACTTGTCTGACGTGGAGAGTTGAGATTAGAGGCTTGATTGAGTGAGGTGGAGCTATTGTATTGGCGGAGAGAGTTGATAGTGGGCCCGATTAAGGAGGAGGCAGCAGTTGATTGGCCGGGGACCCAGCAGATCAGGATTGGAGCCATGGCACAGGCAGGAGGAGCTGGAGGGGCTGGACCAGCTGGACCGCCACCACCCATCCCACCACGACGACGTGTCGTCGTTCGGGTAGATTCGAAACTCTTTAATTTGGTGATTTGGTTGTATTATGCTAAATTGGGGGTTTGGGTAGGAATTAACCTTTTTTAGGAAATAATGAGAAAATGGAAATGATTTGAAAAAGGGGGAGGGTAGATAGGCTAGATAGGCTAAGGTGGGTAGGTGGGTAAGTTTTTAGGGTATTTGGGTGGGTAGATGGGTAGAAATAGGTAAAAAAATGGGTTTTGGGGGCCGCGCGGGGGTTCGGCTCCAGGAGAAGACAGTGACCGATGTCGGTCACTAAGCGACCGGCATCGGTCGCACAATTTTAGGGAAAGGGAGTGTTGTTGGTGACCGGCGTCGGTCATGTATCGGCCGGCGTCGGTGGCTTGTGTGTTTTGGTTTGGGTTGGTTGTTTGTGGGTGTGGGTGTGGTTGTTTGTGGGTTTGGGTTTTGGAGAAGGGTTAGGTGTGGGGTTTGTTTTAGGGTTGGGTTGGGTTGGTTTAGGGTGGGTGTTGTGTTGGGGTTGGGGTTGGGTGGGTGGGTTTGGGGTGGGTTTGTGGGGGTTGTGTTGGGTTGGGGTTGGGTGGTGTTGGGTTGGGTTGGGTTAGGGGTGGAGAAGGGTTAGGTGTGGGGTTAGGTTTTGGGTTTGGTTGGGTTGGGTTTGGGTGCTGGGTGGGTTTGGGTTGGGGTTTCGGGTGAGTGGTTTGTTTTTGTTGGTGGGTTGTGGGTTTGGGGTGGGGGTTGTGTTGGGGTTGGGTTTCGGGTGTTTGTTTTTGTGTTGGGTTGGGTTGTGGGTGGGTGTTGGGTTAGGGGTGGGTTGGGTTTTGGTGTAGGGTTGGGTTTTGGGTGGTGGAGAAGGGTTTGGGGTAGGGTTGGGGGGATAAAAAGGGGTGTTTAGATGATAAAGTAGATGTTGTAATAAAGAGTAGGTCTAAGGATGTGGGTTGGTTTTGCAGGCACGTCAGCAGTTGACGATGCGGGATAGGATGCCCCCGCTGTTGGTGCGGATGAGGCCACACGTATCTGCGGCTCATTGGGCCATCATGCGTGAGGTGGGACTCGGTGGAGTCCAGAGGTACAGAGCGATAGAGAGAGATCACAGCCTGATGGTCGCCCTCATCGAGAGATGGGATCCGGCGACCAATGTGTTCCATCTCCCGACTGGGGAGATGACTAGTCACATTGGAGGATGTGTATCGCATCCTTCGGTTACCTATCGAGGGAGAGGCAGTCTTCCAGGTAGATTCAGAGACTGCCATGGATAGCATACTGCAGGTTTTTGGGGATGCAGCCGCGCTACTGACCTACCATAGCGCGAGTATCGGGTACGGTGACATGTACCGTGCGCATCGACACGAGACACGACTGGCTGTGTTGATGATGGTTGGGATCACCTGCTTCGCCCTCCCGGACTCAGAGGGAGGCCGCTTCCCACGAGCATTGATGGGGGTGCTGCTTGAGATGGTGGAGGAGCACACCTGTTACGCCTGGGCACCAGTATATCTGGTGCAATTGTACAGGGAGCTATGGGGCTATCGCCGGAGGAGGCGATTCGGTATTTGTCTCTACATTTTTGTTGCATTGTTGGGCATACGAGCACATCGTATGCATCAGGCCAGTAGGGTTACCCCAGCAGCCAGGGCCACAGGTCATATACCGATATGGCTTTCAGAGGTGGTTGGGGGTCGTGGGCCAGCCACGAGCAGTTGTTGCAGGTCAGGATGTGGCATACTATAGACATTTGCTAGAGGGCCTTACAACAGTAGACATTGTATGGAGACCCTACAGAGGTCACCACCCTGGCAGAGGAGCCCGCCTACAGTTGCGCCTAATCCAGTACACATTCTGGATAGCAGGACGGAGGCCAGGAGAGTACGAGAGGATACCCCTAGAGAGGGTACACAAGCAGATGGGGCTGCGACAGGATGAGCCACCTCGCTTCCCTCAGTACAGGAGGGATGATGTAGAGGCCCCACTTCCTGCACCACAGCCTTTGGATCCAGATTGGGTAGCGAAGAGGTCAGCAGGTGAGGGTGTAGATGATGCTGGGTGCACGGGAGCATACAGGGTGTGGTGGGCTTGGCAGAGAGCAGCCATGATAGTACCCGCCCGCACAGCCAAACTTGGCTGCAGTTACAGGCAGAGAGAGATCAGCTCAGGGGTCAGGTCCAGCTCTTACAGGGGCAGCTTGCTGCTGCGCAGGCACAGATAGGGGTCTTACAGGGGCAGCTAGCCCAGGCTCAGGTACAGGCACAGGCAGCACCACCACTAGCAGCACAGCCACAGGTGCAGGTACAGGTACAGCAGCTACAGGTACAGTAGCAGTACAGCCACCACCAGCACAGGTGCAGGTACAGGCAGCGTACCAGCAGCAGTACAGCCACAGCCCCACCACCACGGCCACAGGCACCACCAGCGGCACAGGCTCAGGGGGCACTGGTAGTAGGAGTCCGGGGACCAGCCCCAGTACCTACGGTGGCACGGGACAGATATATGGAGGTTAGAGCAGAGGCCCGATATTATCAGGATATTCTTGATGGTACCGGAGTCGAGTATCAGGCTTATGCAGCGCATAGGGCAGAGACCTCTCACAGCCAGAGATCTCAGGGAGGTGCAGCCACAGCTGGCGTGTCCGTGACGGGCAGGAGGCGAGAGGCACCACAGGGACCAGCGGGGAGAGGTGCCGAGGGCGGTGGGGAGAGCTGAGAGATCCCAGACATGGTTGTTGTATTTTAGAGATGAGCACCGGTCTGCGAACCGGGTGTATTGATAGAGGCCTGCGTGCCTATGTATTATTCATGTATTCATTCATTCATTTATTGTATACCGGCCTGCGAGCCGAGTAGGGGTTGTATAGTGGATACCGGTCTGCGAGCCGAGTATATAGCTATTTTTGATACGAGGGACCGGCCTGCGAGCCGAGTCGAGATTTTTTGACAGTTATTGCGGCCTGCGTGCCGGCTTTGTTGTATGATGAGATCACAGAGGCCCTGATGTAGGGCACATTGTATTTTTGAAAACTTGTATATATATATATATAGAGAGACGATGTTTTGATCCACATGCAGTGTTCAAAATGTGTTTAAATATTTGGTTAATGGCTGGTAATATATAGAATGTGTGATGAGTTTAATTGACATGTTGATAGATGGATGATGCTGATGTTTTTGTTTTTTTGTACGTATATATGAATGTCAGGTTATGTGATGAATTGGTGGTTTTGTGACATTGTGATATATGTAACTGATGAGTTGGATCCAAATGATGTATAGATTGATAGTTTCTTGATATCCGTAGTTGATGGTTTGTGTATTTGTATAAAATAAATGATGTTAATGAAATTGTAATGCTATGTGTGGTGGATGAACAAATGTGGTAAATTGTGTTGTTGATGCAGGAAAAGAGGCGGGCGCGACAAAAATTTTGGTGAGAAATGAAGAAAAGAACGCTGTTGAGAAAAGATAGGTGTGTAACCGATATCGGTTAAATAACCGATATCGGTAGGTAGTAGACCGATATCGGTTGCAGTAACCGATACCGGTTATTTAGGTATGAGTTTTTCTAAAAATAGAAAAGCTAGGGTGGCAACTTAAGTTTTAATTTTAGAGCCATGCAAGAGGTTAAATACGCGAACGCGACGCGATTTTTGACGACTGAGACAGGTTTTTGCATGAGAGATTTGAGTGATAAGGAGAAAAGAGACAAGGAAGGTGATTGTGATCTGAGATTCAGAAGACAGAAAGGCAGGTTTGAAAAAGGTGGTAATAATGGCAGACGAGGAGAAACATCCAGCAGGCAGGGACAAGAGGGAAGACAAGGGCCACCTCAAGCTACCGCAAACCAAGAGGTAACAGTTTTGTTTGTGATTTGACTACTGCATGTTTTGGGAATGAGCTAGAGGAGAATAGGTAAGTAGATATGAGAAAGACAACATGATAACAAGGGTTGCAGGTGAGGTAAGTGTTACGGGGTAGGTAATCAGGGGTTTCAGGTATGTTTGTATGTATAAAAAGGAATAAACGAGCAAATTATTGTCGTAGGTGGTTGTTTTAGGCAAGATGTATGTAATTGACAGTGACCGGTAGCGGTTAGAGGTAACCGGTATCGGTTACTAAACCGATACCGGTTATGTATAACCGATACCGGTTACTGGAGGAATTTCCAGAATGTTTGAAAAACCCTGACGGATTGAATGGTTGTTTGTTGTTTTGGTGTATGCAGGCAGAGGCAGGGTTGAGGATGAATGATAGTGTGCCAGCGCTGTTGTCACGAATCCGAGCGGATGTAACACCAGCGGAATGGACATTGATAAATCGTTTGGGGTTAAGTGGAATCTGTTATTATTCACGAATCGCACGTAACCATGGTATGTTACAGGCGTTGATTGAGAGATGGAATCCTGAGACAAATACCTTTTATCTGCCAACAGGGGAGATGACAGTAACATTGGAAGATGTGTTCCGTATTTTGAGACTCCCTATTACAGGAGAACCAGTATATCAGGCACTACCTAGCGCGGGGCGGGCAGCGATAACAGAAGTGTTTGGTCCATATGCACGAGACTTAACACAGCGAGGTTTGTCATTCACATATGGGGTAATGTATGCAGCACACCCTGAGGAGACAAGGTTAGCAGTGATATTAATGATAGCGGTAGGGTATTATGCGTTACCGAGGGCGGAAGGGGGAAGATTTCCAAAGGCATTGATGTGTGTTATTTGGGAGATGATAGAAAGGAACGTGACTTTTGCATGGGCACCTGCATATTTGGCGGAGCTATACAGGGGTTTATGGGCTTGTAGGTGAAATCACAGGACAACGTTGGATTGTTCATACTTATTACACTGTTGGGCCTATGAGCACATTGTTTGTGTGCGACCAATAGGCCGATCCATCCAGGCAGGAGAGACCGGAGTACAGAGGTTGGGATTCAGACGATGGGTCCAGACAGAACAAGAGGCAAGATCTCAGGCCGTGCCGGGTGACATTGAGTATTACAGGCAGGTATGGGAGAGGGTGACAGTTGCGGATATCTGTTGGAGGCCTTACGGGAACTATATGGTAACCGAGAACATAGCTGAGGAGTTGAGGGGTGTAGAGCGATTGAGGTGGATCGCGGGGCATAGGCCAGGTGAATATGAGAGGATTCCTATAGATCGCGTGCGGAGACAATTTGGATTTGTGCAGGATATACCCCTGGCTTATAGACCATATATGAGGATCGATGCTGAGGCAGCATTCTCACCTCCCCGGCCAACACCTCCAGAAGGGCCCGAGGAGATAGCAGCCGATCGCAGTGTAATGGATGCAGGAATGACAGAGGCCTATAGATTATGGTGGGTAGCAGAGCTGCGAGGTGTACGCGATCGCCCTGACATAGCTGTGATTACAGCAGAGAGGGATCGTCTGCAGCGTTTGGTTCAGCAGCTCCAAACGCAGGTGAATGAGACAAGAGGTTTGTTAGCGGTTGCGGAGTCACGAGCAGCGAGACTAGAGGCTGGAGTTCTCCATGCGAGAGGGCGTATTCATATGTTACAGGAGAGATTGGCAGATCAGTGGGCGGTACCAATAGCCGTGGTACCTTTGAGGACAGAGAGGCCTGGCGAGAGGGGTCGACGATCACGATCATCACCTAGTTCGGGATGAGGCGTGAGGGTCTAAATAAATGTTAGCAAGGTATAAGAATAAATAAGAGTACCGACCTGCGTGTCGATGATAGAGAAGATGTATTTGTTTAACATCTAAATAAAACAAGATATGTATGTTGATTTGAGTTATAATAATAAGAATGTTTTCGTTTTGACTTTCGGGTGTTTTGAAAAAGGATAAAGAGGAATGTGATTAAATAGAAATACACAAAAATATTTATATTTACCACACATGATAGGTTATGGTAGGGGATGGTCGAGCTAACCTTGGGAGACCCCATGTCTCCTAAGTGTTGCCTACATAGCCCATTGCACAAAGCAAGGAAGGGGCCTCAGACCGATGTAGTTCTCCCTTAGGATCAGGGAGAGGCGAATTCAGGCAATTTGGTACGGTTTAGGCAATTGGTTGGTTGGTAAAAATATTAAGATTGGTAAAGGTAAGGTTGATGGTGTTGGTAATGAATTGGTGATGTTGTAAAAGGTATAAGGGAAGCGAAAGTTAGCCTACCCAAGTAGAAGGGAACCATGTCCTGATTAAGGTCAACACACAATCCTAGATGCGAGGCAAAGCAGAAAGAGTGCTCCGTAGGTGAAAAGAGCTAAACAAACCACACAACGTAGAACGAGCTTGGAGCCCTAGGTACCGTGCATAGACGAGAAGTCAATAGGTGAAAAGAGTTGTGTGATCACAATATATCGAGCGTACATTACGTCCCTTGAGTTGAAACAAATGGTGAGGTGAGGTGGATGGTATAGCTGAGGTGCAGAGAACTTATTACAAAGTGAGTGTTCTGACGAGAAGAGAACCTACCCTAAATAGACAAGTCCATGACTCAAAATTTCTTTTTGAATGAGGCTTTTATTTTATTGAATGTAGACTGATCGATGCGGGAAGTCTACAAGGGATATTGATTGTATTATTCTTGAGGTCTTCACGAAGCTGATCAATGTGAGAAGCTTCTGATAAAGGCTGACTGTGTATAGTTGTCCTTCGAGGGAGCAGTCTATTTATAGTAGCAGATATGATTTTAATGCATAGCTGTCCTTCGAGGGAGCAGTCTATATATATAATAGCATCAATAGTTTTTGGCATATAGCTGTCCTTCGAGGGAGCAGTCTATATTCAATTTAGATGACTAGATGTTCTTTTAGCGTGAAGCATCTAGTTTAGTAGGAAGTTTGACTCAAGAAAATCCCATAAGAATACGGCTTATTTTAAAACTTTGAAGTCATGGACTAGACTAAAAAGGGGAAGGCATCGTTTAGGTGAGGTGAGAGGTGAGCTTGATTTTATTTCGAGATGTAGGAAACAAGTGCATGTGGTGGTATGGGAGCTCAAGGGACGAGCAGTAGGCGGATAAGAAGTGATATAACACTAATTTCAACAATAGAATGGTCGAAGATGCAAGGCATTAAGGGGCTCAGGCTCAGGTTTACCATTAAGCGAAGCTAAACGATAAGTACCAGATCCATAGGTGTGAGTGATTATATAAGGCCCAATCCAATTGGGAGCAAATTTTCCACGTTTGCTCTTTTCTAGTTTGGTTACATGTTGATTCTCTTTGAGGACAAGATCACCAACCTTAAAGGTACGCTCATGAAGTCGCTTATCATAAGCACGCTTGATGCATTTTTGATAGATTTGAAGGTGATCGAGAGCTGTAAGACGTCGTTCGTCAAGAAGCTCTAATTGGGCTAACCGCTCTTGGCGGAAATCATCGTTGGTGAGAATATCCTGAAGAGATATTCTAAGGGAGGGTATTTGTATTTCGAGAGGCAAAACAGCCTCGGGTACCGTATACCAAAGAAAAAGGTGTGGCATTAGTAGAGGTACGAATGCTAGTACGATAAGCCCAAAGGGCAAAGGGAATGTGATCGTGCCAATTTCTTCCGGATTCATTGACAACTTTCATGAGGATTTTGGTTAGTGTTTTATTAGAGGACTCGGCCTGACCATTGGCCTGTGGATAGTAAGGCGATGAGAAACTAAGTTTGATACCAAAGTTGTCACAAAGGTCTTGTAACAACTTGTTTTTGAAAGATTTACCATTATCTGTTATTAGGCGATGAGGAATACCAAAACGACAGATAATGTGATGGTTAATGAATTCGAAATTTTTTTCTTTTTTGATTAAAATGAGTGGAATAGCCTCCACCCATTTTGTGTAATATTTGGTCGCTGTGATTATCCAACGGTGACGTTGTGAAGAGGTCGGGTGAATCTCACCAATAAGGTCTAAACCCCATTGTGAGAAGGGCCAAAGATCTCGAGCGACCTGGAGCGGGTGGCTAGGAGTATGTTGAAGGTTGGCATGTTGTTGACACATAACACAACGCTTGACATATTCGTAGCAGTCGTTATTGAGAGTAGGCCAATAATAACCAAGGCGAAGGATTCGTTTGGCCACGGCAAGGCCGCTAAAATGTCCACCACAAATACCGTCATGGACCTGTTGGATGGTATGAGTGGCCTCCGCGCCAGTTAGACAGCGAAGGAGGATGCCATCAAAGCCACGTTTATAGAGGAGTCCCCCCATGACAACATAACGCGAAACACTTTTAAGAAAAGCACGTTTGCCGTTACTAGTAAGGTCAGGTGGGAGGACAGAGATTGTAAGGTAGTCGTGAAATTGGTGGTACCAGGTATCCTGCGAATTAGTAGACACAGTATTTATCATACAAACTACCGGGGGTTGAATAGGATGGTGCAAAAAGTTGTTGGACCACGACGAATAATTCAGAGTCAGTTGGTGCGGCGGGAATCTGCGAGGCTAAGCAAGCCATAGTATCCGCAAATTTGTTAGTGGAGCGGGGAATGGTTTGGATAGAATAGTGAGTAAATAAGGCTAGAAGTGACTCCACGTGGTGTTTGTACTTCTGAAGTTCCTCATTTTTACATTGGTAGACGCCCATAACTTGATTGACTACCAATTGAGAGTCGCCAAAAATGTTGATAGATTTGATGCCTAAGTGTAACGTAACTTGGAGACCCAGAACAAGGGCCTCGTATTCCGCTGTATTATTAGTGCAAGGGAAATCGAGTCGGAATGAAAGAGGCATAGGCTCAGCATCGAGAGGAATGAGAACAACGCCGGCTCCTCCGCCGCGCTGGCATTTAGATCCATCGAAGAAGAGGGTCATTTGATACGACTCTTCCCCGAGTGAAAGAGTGGCGATGAGTTCGTCGGGGAATGTAAAATTGGTAAATTGTTCCCCAGGTAAAGGGGCCTCCGCAAGTTGGTCTGCAAGAGTTTGTCCTTTGATTGACTTCTGTTGTACAAATTCAAGGTCAAGGTCGGCGAGGAGCATAAGCCATCGAGCGATACGTTGGTTTAGATGCGGTTTGGCGTACATATAATGAATGGGGTCTGTGTTGGTGATGACAAAAGTTTTGTGATTCAGGAGGTAATGTCAGAGTTTGGTGGCTACGAATGATAGGGCAAGGCACAATTTTTCTACATGTGTATACCTAGTCTCATAATCCACGAGGGTACGACTTATATAATAAACGGCCTGTTCTCGTCGTGCCGAATCCCGATGTGCGAGCATAGCACCTATAGCATGGTCAGTGGCGGAAAGATAAAGGTAGAAAGGGCGGTCGTCCTGGGGTGGGATAAGCACGGGTGGCTGCAAGAGATAGGATTTGAGAGCTTCGAAGGCTTGGTGACACTCCTCACTCCATTGAAAGGCAACGTCCTTTTTTAGAAGGTGATGAAAAGGGTGACATCGATCCGAGAGTTGGGAGATGAAACGCCGGGATGGATTGAAGTTTACCCTGCAAACTACGCAATTGTTTGAGGTTCTTGGGTGGGGGCATTTCTAGGATAGCTTTTACTTTAGATGGATCGACCTCAATGCCACGCAAAGAGACGATAAAGCCAAGAAGTTTTCCCGAAAGAACACCAAAGACACATTTCTTTGGTTGAAGGCAGACAGAATATTGTAACAGGCGATCGAAAATAATGGTTAAAACATCGAGATGTTCACTGCGATGTTTAGACTTGCCAAGAAGATCGTCGACATAATCTTCAAGGATAGTGTGCATAATGTCATGAAAAATGTAGGTCATAGCCCGCTGATAGGTAGCACCAGCATTCTTAAGGCCAAATGGCATGACACGATAACAGAAGGTTCCCCAAGGAGTTATGAAGGCAGTTTTGTGTTGATCGGCTAGGGTGCAACCAAAATTTGGTTGTATCCTGAAAAGCCATCCATGAGAGAGAGCATCTCATGGCCCTGCAGTTAGATCAACAAGTTGGTCAATACTGGGGAGGGGAAATTCATCCTTAGGGAAAGCGAGGTTAAGATCCCGGAAATCTGTGCATATCCGAAGTCCCCCTGTCGCTTTACTGACAGGTACGATGTTAGAAATCCATTGAGGATAGTCAATAGGCAAGATGAAGGAAACAGAAAGGAGTCGTTGGAGCTCCTCTTTGACCAAGAGAGCAATGCGTGGATGCATTTTTCTCAATTTCTGTTTGACTGGTTTGGAATCGGGGTTTAGGGTGATGTAATGGACGGGCAATGGTAGGATCAATTCCTGGCCTGTCAGCGTAAGACCATGCGAAAGCTTGGTTGCGAGCACGGAGAAAGGTAGTAAAGGTGGCTTGTTCTGATGTGTTAAGGGATTGTCCAATCTTCACAATGTGAGGATCCTCCTCCGTGTGGATGTTGATTTCTATGGTAGATTCGTTCAGCATGGTTTGGGTTTCAGATGGTAAGGCTCGTTGAATATAAGAATCATCCGTGCCAAGGTAAGTGAGGATGGAGTCGTCATCCTGGCATTCAACAACATTAATCAAAGGCGAATCCTCTTCGATCATGTCTGGATACAGAAGGGGAAGAGAAGATGGGTCCTCATTATCGCGTTGATAAGTGAGAGGACCTATGAAGATAGCATTTATGAAAAAAAAAAGTTAGGGGGGATGGATTCAGGGTCTATAGATTCTGTGGGTGATGATGGCAAAGTGGGTGATGATGGTTTGGTAGGGGCGACGTCTTCTTCTTCCAGGATACAGCTGACAGGAGGTGTCTCCTGTGTAGGTGTTTCGGGAAAACCGAGACCACTACGATCATTATGTTTACGGGTAGTCATGGGAATGAGTGTATGTCGGCCTTGTTCGTAAAGGCCAAAACCAAAGCCTTTCCACGCACAGCGAGTCAAGAAGGTGAGGGTGAAACGACGATTTGTCAAGTATTGAAAATCAGATTGGAAGGGAACCACACCAAGAGGAGGTTCAGGGGTAATGGAGATGCGTCAACACCCCCATATGTTAGGTTGGTGCGGCAATGGGGTGGTCCGTAAGAGATTACTTCCCCCACGCGACGGTCGTAGGTGGGATGTGCATGTAATTGTCCGTACTCCTGCGGGGTAGGGAAAGAACTAACGTTATATAGGCGGTACTCCCCCAGCGTAAGGCACTGAAAAACATCTACTAAGGGGTCGGAGGTTGGGATGTTAGCTGCGGGAAGGGAAGTGGTTTTTGCGATGGTGGTTTCATCAGTTGAAGGCGTAGGTGCGGTTGAGGTGGATGGTTGAGGTACATTTGAAGAGGATGGTTGGGTTGAATGTATGGGTGTCTTGATTGGTATAAGCACATCGTTTGGGCGGTATAACATATTGCAAGTTTTGAAGGGGGGAGGATCAGCTTTTACAGTGTAGGACTTCCCCTCGTACTCAAATTTTATGCATCTATGTAATGTTGAGGGAACGCATCCCATGGCCGGATCCAAGGACGACCCAGCAATATATTATATTGGAACTCTCCCTCAAGGACATAGAAGAGTTCGGGTAAAGTACGTGGTCCTACACGAATGTTGAGGATCACGGTGCCTAAGGTAGAGGTAATAGCGTCATTGAATGACCGCAACATGATGGGGTTGGCACACATGCAACTAGAAGGGATATTCATTTGTTGGAAGGCTTTTGAAGAGATGATGTTTAGGCTGGCGCCCCCGTCAATCATAACACGACGTACCCGGATATCCCGGACGTAAGCTGAGATGAAAAGGGCAGGGTCAGGGTCTTCTGTACCAAAGTCAACAATTTCATCTTCCGAGAAACTGACTGCAGCGGCTTGTTGTACAGAGACAGAAGTGGTGGGGGAGATGGATTGTTTGGTGAGAGAGGCAACGTGATTGGGTGTTAGAATGGAGGCAACGGGTAGGGTTTCATTAGGTAAGACCTCGATCCCCTGAAGAATTTCAACGAGAGCTTGTCGATGAGATTCAGAAGTCTGAATGAGATCATATAGTGTCATTTTTACGGGCGATTGATGAAGCTGTTTGATCATAGTTCGGTGGGCAACTCCATTAGAGATGGGATAGGCGGGTCCGCGAATAACCACTTTAGGCGGTGGTGCAATCGGGATGGTTGAAGGAGAAAGAGATGCTGCAGGTGTGTTTTCTTTCACTTTCCCATTGTTTTTCTACCCTCGAGTAGCGACACTAATCATATTAATCTCGTAGACCTGAGATGAGGAAGATGGTTGGGATAATTCATGGTCTTCAAGAGGTGGGGTTGTAATAATGATAGATCTTGGTGAGGCGGGGACAGATGGTATAGGAGAGGGAATTGAAGCTAAAGGTCTCTCCCTTCGTAAGTTGTCTTTCTTAACCTTTCTATCCGGGAGAGGTGACTGACGAAGGATGGTTTTTAAAGCTTTGCATCCCTCCACATCATGTCCTGGTGTGCGATGATAGGCGCAGATTTTAGACTCATCATAACCTGCGGGTCGAGGTTTAGACGGGTCATAAGGTCTAAGTGGGGGTAGGGAAATGGTCGCATTCTCCACCAACATGGCAAGGATTTTGGCGTAAGATCCTTTGAGGGGGTCAAAATCGGATGAGGGTATTGGTTGTGCGGGTTTTGGTAATGTTTGGGCGTGGTTGGTTTGTACGGGTGGTGGTTTAGCCGAGGGGTGCTGACACGTGTTTTTCACTAAACATGGTTTCTTTGGCACAGAAGTTACGTTCGGCTGGTTAGATGATGAGGCCACAGATGACGTGGTAGCGGGAAACAACCACAGAGAAAGGGGAGTGACAGAAAATAAATCCTTTGATGATGGGATTGGTTTAGGGTTGATAGGTGGACAGGATACGCGGGGGTAACGATGTTGTTATACCCTTTGATCTCTGTATAGGTGTAGAAGGCGTAGGTCGTTTTGGAGAAAACGCAGGAGGTATGATATATTGATGTAAGGTGGAGGGATGAGGTCCCAATATGGAAGGTGGGTGTGGCGATGAGGGTTTTGATTGTGATAGAGGCACGGATTGAGTTTGTCTCCTAGGTGGCGGGACGGATTTATTTTTGGATAGATCAAGTCGCTTAGGCGGGTACGTTAGACTGGGCATTGGTGAGGTCCCAAGCGTAGGGGGAGATTTGGATAAGTTAATAGAAGTGGACGGGCATTTGGTAGAGGTGAGGGGGGTTGAAGGTGAGAACATGGGCATTTTAAGCTTCTGTAAGCACTTCGGGTATATGGTGGAGGCATCAGGATTGGTCATTTGCATTTGAGTAGAACATGGCCTACTCAAACGTTCCCATAGGGCCTGTCTATCTTCTGTGGAATGACAGTCCTCACGTGTGAATATGAAATTTTGTACGGAAGAAAGACGGGTTGTGATTCCAGTCCACTGTAGGTGTGATACAGGGGGTAGATGAGGCATTGTATCCATAGATGTTAAGAGGTCGACTGGTCGTTGAAAAGATTTAGGTGATGAGGGACTAATAGGTAGGAGGGCGTGTTTGAGAGGATCTGTTATGGTTAAAGAATTTGGTGATGTTGGTGTAGGAGATTTCTCGTCTAAGGATGTCAAAAGGAGTGGCGTACCCTCCTCTTGTGTGGCAAGAGCGGTAGAAGGAGACGTCTGGGAAATGGATAGATTAGATAACATCCGCTCGCAGTCTTGTAGGGATGTGGTGTAAGAAGACTCATTGATGGGAAGAGAAGTCTGGGCAGTTAACTCTTTTATGGGTAAAGGAACGATTTCGCTTTGGCTTGATGGTGGTAAAGGAGGTTCGGGCTCCTGTGTTAGTGAGGAGGCTTGATTCAAAATTTTCTCGATAGAGGCTTTTAGCTGGGAGTCAAAGACTGCATGGATCTCATGAACACTCTCCTCGGCTAAGATATCCTGGTTTACGTTACTATTGGACGAGTGATTCAGGAATGGATTGTTGAATATTTTCAAATTTCGGTTAGCAGGGGCGTTAGGATTATCGAGGGCTATATCCCCCGCATCAACCATTTCCTGCACTATGTTTTTCAACATCTTGCAGTTCTCATGACTGTGTCCCTTCACGCGGTGGAAGTTACAAAAGTCATTTTCTTTGTACCAGGAAGGTATGGCGCGAGTGGAATCAAACCCGGAATGAGGTTTAACAGGAGGTAAGGTAATGGCTCCTGCTTTGAGCAATTTTTCCAATATCACACCATATGTTTCTCCCAAGGGAGTGTAGTTGATGGGCTCTGCTTTATACTTATAAGTGGTTTTTGGTGGAGTATTGGACGGTGGTTGGGATTTGACCATCACCGCGTGGACAGCTCCTTTTGATTTAGAAGAAGTGGACGTGTGAGGAGTGGTGGTATTTGGTTTATTGGTAGAATCAGGAGTTCGGAAAGTGGAGTTTTTGTTGCGCAACCGCAATTTCTCTTCCTCTAAGGCTCGAATTTCTAATTTTCGAGCCATAGTAAAGGCCTCGTCGAATGTACGGAAAGTTTGAATTTGGAGGGTAGGGGAGATGTGCTTAGCGCAGGCCCGCGTAAATAGTTCGATAAGTTTGGTTTGAGGCAAGGCATACGTAAGTTGGTTGATAAGACCCCGCCATCGTCCAACGAAATCTGCGATAGATTCATCCTCAAATTGTCGGATGGCATAGAGGTCGGTGATAGATACTTTCTTGGCAATGTTAATGGAGAAATGATCCAAGAAAGATTGGGCTAGTTGGTTAAAAGAGAAGATTGAGTGCTGGGTTAAAGCACTGTACCACTCCAAGGCAGGTCCTGATAAGGACATGGGAAAGGTGCGGAGTAACAAGGCATCATCATGGGCAATCAAATAACAAGCGTGTCTAAATGATCGCAAGTGTTGTTGAGGATCCTCTTTACTGTTAAAACGAGTAAATTTTGGCAACTCCCATTGAGGAGGATATGAATGAAGGGGGACAGAAGGGTGAATGGGCTCCCGACAAACTTGCTCGTATGTCAAGGCGCTACGACTTCCTGAAACAGAAGCCTCCAGGTTTTGCATTTTGTCCATCATTTGTTTAATTAGATCAGTAGTTGGATGAGATGATGGTGTGGTTGTGGTAAACGGAGGCAAATTGGACCAAGGACCACCGCTAGACACTGGTGGGGTTAAGTGTTGATAAGGTGTGGAGGATGAATATGTTGAGGCGACTGAATAGGGATGTCCCATATAGGATGTTGAGGTCACTGGATACGTGTATGGGAATGAAAAGGTAGGCGGAGCTTGAGAAGGAAAGCTCGTGTGGATAGGTGGCAGAGAGCAAGTCATGAACGGAGCAGTCTGCAAGAGAGATGAGGTAGGGGCGGTCGGTGGTAATGATATGTGGGGTCCAAGATTAACAAAAGGAAAGCTAATCGGGGTCGTATGAACCTCTGAAGCCGTCGGATTGGGAGACGGGGCTAGAGATGCAGGAAGCAAGGCGGTATTATCAGGCGGAGTGGGAGCTAAATGAGCAGCTATACTGATAGGCATACCCACAAGGAGCTGACCATCAGGTGTACGGTCAGGGGTATGAGACAAATAGTACTGTACAGCGCTGGAATTAGCATCCAGAAACTTGGCAAAGTCCTTATCTCCCACAGGAATTTGGGGGATCTCACTGGTGTCCGTAGGGTTCCCTATAGAATGTGAAGGGGGTGATTCAGGCAAAGACACAGAGCAGGCATGTGAAACCATGGCGGCGGCTTGCTTCCGAGTGATGACAACCATGGACAAGAACACACAGGAAAGTTTCAATCTATTAAGAACAAAAACAACCTCAGAATGATGAATTTGGCAAGTTGCTGGTTTGTCAGGGGCTGATGAAGACAGTAACCGATATCGGTTTAATAACCGGTGTCGGTCAGAGAGCAGACGACGTCGGTCAGTTAACCGATGCCGGTGTCAAAAGTCTAGGATAAGAAGATATAAAAGGCTGCTAATTTGATTTTTAGCAACGTTGAGTATATTTGTCAACTTATTGATCACAGAAGACAAAGTATGACAGAGAAAACAGAATTTGAAAACAAGCAAGATGCACACGCAAATCGAAGAGACTAATCCTAGGGTTAATTTTAGTTATCGTGGGCTTATGCCTTTAGACGTAAGATGATGTCAGATCCTAAACAACAAGACCTAGGGGAAATGTCAAGTTTGTTTTGGCTTATAAGGTTACCTCAATCGGGCGGAGGAATACCGCGGAAAAGGGGGGATGTTTGAGCTGTTGTGTTAATTGTGAAGTGATTCGGTATGTGTTGTGCAGTGAAACTAGGGTTAATTTCCTGTCAATACGGTGGATATCACCCCCCACGTGTACGACCTGTTATTTAATCTATGTTCACTAGAATTGAAGAACAACAAGCAGGAATGCAATGCATGTGTTTTAAACCCAAATCGAAAATTATGTTCGATGAAGCAAGAGAGATGACTTTCACTAATGTGAAACTAGGAAAGCAAGACAAATTCTTTACGAAATATATAACAAAAGCAGCAACAGCAAGTATGCTTCCTAAAATGAAAATAAGCAAGAGAAAGAAACCCAAAATGGGTCCCACCGGGCGTGCCAAAATGTTTCACTCGGAAATGTTTCGTTCCTTTTAGAAACAGATAAGGTTAGGGGCTAGGAGGAATACCTGTAGAATGTCGAGATGGTGTGCGCGTACCGTAGAGAAAGATCAGGCTGACTGCGAAGAACTCCTTTTTGTCTTGGAAGGACTACCTGCAAATAAGAACACAAGACCACAAGATTTTGATTAAACAATAAATGAGGAAACTGCCTTGGGCCCAGGAAATATAAAACTTCCTTTCGAAGGTGGTCAGTTTCCCTGCTAATATGAATTAACAACAAAAGACTGTAAAATATCAATTAAGTTGTTTCGTTGAACTGGGTAGGTAAAAGGCTGGTTTTCTGGTTTTGATCAGAGGAACCGATGGCGGTTACTGATAACCGATGCCGGTTACTGATAACCGATACCGGTGGGTTCTAGGATCTTCTGGGCTGGTTGTGGTGTTGGTAAGGCTGGTTTATGGATGATATTAGGAAATGAGATGATGAGAGGTAAAAGAATAACAGCTAGATGCAATGGCACGTTGGGTAGTGGATTCAGAAACGGATTTAGGAGGACTGAGATTCAAGAAGCATAAGAAATGTTATAACAGAGGACATGCAAGATGTGACTTACTGGTTTTGACAAAGATGCAAGTTGATCTCCTTGGTTGTAAACACTTCTGGTATTTCCACTCGTCTCTGCTCTGTCAAGTGAAGCTCTGGACTCTGTTCCTCGCTCGCAATGCTCTCTGTTGATCCAGAAATTCTTTGACTGATCTCCAAAATGAAATTCCGATCCGTTGTTTTGGTTTGGGGAGCCCATTTACAGGGAACCGATGGCGGTTGCGTAACCGACGGCGGTCGAGTAGGAACCGGCATCGGTAAGGAAAAAGTAGGCTATTTTTAGTAAAATAGCCCACCTTCCCTGCTTTTCTCCCGAGAGATCAGTTGCGGGCTCGGTCAAGTGACTAGAAGGTCGGTTTTGGGTGCGAGAAAGGGGTCATTAGTTATGGGTGTAGGTGTGGACCAAGTTATGGGTCTTAATTAGGTTAGTTTTAGGGTTAGGGCTAGGTCATGATGAAGTGGCAAAGTGAGGTGGTAGGTAGGGTGATGTGGATTTATCAATTAGAAGGCAATTAATAAATAATTGTGTAAGGTTTAGGTGATGAGGTTATATTGCGAGATGAGATGCGGGTCACAAGGGGTCGTAAGACACGAATTTGGTGTCTACACTATTGTTAGTTGACTTGTGTTGGTCGTAAAAAAGGACTTCAAGAAGAGCAACAGTTAAGGGACAAGAAGTCCCTCCTCTTTAATGGGAGAGGTTCCCTTATTCAGAAACGAACCTATTTACACATATACAAAGCATGATTTTCTTGTGGAACTTGGATATTATGAAAGTGTTTTCTATAAGGATCATCAATCACAAAAGGACCGAGGAATGAAAATGCAAGAATGAGTAGAAAGGCACCATTCAGAATTATAGATGACAGAGTAATTCTTTATGCATGCGAGGGTACAGTGAATTGGAATAAGATCATTTGTATCACATTAATAAGATGAAATTTGAAAATACACAAAGTTTTGTAAATAACATCTGCAAGAATACAAAGCTTCTCAGCATAATACAGACAAATGATCTAACAAGATTAAATGAATAGCTTAGGAATAAAGGAAACCAGATAGACAAAGAATGAAAAATCCTTCTGTATTGATTCCTTTAAGATTTATTTACACTTTCAGAAATAAGCCAACTTCTTCCTCCTTCAAAATGGCGAGGAGAGGACATTATATAGTTTACAAATTAGTTACTCCCGGTAACTACTTATTTTAACTAATGATTAGTTAAAGGGCTACAAATCACAATACCCCAACTAATTACAACAAATCCGAGAGAAAGAAGGAGAAGAAGACAAGCGTTCAAGATTGGGAGGGATCCATTGATTTAAGGATCCATTGTCTGAATCTCTTCAACGCCTCAGCTATGTCTCTGCCACGTGGGACTAATGTGTTGGTGGTGGCATCTAACTTGGCAATGAGTTCTCCATGCACGTTCGTTAGTTCACTTGAGTCGGGACTGAAATGAGCTCCGCAAGCAAGTACTATGTTTGCACATTGTACTAAAATTGGAAAGCCACCAGCAAATGCCAAACCACTATCATGAATCATCTGTGCCATAGCTGAAGGGTTTGCATCTGTCATCCTTGCCCAAAAAATCCCAAAAATCAAGGTGGCGAACTTCACTGTCCCTGATATCGGGAACAACAAACTCGAGTGGTGAAACTTGTTCCTGCCCCTGGAATTTGATCTTCATGTTGATAGTAACTTGGAGAGCAGAGCTGCAGGTTGGACTTGGGATGGAATTGTAAGGGAAATGGATACGCGTGCACAAATTTTGGTTATAAGGGTTTGAGTAATAGATAGCATGAAAGCAGTGTGCAAAAACGCATAGGGGGCAGTTCATTTGAAAAGCAAGATATTTGGGTAGAGCGGGAAAAATTAGCACAAATGGCACTTGGTTCATTTGGGACATGAGGGACACGAAAGCGCAAAGTACGCGGTTCGACCGATTTGGGCGATGCGGGGAAAAGACGCACAAATGATTTTGGGACATGCGGGACGAAAGTACGCAGAATACGTGAATCGGTCGAATCGGGTGAAAAGGGAACAACGGGTCCGGGTGAACTTGGGACATGTGGGATGAAAGTACGTGAAATACGCGAAGCGGCCGAATCAGGCGAAAAGGGAACAATGGGTCCAGGTGAACTTGGGACATGCGGGACAAAAATGTCTGACAGGCCCGAAAAACACACAAAATGACCCAAAAAACGTATATTTTCCCAAGTTTATGACTTTTCACACCACCAGGACAACAGAAAAGACACTTAACCTCAAAATTTTAATTTTCAACTTCTTAAAAGTAGGGGAATTTTGAGTGGACAACACCTGGCTCCTTCTGGGGATGACTTGACATGAATTCAAAGAATGAGACAAAGCAAGAATTTAGACAAACTCAGGGAAGTAGACCAGTACCTTATCCATTAGGCCATGGAGTCATCGAATCAAACCAATACAGAGGACAACACACCAAAACAAAGGGAAAGAAAAAAAAACGCTATATAGAATATACACAGGACTCCCTAATCACCTAAGAATTAAATAGTTTCAGGTACTGCCCACTATAAGGAAGTGGGAGAGAAGAACCATCCATATAATCAAGGTAAAAATAATTCTTACTAGCGAAGTGCCTGATCTTGAAAGGTCCGAGCCAAAGGGAATCAAACTTGCCATGGCTGCCATGAGGTTCATGCCTTTTATCCCACAACAAAACAGTGTCTCCAATTTTGAAATCCTTGAACCTGGATTTCTTATCAAATAAGACTTTTACCTACTGTTGGTGAGCAGATATCCTATCAGCAACTTCCAATTTGTCCTCATTCAATTTGTGAAGATACATGATTCTCTTATCCAAAGAATCATTGAAATTGGTATTTTCAATGGCCTTCACTGAATGCAGAGCTGGAAGCTCCACGGTAACTGGAAATTAGGCCTCCACTCTGTATACTACTTGAAAAGGAGACATCCCAATGGATCTCTTAGGTGTGATCCTATCTGCCCAAAGAGCATCATAGAGTTTCTTGTGCCAGTTCCGTTGGGATTCATTGACTAATTTCCTTATAATGGCTACCAGATTTTTATTTTTTGATTCTGCTTGTCCATTTCCCTGAGGATAGTAATATGAGGAGTGAGCAAAGGAGATGCCATATCCATAGCAAAAATCCATCATCTCAGTTGAAGAAAAATTTGAAGCATTATCTGTCACGATCTTGTTTGGCACACCATACCTTATCAAGATGTTTTCTTTGATAAAACTGCATACTACTTCTAAAGTAGTACTCTTTATTGGAATGGCTTCTACCCATTGGGTGAAATAATATGTGGCAGTTAATACGTGGGTATGACCAGCACTAGAAGAGGGATTAAGTGTTCCAATGAAATCCAAACCCCATTGCTGAAAAGGTTCTTCGATCACAACTGGTTTCAGGGGCAAGGAGGCCAACTTGGGTCTACCCACGAAAGTCTGAAAAGCCTCACATTTATCAACCCATTTTGATGCATCCTTGAACAAGGTAGGCTAGTAATATCCTCCATGAAGTATTTTATGAGCAGTGACAGTTGATGAGTAATTCCCTCCACATGCCTGATCATGAAAAGTTGAGAGTAGCTTCTTCTGTTGTTCCTTGTCCACACATTTCAAAAACCTTCCATCTAACCCACGTTTAAACAAGGCATTTTCCCACAACGCATATTGGGTTGATCTCAGTTTAACGGCTCTCTTCTCTTTGGCATTCAAATGAGAGGAGCATTCCCTATAGGTGAGAAAGTGAGCGATATCAGCATACCATTCATCAATTGAACTAAGAAACAGAATGGTAGGAAGACCAACTTTATCCTCCAGTAACTCATGTCTAGCTCCTTCAACGATGAGTTCACATAGGCATTTTCCACGGACGAGCTTGGTCAGTTTGATGTAAATATCATATTCTTGAACCTTGGCCACCTAGTTCCCTCTCTTGGATCCAAATTACTACTGTGTGAGAATTGAATTGATAGTTGTATCCGGTACCAACACCGTGGAGTGAGAGTTAAGAATGTAAAAACGAAACTGCTTGACAGATTTAACCACTACAAAAGCATGTTTTTCCATTATGGTGTATTTTAACTCATGATTTTTTAGAATATAGCTCATAAATGCAATTGGGAGTTTTTGCTCATTAGAATCTTCCTGAGTCAAAAAAGCAACCAAGGTGTTATCCGTGGCGTAGCAATAGATAATGAAATCTTTGCTGAAATCTGGACATGCTAAAACAGAAGTTTTAGCAATGGCCCTTTTAATACCTTCAAAGGCTTCTTTCCCTTCAGGAGACCAACCAAATGTTTGTTTTCCTTTCATCATTTGGGATATATTCAAAGTTAGCTCTGTAAAATCAGGGATGAACCTTCTCAAAAAGTTGATCTTACCAAAGAGAGAGTGCACTCCCTTTTTGCTGGTTGGAAGAGGAATTTGCTGAATAGCTTGAACTTGCTCAGGATCAATTTTTATACCATCTTTGGAGACAACGTGACCCAATAATTTCCCCTCCGTGACACAAAAAATAGATTTCTTAGGATTCAAAGAGATCTCATGTTCTCTACATCTTAGCAGAATTGTCTCTAGATGCTGGAAAGGATCCGCCCTTGTTTTAGAAAATACAGTCAAGTCATCAAGGTATACAAAAATACACTTCCCTTTCAAAATTACAAAGGCCAAATCCATAGCCCTCTGAAAAGTGGCACTGGAATTGATGAGCCCAAAAGGCATCCTTTTGTAAGCAAAGGTACCCCAAGGGGTAGTGAAAGCTGTTTTGTGTTGATCTATGGTATTAACTTCTACCTGGTTATATCCCGAGAATCCATCAACCATAGACAACATTTCGGATCCCGTTACTGCTTGCAAGACCTGATCCATCATAGGTAAGGGATAATTATCTTTCAAGGAAGCTTGATTTATATTCGTGAAGTCAACAAAGATACGAATCTCACCATTTTTCTTTCTAACAGGCACAATATTGGCAATCCATGTTGAATGATGGATAGGAAAAATGATTTTGGCTTTCAATAACTTCTGTATTTCTTGAAAAATTGTGTCAGCTATGTTAGGATTGTATTGCCTCTGCTTCTTTTTAAAAGGCTTAATCCCAGGTTTGAGAGGGATAAAATGTTGCATCTCCTTTGGTTGAAAAGCTTTTAAGTCTTCATAGGAATAAGCAAGAACATCTTTATACTTCTTTAAAAGATCAATTACCTTCTTCCTCTCATCTGGTGTACAACATTTTCCAATGTTCATGAGTTTAGGGTTATTAGAACTCCCAATATTAATTTTTTCATATTCGGATGATTGTTGGGGTCCAGTAGAAGCTCTAAACTTTACATACATGTTGTGTTTTTCAAACAGTTTTTCTAAACTCACCAATCCTTTTGGAATATTTTTTCCTTTGAGTTTGATACATCCATCCTGATCTGCTTCTTCTTCTTGGGTGGCTTCTTGGTTAAAGCGCACACTTTCACGAGGCAAATTATCACTTCCTTCAAAGTACAACTATTCAAAATTATCCTTGAGTTCTAAGAAAGAAAGCAAGTGTTGATAGTTATTGAAAACTTGCCAGTTACTTGTATTATCAGGTACACTGGGTCTATGGATCATTTCAATGGTGAACTTATCTTGAGAAAAGTTAGGATGAGGAATAAACAATGACCCTGAGACTGCTAGAGAATCAGCCCTGGTATTCTTCTCCCTAGGCACTGCTTCGATGGAGAAGGCATCAAAAAATTCAATGGAGTCCCAAACCTGATTCGTGTAATGTTTCAACCTTCCATTCTTTACCTGGAAGAGGTTTCTAACTTTCTTGACAATCAATTCCGCATCCCCACAAGCTAGAAGATTCTTCACACCCTGCTCTTTTACCACCTGGAGTCCAAGAATGAGAGCTTCATACTCTGCTGTATTATTGGTATTTTCAAATTGCAACTTGAATGAGAAAGGATGAATGCTTCCTTCAGGTGACACCAATATGACACTTGCTCCAAAACCAGCTGAAGAACAACTTCCATCAAACTCTAATATCCAAACATCATTAGGATCTTTAGGTGAGACTTTGGGGAGTTGGATTTCTTCTGGAGACATAATCATGTAGTTGCCATGCCCCATATCCTCATAGAGTATTTGTGCTTTGGGATCATTAGTTTTTTGTACAATATACTCAGACTGCTTCTCAGGAAACAACTTCTTCATTTTCCCATTAATAGGTATGAGGGCATGTGACCAATCCATTTGAATTTCTCCACCCACATCCTTACAGAAGTTCCTGCTTAGCAACATTCCGTATGAAGGGGGGATGTCTGCTACTAGGATAGTAGCCAAAAATTTCTTCTCAGGCAAAGTGGCAAAAGCCACTTGTGCATCCTTAATCCTTCCGACCAAGGGTACTTCCTTACTCTCCATGGAATAACAAGATCTGTAAGTGCGTGTGAGAGTCAAGCCTAAGGCGTGAGCTACTTTGGTAGGCATTACATTGTCTGATGCTCCTGAGTCTATGACGCAATTACTGAGCCTATGGCCAGCTATAACGAGTGTTACATAAAATGGTTTGATTTTTTCATTGGGCGAGGTGACAGTGGCTACCAGATTAGGCTGTGGTGCAGAAGAAGGAGTGGGTAAAATGCCTTTAGAGGAAGTTTTAGAATGGGAATTGACAAAGTGAATTATTTTAGCAAAATCCTTGGGATGAGTTTTATAATATTCAGCCTCTGAGATTTGAACCTTAGTCTTTTTTAGGTGATCAATAATATCAAAAGACCCAGAAGTGGATGGGTTATCATCACTTGAGATCCTAGTTTTATCAATTTTAGGGGAAAAAGAAGTAACTTTAGTAGCAGGATTGACAGGACTCACCTTTGGTGTAGATGAAATGGGGATAGGAGATCCTCTTTTTGCAATTATAGGGATAGTTGTCGGCTGCTCCTTAGATTTCTTGGTGGGCTGCATCACTTTCTTCCTCTGATTTGTCTGATCTTGAGTCATGACAGCGTATGATTCGCTATTCATGTCTGCTACTACTTCGTCATAATCATCCCCTTCATCAATGCCTTCAGTGGTGAAGAAATTAACTCGGAATCCCTCAAGTTCATCTGTTTCATCATCAACCTCTTCAAAAAATTCCTCACAATATTCATTAACCTCCTCATCCTCTGGTTCCTCAACTTCACATGTTGCATTGACAAGAACTTTATTAGGAGGTCCTTCAAGTGCTAGCCTTGTTTGAGAAGCAGGTAAACAATTTCTGGGCTGAAAATTCCTCCTTGGAACATCTGCATAGGGAGTATGTTGAGCCAATTGTTTCTTAATGGCGATGAGATCATTTGCAAGTTTTTGTACCAATGGATCAGTATTATGTCCAGGAGTAGAAGAGGAGGAAGAAGCAGACTTAGATTTAGAAGGGTCTCTCCTCAACTTCCCTGACATGATTAAATCATCTTCAACACTAACAGCAAGAGTTTGATCTTCGGCCAATGTTGCGAGATTAGCCCTTCTCAGTGCATAACTAACTTCAGGCAATTGGGCGTTTAGGAAGAAGCATTTTTGAATTTGATCTACAGGTTGAGTATTTGGTGGAATTTTGTTAATCAACCTGTTGAATCGAGGCACAAATTATTTCATGGGCTCTTGTGATTCCTTCTTTATTTGAGAAATTTGGGCTAGCAAAGCATGCACGTCTTTTGCCGGTTTGAAACAGTTTTCAAACCTAGTTCTCATTGTGTTCCAGCTAGTGATAGCTCCGGCCGGAAGGTGATAGAACCAATCAGTAGCATTATCTTGTAAAGTCTCAACAAAAAGTCTTATGGAGACGTCTTCATGTTCAACTCCTAGAACTCCGCATGCAACTATGAAGGCTGCGATATGTTCATCAGGATGTACTTTACCATCGCCTTTGAATTTAGGAAAGTTCTTCCGGTTACCTCTGGGTAACTCATGCAAAGTCTGAGGAAGGGTAAGAGGCCCAACACGATGGCCCCAAGGAAATGGTACCACCATTCTTGGAAAAATGGCTTGAAGAGGAATTGAAACACCAGCAAGAATCAGAGCTCGAAGATTAGGACTGATTTGTTATGAAGGAATACCACCTATAGGGATTCTATCTTGGACAGGTGGAGTGCTTGTTGAACGAGCCTTTCTATTTCTTCTTGTTGAAGGGAAAGGAAAACCCTGCTGTTCCAAAAGTTGAAACTGAGAATCTTCAATACCAAGGGCCCTTCTCCCTCGAGTAAAACATGGACTCACCAGATCAAAAGATGATCAATAAATGATTATAGAACTAGAATATGAGTCCCCAACGGAGTCGCCAAAAACTGTTGGTCGTCGAAAAGGACTTCAAGAAGAGCAACAGTCAGGGGACAAGAAGTCCCTCCTCTTTCATGGGTGAGGTTCCCTTATTCAGAAATGAACCTATTTACACATATACAAAGCATGATTTTCTTGTGGAACTTGGATATTATGAAAGTGTTTTCTATAAGGATCATCAATCACAAAAGGACTGAGGAATGAAAATGTGAGAACGAGAAGAAAGGCACCATTCAGAATTATAGATGACAGAGTAATTCTTTATGCATGCGAGGGTACAACGAATTGGAATAAGATCATTTGTATCACATTAATAAGATGAAATTTGAAAAGACACAAAGTTCTGTAAATAACATCTGCAAGAATACAAAGCTTCTCAGCATAATACAGACAAATGATCTAACAAGATTAAATGAATAGCTTAGGAATAAAGGAAACCAGATAGACAAAGAATGAAAAATCCTTCTGTATTGATTCCTTTAAGATTTATTTACACTTTCAGAAATAAGCCAACTTCTTCCTCCTTCAAAATGGTGAGGAGAGGCCATTATATAGTTTACAAATTAGTTACTCCCGGTAACTACTTATTTTAACTAATGATTAGTTAAAGGGATGCAAATCACAATACCCCAACTAATTACAAAAAATCCAAGAGAAAGAAGGAGAAGAATCAGGAGAAGAAGACAAGCATTCAAGATTGGGAGGGACCCATTGATTTAAGGATCCGTTGTCTGAATCTCTTCAACACCTCGGCTATGTCTTTGCCACGTGGGACTAATGTGTTGGCGGTGGCATCTAACTTGGCAATGAGTTATCCATGCACGTTCGTTAGTTCTCTTGAGTCGGGACTGAAATGAGCTCCACAAGCAAGTACTGTGTCTGCATATTGTACTGAAATTGGGAAGCCACTGGTGAACGCCAAGCCACTGTCATGAATCATATGTGCCATAGCTGAAGGGTTTGCATCTGTCATCCTTGCCCAAAAATCCCCAAAATCAAGGTGGCGAACTTCACTGTCCCCGATATTGGGAACATCAAACTCGAGTGGTGAAACTTGTTCCTGCCCCTAGAATTTGATCTTCATGTTGATAGTAACTTAGAGAGCAGAGCTGCAGGTTGGACTTGGGATGGAATTGCAAGGGAAATGGATACGCGTGCACAAATTTTGGTTATAAGGGTTTGAGCAATAGATAGCATGAAAGCAGTGTGCAAAAACGCATAGGGGCAGTTCATTTGAAAAGCAAGATATTCGGGTAGAGCAGGAAAAATTAGCACAAATGGCACTTGGTTCATTTGGGACATGAGGGACGTGAAAGCGCAAAGTACGCGGTTCGGACGATTCGGGTGATGCGGGGAAAAGACGCACAAATGATTTTGGGACATGCGGAACGAAAGTATGCGGAATACGTGAATCGGCCGAATCGGGTGAAAAGGGAACAACGGGTCTGGGTGAACTTGGGACATGTGGGACGAAAGTACGTGAAATACGCGAAGCGGCCGAATCAGGTGAAAAGGGAACAACGGGTCCAGGTGAACTTGGGACATGCGGGACAAAAATGTCTGACAGGCCCGAAAAACACACAAAATGACCCAAAAAACGTAGATTTTCCCAAGTTTATGACTTTTCACACCACCAGGACAACAGAAAAGACACTTAACCTCAAAATTTTAATTTTCAACTTCTTAAAAGTAGGGGAATTTTGAGTGGACAACAACTTGCATGTGTGGCTAATTTTGTAAGGGCGCGTGGTTAATAATAGCATGCAACCTATTTTAGCATTAGATAAGTGGTGAAGGGAAATTTCCCACCCTTATAAATATGTATTGAACCACGTAGCATAGGAGGGTGTGTGTAAGAAATGTGTTATAGTAAGACTATGCTCTCAAATATGATATGCGCATGAGCGTATACTACTGTTATTGTAAGGAAGCTTATGTGTATTACTGAATTTAATATAATGGAGACTATGGACTGAATCAAGGTGTTATCATGGTTATAATTTAGTATTGCATGCTTGATTTCATCATGGTTATCTTTTAAGTCATTTATTCTCTAGATCTAGATTTGAACATATAATGTAGAATGATATATTAGTCATAGATATGAATGCCTTAAGTCTTCATCATGCTAACATCCTACAAAAACAACCCTAAAGAGGGTAATTCTACCTTTTCATGCTTTGGGTGAGCGCTCAATCTAGGTTGCATCATTGGTTTTGTTGCTGGGACCTCTTTTTCAGTTATTTTTAGGATGGTTCACAATGAAGACATACTGGTTGACCTTAGCAAGTGTTGAGGAGTGGATACATGATCTAGAAGAACAATACACATGGTGGTTCAACACTAGATCTGATTTTAATGCACGTGTGTGGGTGGAACAAATTTTGTATGACATTTTATACGAGAGATTTTTCACTATCTTTCTGGTAGAATTGTACGAGTGGCTGATTGCTTATGTGTCTAAGAGGAATTGGAGGTATCGCACACTTGTCTGGATGCATAAAGAATTTTAGGCCCTTTATGATGCTGATCTAATTTGGACTCATACTTTGGATACGTGGTGTTTTGAATAGTTATATCTTAGAGTACTCAATTTCCAATTATTCGTACCTAGAGGTAGCTGAATTCCAATTTTTACGATATCTAAGGGGAACTTACTTACAAGGCATTCCACTGGTGATCAAGATCCTAATGATAAATTTGAATTTGGAGAATAAATTGATGGCTAACTAAACCCCACCACCCATGAGGGTAAGAGTAGGTTTGGTGAAAGATGGAAGACCTAGAGGCAGAAAGACAGAGAGAAGAAATGCGGCTTAAGTATAATGAGACACATGAGAGGGAGGTAGAGAAGTAGCGGGATGTTGCAGAGAAAATGACATTGTGGAGAAAGATAGTTTGGGAAGGAGTGGAAGTTCACACAGAAGATGTGGAACTTGAGCCTTAGGAACTCCCCCATTTGGGAAAACATGACAAGGAACCCTCCTCGACCTCACGCAGAAGCGTGCCAATAGAGATGACCTGGGCCATGGGTGCACATCTGAATCCACTTGGAAACCTTGCCCTTGTGATTGGTTTTCTAACATCTAGTACAACAAACAACCATCAAGCTAATTCAAGTAGTGGGAGAGTAGGAGCGAGTCTTATAAGAGGCACAATAATGTAGTGCACATGACTTCATTATTATATGGGAGTACCTTTTCAGGTGTATCATCTGCACAAAATTTAGGCATGTAGATTTTTGGATTGTCTTTTGTTATTAGTAATCCTTCGCGGACTGTCAGAGTATAGTTTATCTACTATTGGGATATAGGGAAGTACATCTTCTGATCCGAATCTAGCTACGGGTTTAGGATCAAGAGGCATAGGTGGCTTTAGTTCTGATGGATCTAGTGGTTTTGGAGGTAGAGGAAACACAAGAGGTTCTTGATCATGTGGGAAAGGTCTACACCAACCCTAGAATATTTACATGGAGATGTCTCTTCGTATTCCAGAGTGTAGGGGAATAGAAGATGCTACTGAACATGTGCATATGTGTGAAATATTGTGGAGTGTAAAAGGAATCATAGCTTCTGAGCGTAGGGTAATCCAATTTTCTACTACGTTATAAGGGCATGCACACATCTTGTACATAAAGTTTGACCCTGATCAGACTTGCGTAGACTATACAATTTTAAAATATGCACTCCTTAAATAATTTCACATCCTTGAGTTTGAGTAAAAGAGTATAAGTGGACTCAAGGATATTAAGCAAGGCACTACTAAAAGTGTCAGAGAGTATGATGGCCATTTTAAAACATTGTTATATAAGATTTCTTATGACATACACGCAAGCCCACATGCACAATGATTCGTTGGGGGTATGATTACCCCTTTTAGAAGGGCATTATCACATAAAAATACACTAATCTGCGCAAAGAACTTGAAGCAGCCTTACACACTGAGGTAGTTGGAAGCATAGACATTGGGGTGAGCCTAATTTTAGAAGCATAGATCACATCTATGGTAAAGCAGTTGCAGAAACTATTGGAAAATTTAGCACATGAGACGTGCACAAGGATTTGTGTACAAATTGCAAAGTGGAAGGTCACACAAAGGATAGTTGTCCCCATAGATCGGTGCACTCATTGTTGTTGGATTGTGAGATATGCCATTTAAACCATGATGCTAGCCACTACCCCTTACTACAACATGTGATAAGGAAGAACATTTCAAGCTACTGTAAAATCTATAGGTCCATGACTCATGACATGGAAGACTACAGACTGATTGGTCAGATCCATGATGCTATAGATATTTGTGTACGACAGACAAGATTCTTAGATAACTCTAAAAGAAAGAACGAGCATCAGTACCGGGATCAAAATTAGACATGATATGATCAAAATGAAGGGAATTTTAAAGGCGACTATGGCAGAGGTCGAGGATTTTGTGGTGAATTTGGAGGATGAGGCCATGGTGGTGGAAGAAGTGAGTTCCCTTGTGGAAAATGTTATACTTGTGGGTCTCCTGACCACTACAGGTGTGAATTTCCTCAGAGTATCACATGTTTTTTCTATGGAAAGAGTCATAGCTATGAGGAGTTCCCAAACTTGTATGAGCATCTTAGCAAGTAACATAGACATGAAAAAAAAGGTGCAGTGATGGTTAGGATACAACACACTGTGGAAAATTAGTGGATGTAGAGTCCGAGGCATTACAAGTAAAGATAATGACCTGTGCTAAGGTAGCACGCACCAGAGAAGCATTGAAATAGAAGCCTACCATCACTAAGGAGGAGATTCTTCATGCACAATACCTTAACCCTACCCATCAGAAGGAGGTTTATCAAAAAACCATGGAGGTACTTAGGAATCTTCAGGGTGAAATACAATATTTAAAGGAGCAATCACGGAAGATGGAGAAAAAGAAAGCATCGGAAACAGTCCAAACTGATATGGATGACTTGAGAGAAGTGTGAAAAATTTTTCTTTAGGAAAATATCATTCCAATGTTGGGGAATTGGTTAAAAGGAAACACTCCATGCATAAGTGTTGAGACTAGATGACAGATCCTACATGCAAATATTCCCCCTCATAGCCTAGATTATGACAAGGAAATCACTCTGAATGCTGTTGTGGATGGGTGGTTAGTGAGTAATATATTGATTGATACAGGTGTGGAAGTCAATGTTCTTACTTTAGATGCATGGGTACAAATGGGAAGACCCCATTGTAGCCATCCTCTAATGTATTATTCATGGCTAATCAGACTAAGGCCACTCCCATCAGAGTCTTGAAAGATGCATCCATTACCATACAAGGAGCCAAGTTCACTGCAGATTTTGAGGTTTTAGTGTTGGAAGAGTCAAACAACTTCCAAGCTCTATTGGGGCATCCTTTGTGCTATGAAAACAATGTTGATCTTTAGTTCAAGAAGGGTTATATTGGTTTTGAAAACAAGGAGGAAAGAGTTATTATCCCTTTAACAGATGGAAAACCTTTGCCCTATGTTGAGCCCTTGAGTGAAGAAGACTTGAATAGAATTTATGTATGTTCCATTCGGGATCCTGAAGTGCTTGAGCCATCTAAAGAAGGAATAATTTAGTGGGAGGATACATAGTCTATTAGCGATACTACAAGTGTTTCTTGTGATAATTGGGCTCATAGCACTTATGATTTGGTAGGGTGCAAAGTAAAGAGCATATTTCCTAAAGGCAAAAAACTACGTTATGTAAGGAGAATAGGTAACAACTTGGTACCTTGTTACATTGGAGAAGGAGATCCTATGGTATTCCTGCGTGTGATGGAGGAATAGTGGATAGACCCACTGGAAAGAAGAAATATGCTAGCATATACACTACGTGGGACAAAAACATGCTGGTGGGTGGCCCACAAGGATAATCTTGTAGGTTGGAATGAAATTTGGATTGCTCTTGCTACTAGGTTCTTCAGGGGCTATGTACCTACTTAAATATGCACTTATCATGGTAATCAACCTATTCAGCACCATGTTTAGAAGTGTGAGAGACTTTGGACAAAGGGGCAAGAAGCTTTACCACCTTCATTATGGGTGCACAAGTTTTATTCCACTTTATAAGGTTGCACACATGCTTGTTATGTATATGTAGATCTCCATAGAGATACTGGAAATTGGCAAGATTTGATTGCAGGAATGGCCTAGACATTTGACTTCTTCTCTACTAAACCTCCAGTGAAATAAGCATTAAGAGCCATAAAGTGCTTAATTGTGGGGGATAGTGCCAAAGCTGAAGAAATCCTTCAAGAGTTATTGGATGAAGGAAACTCAGGAGTACATCTTTTTGAATAGATAGATGCTGATGCCACACTACTTCAACATGCTTGCCTTGAGAAATAAAAAGGGAAAATGGTCAACTTAGTGGATGACAAAGAAGTGGAAAATATGGATGTAAACCATTCAACAGGTAGGCGTTAGGTGTTGGAAAGTACATATAAGACCACAAGAACCTATTTTGAACCTATGAAGATAAAGAAGGTGAATATTGGATCAAATGTTGAGCCTAAGGAAGCCATAATTGGAGACTATTAGTCAAAATTTGAAGTGGTAAAAATTATAGAGTTACTAAAGGATTATCAGGACTTATTCCTTAGGGGGTACCATGAACTTAAAGGCATGCATGAATCATTATGGGAGATGAAGATAAAGCTAAAAGAGGTTACACGCCTAGTTAGAAAGAGAATCTACATGATGAACCCCAAATTGTGAGAAAAGGTCAAAGAAGAGATTGAAAAAATGTTGAAGTCTTGGATTATCAAGCCCCTTGACAAGTCAGAATGGGTTAGTCCAATGGAGATCAATATCAAGAAGGATGGATGAATTGGGATCTGTGTGGACTATAGGGAGCTGAATTCTACATGTGCGACTGATCCCTTTCGTATGCCATTCAATGAGGAAATACTAAAATGCGTTGTATGGTGCAAAATCTATTCATTTACAAATGGGTTCTCTGGGTATCATCAGGTTTGGATTGCCTAGGAGGATCAAGAAAAGACTACTTTTACTACTGAATGGGGTAGTTTCACCTATATTGTCATGCCTTTTTGTCTGAAAATGCACCTGTTATATTTTCATGCATAGTTGTTCAAGTGTTCAAGAAATTTAGTCACAACTTCTTATAGGTTTATTTGGATGATTAGACGGTGTATGGATTAGTTAAGGATCATTGTGAAAATTTTTGCTTGATGTTTGAAAGATTTATATAGTTGAGTAACTCTTTGAACATAAATAAGTGCATGTTTACTACACCATTTGGAATACTGTTAGGACATATAATCTACAAGGAAGGTTTGTTGGTTGATCTAACCAAGGTTGTAGTTATTATAGGCCTAGGAGAGCCTACCAGTTAGAGTGAGGTGCATGGATTTTTGGGTCATATAGGATATTACAAAAATTTTATCAAAGGATATGCCAAATTTTCCACACCATTGGAGGAGTTACTGAAAGGGAAAGGTATGTTCTACTGGGGATAACTGCAACAACGCACATTCGAGACATTAAAGGAAAAACTTACTACTGTGCCTATTCTACTTTTTCATTCATGGGACCAACCATTTCATGTACATGTGGACACCTCTAGCATGAGCATTGGCATAATGTTGGTTCAACTTGAAGAAGGTATTATAGATCATTCTATCTATTTTGCTAGTAGAAAGTTGACTCCTGCAGAACATAATTACACAACTACAGAGTGCGAAGCTTTTTTAATGATCTATGTGCTACATAAATTCCAATAGTACCTGCTAGCTACACCATTTTTATTTTATATAGATCACATGGAATTGAAGTATATGGTAAAAAATCCCATTCTACAAGGGAACATATGCAGGTGGGTACTCTTATTTCAAGAATTTGATTTCATAGTTGTGGTAAAACCAAGGAAAAGTAATTCTAGACCAGACCATTTATCCATAATACAATCAAGAGAAGAAGCACATGCAATTAAATATACCATGCCAAATGCACAATTATATAGGTTACAATGAGCACCATCAGAACTAAAGGAAATTTTTGTCTTTCTATGAACAAGTATGACACCTGAAGGAATGAAATCCTTGGAGAAGAAACAACTTGTTATACGTGCAGCCCCCTACTGTTGATTAACAATGACCTATACAAGTTAGGTTGGGATGAAGTATTACACCATTTTGTACTAGAACATGAGCACACATATATTATGGAAGAATCTCATGGTGGTGCTGCAGGTGATGCCACTGCGTTAAAGATTCTACTCATTGGATTATGGTGGGAGAACCTATATAAAGATTACAAGGAATTTTGTAATGCTTGTGATCATTGTCAACATCTTGGGAAACCAAGTCAATAAGATGAAATGTCTCTGCAACCTATTACTAGTGCAGAAGTGTTTGAGAAATGGGCTATAGATTTTGTGGGTGTTATTTCACCAGCTACACATAGAAATGGATCACACTACATCATAAGTTGCACAAATTATCTGAAAAGGTGGGTAGTAACAACACCTACAAAGGATTGTATAATGGATACAACAACCAGGATTCTATGGAAAAATATTATTACAAGGTATGGATGTCCTTTAAGTTTGAATAGTGATAGGGGCACACATTTTCTTAATAAGACAATCAAAACTCTATTGGATGAATTCATGATTACACACCATAAGACTACACCCTATCATCCTCAGGAAAATGGAAATGTTGAGGCTTTCAACAAAATTCTGAGCTAGACATTGACAAAAATATGTGATGTTGGAAGAAAGGATTGGGATGATAAATTATTTGTAGAACTTTGGGCATATCGAATAACATATAAAAGGTTGAACAAAGACATACCATTTTAGTTAGTGTTTGGCACAAAATTAATTCTTCTTATGGAATTTATGTTACCTTCTTTGTGTATTGTATGCATTGGAGGTCTAGATGATGAGAAAGAATTAGAAGAATGGATTGAAAAGTTACTTTAGCTAGATGAGCGATGAGCCATGGCACGTTGGAGTTAAAAACAAGAGAAGGCCATGTAGAAAGCATGGCATGACATGCACATTAGGGATAAAAAAGCTTAAGGTAGCACAAAAGGTTCTCCTTTATGATTCTATATTTTTGCACCATCCAAGAAAACTCAAGGTACATTGGTTAGGTCCGTATGTTATCACTCACATACTCAAATCAGGAACTTTTCAATTAGAGGCACTTGATGGAATAGAGTTACTCGGTTACTTCAATGGAGTAGGCTGAAGCCCTACTATAAATAAGCCTTCTTGGTGTTTGTAATAAGGCAATGTTGCCATTTAGATTAGGTTTTCAATTCTACATCTCCTTAATGTGTTTCCTTATTTGTCGCTATGGTTTTTCAATTTAGTTTGTGTGTTTGTGTAATAAGCATGTTTTACATGCCAGAAGCTAATTATTATTTGAAGAATTTTTATGCACAGAAGAATGCACATACCCTTAGTATGGGGAATGGTTGTTCATATCTAAGTACAAGAGTGATGGAAATATGTACACATGGAATGAACTATCTATGGGTGTTATTCAAGGTTGGAGAATTGAAAAAAAAATTGCTTCTGGACACAAGGACTATAGACAGAGAGGAATGAAGAAACAAGTATAACGTGAGGTAAACGGAGATCGTGAAGAATACTAGTGGAAGGCACAGTGACATGGTGCTCAGGCACATGGAAGCACACTAAAGAGAAGTCTACAGCCAAAAGGTAGGAGGGCACGTTGGAAGGTTATAGCTTGGGCACGAAGATGTACCATGTGGAAAGAACGCAAATGGTCGATTAATGAGAGAATTTTTAGTAGGTGGAGGAGAAATAAATGCAATAAAATTTTGAAATTATAGATAAGGAAGGGATTGGAGTTCATTTTTACTGTTTTAATTGAGATAATTTGAAAAGGGCTAAGTAAGAATGAGCCGAGCAGTCGTGTTGAGGTGCAAAGAGTGTGAAACCAGACATGGAGAGAAGGGTTGTGGATAGGAGAATCTTGCGTTCCCATAGGTGAAGGGTTTGAGTGAAGCAGACACGTTACAAATGAGATAGGGCATGTGATTTCCACTAGGGAACAAATATTTAAACTAGGTTTTTGACTTTCTCGATTACAAAGGGAAGAAAAGAGATATTTTTCAAATGGCACTGAAGAAAGCACCCGCAACGGGAGAAAAAGGGAAGAAGAAGGTTGAAGTGGAAGAAGAAATTACTCCTGAGAGTAATTTATCAGAAATGTAATATCCAGAGGGCATGATTGTGGGACAAGAATGGGATTCCCACATCCATCATTATAAAATCAATGATTACAACCATCAAACATTAGATAATAAGAAGGATCTTGCTATGTTACTGAGCACAAAAATTAATAAGCTCACAACAAAAGATATGCCAGTGTACAAGGATGCTGGTGAGAAGTTACTGAAGCAAAATGGAGTCTACCAGTTGTATGAGCTACCATACTTTGGAAAGTATGAACCATTGTATTGGTGGTTGATGAGTAGAGTCCATGAGGACTTCTTCTACTTCGCAGGATAGAGGGTTAGGATCACAACTGCTTTGATTTCAACTATGACAGGACTAAGGGCCTCAGAAGTGGATTTGGATAGAGATTTAAATGATAAGGCCATAATATCAGAAACTATAAAGGAGCTTGGGTATACCAAAGGTCCGACCGACATGGACATTGATAAATTGAAGAATTTCCTAGCAGTGCAGGCAGCTGCACAACTTGTAACAAAGATGAATGACCAAGGAAGATGGTCACAGGTGAACATAATGTGGCTGCACATTGCAAAGAAGATGTCTAAAGGAGTGGTCTACAATATTGTAGATCACATAAAAAAGACAATCATTGAGGAAGTGCGGATAGGTTACAGAATAATTTTTGGTGTTATGTTATTGTCTTTAGTGTTTATGGAGATTGGGGTTCCTCATGGGCCAAAGGAAAAGATTCGGGAGTACCCCATAGAACACAAGTCACCTGCAGAAATATTTGGCAAGTACTTGTGTGAAGGATCAATGAGTGGACCATTCAAGTAGAGGTCGGAGATGTGGTATGATAGAATCCACATGATGTTTGAAGAAGAGTGGAGCATACCCAAGGAGTTTCCTTCGGTGGTGGGTAAGGTAGTTCAGTTTGTAGTCTACCAATAGTTTTACATTGTGTGATTTATGATGAAGGATGGGGCTTGGAGCCCATGGTGCAAAATTTTGTATGCCTTCACAACAAGGTATTTCCAAGCATCAGTTCACTGGTTTTCAGATGCAGACAAGGTAGATTGTGACTATCACACTCTGAGAAAGAAATATGTATATCCAAGGTGGAATGCCTACATTGAGAGGCTTATCTCAGATATTATAAGCATGAATCTTGTAAGTTTGGTAGTTGGGGACACCAGAGTAGTGCTTGTGTACATGTAACTCAAACCCAAGCTGGAGAAAACTAATTATGTGGAGAATGAGTTCGTGCTCCCAGGGCTGCCAAAAGGTAGGCATACAATGGAAAATTTTCCAATGCCTAAGCCCACAAAAATAGTACAAGTAGTTGATGAAGAATAAGAGCATGAAGATAGTGGCGGTTTGGAGCACAGGAACAAAAGACAACCTCTAAATAAGGAAGAAGCTGAGTGAGTGACTACACCACCTCATCAACAAGAGGGAGATGATGAGGACTTGGATGCAGTCCAAGGAGAGTGCCATTTCAAAAGAGTATTCAGGAGAACAAGGACCCTAGGTGCTACTCCACAATCAGTGTGCAAATCGCCTCAAATCTCTCCGTATAAGAAGACAACTGAGAAAAGAAGAAGGAAAATGAAGCTGAATGAGCAAGCGGAAGAGTCTGAGGAAAGCGCGCCAGATTCCCCTACACCTCCAGAGAACAAGGACGAACCAAAAGAAAAAGATATAAAGGATGGAGAGGAAGGAGAAAATGAGGAAGATGAGACAACAACTGAGACTGCTCAGGACACAACAACACAAGTTCTAAATCTTGAAGCCCAAGTTCCTAAGTAGCCTAGATAAAAAAGAACAGGTGGATAATATCTTCCACTAGTCATGGGCTACATCGAGGACACATGTAAAATTATCTACGCCTGTTTCCAAAGCACAATGAAACAAAAGGAGTTATATGGTTAGGAGTCGGTGGATGAAGATATGGCAACCATGTGCACAAGGAATCAACTATCATGGTCGATGCACACGTACATGAATTAACCATATTTTTATGTATGTGAAGAGTCATGTGTTTTGATGAGGTTGAAGAAGACACCTCAGGCCAGGCACATAATAGTAAATCCTACTATTATTTCGAATGAACAAGTGAGAAATTCTTTGGTGAAAGTCTCGACATAAGTGGCACATCGAAATATGGATAAATATGCAACAATTAGGGTGTTAAGGGAGGAGATCAAGACTAAAGCTAAGGAAATAGTGTGAATAAATTAGGAAAAGGACTTTACACAAAAGAAGAATGTTGTTTTTATCAACATGGTAGAGGATATTAGGGACAATGTCATGAAGGCTAGGCCACATTTCAAGCCAAAAATACCTAAGACGTTTCCTTTGGTAATACATTATGTACGTACATTGGTGAACTTAGTGCTTATAGATGAACCTCTGCACATGCCAATGCCAAAGGATCCAACACATGAAGTAGAGTGAGAAAAGGCTTTAGTGATGTGAAATATTACATCATATGAGGGGTTGTTTTAGAGCTTACAGGAGGAACTAAAGAAGGTAGATCAAGCACTGAAAATTTGTACAAAGCCAAAATCCGTTATAAGGACCAAAACCATTTTGGAAGACAATGAGGTCCTGAAGTCCATGGAAGATGAAACATTGGGCCGTGTAGAAATATTAGTGCTTGTAAAAAATAAGTGCGCGGCCATTACAGCAACTCAAGAACCACACAAGGAAAGGATGGATGAGCTTGGAAAAATCATCGCACAAAATATGGAGTTACTAGAAGGGAGAATGAATGCCTTGTCAAACATTGTGTTGGTCTTGCAGAATGAGAAAGGAGAGATTGCAAAGGATTAGTTAGAATCAATTGCAGTGGATATTCCAGAGAAGGTAGAGGCCATGCTCAATGATTGGAAAACTCTAGAGGTGGAAATAAAAGAAGAATATCTAGAATTAATTATTCAGGTTGAAGTAGAAGATATTGCAAGGTAAAAACATTCTTTTATCCTTCAAAATTATTTCAATTCTTTATTCACATTCTTTGATTCATTTTGGAGACAACCATTGCTGGGTGGAAATGCAATTAGTGTGGGGTAATGTTGGTCAGTAAAAATCTGGCACTTAGAAAAGGACATATAGAAGGTTCACGCAAAAGAGTAGTGCACATTCAAAGGTGCGAAAGTATCACATGTGAAGAAGAGAAATAGGTTTAGGACTTAGCCATTTTCACGATGAGGATGTATTTTTGGAGATAGTGTGTAGAACACATAAATCAGTTAGATACTTATGTGACATGCATTAGCTATTTTTGGAGGATCATCTATGAAGTGTTTTGCATAGATATAGGCCGAGAGTAGATCTACTACTGTTAGTTGACTAAAAGCAGTCTATTGTTAGCGCACTTGAATATGTGGCTAATTTTTTGATGATGCATGGCTAACAATAGCATGCAACCTATATTAGGATTAGATAAATGGTGAAGGGAAAGTCCCCACCCTTATAAATATTTATTGAACCGTGTATCATAGGAGGGTGTGTGTAAGAACTATGTTAGAGTAAGATTATGTTCTCAAATCTAATACGCGCATGTGCGTATACTACTGTTATTGTAAGGAAGCTTCTGTGTATTACTTAATTTAATATAATGGAAACTATGGACTGAATCAAGGTTTTATCATGGTTATAGTTCAGTATTGCATGTTTGATTTCATCATGGTTATCTTTTAAGTCAGTTATTCTCTAGATCTAGATCTAAATATGCACTGTAGAATGATATATTAGTCATAGATATGAATGCCTTAAGTCTTCATCATGCTAACATCCTAAAACAACAACCCTAAAGAGGGGCCTGGTACCTTTTTGCACTTTGGGTGAGCTCTCAGTCTAGGTTGAGTGATGTGTCAGCGCACCTCGGCTTGTATTGGTGAGTTCTAGGTTGCATCATTATGAAAACATGATTTTGAGGTTTTGAGTGTGTGTTTAGAATAAAAAAGGTATATCTAGATTTAGTATTATTATTATGATTATCTAATCAAATATTTTGTATTATTATCTAACTGATTGCATATTTTGTTTGTATATCGAGAGCAATCTTGATGATATCTTCACATCTATCTCAAAATGAATGTAATTTGCAACCATGTTGGCTTTGATATTTTATCAGGCTTTGTTAAGATGTTGTTTTAGTGATCATTGTACTTATTTTCATTAATGTAATTTTGTTTTATTCATCATGTCTATATCAAACTCTTTTTTACCAATCATGTAAATATATTTATATGTTGATATTTTTCCTTGTGTCTTTTCATTTGTTGTCTGTTTGTTTATGAGATCATTACGATGCTAGAAATGATTGTGAAGAAGAGATTATAAATATCACTTAGTTTTCTCCTTTTCAAGAGGTTACCTAATTCATAAGTTTCAATATGTTGGATAAAGTTTGATACATTAACTTTGATTTGGAAATATGCTTCGATACATTGAGTGATCATTTTGGTATTAAAAGACATTAAGTTTGAGGATTGATCTCTTTATCATTATAATTAAATATTGATGATCTTGTTAATTTGTGTTGATGTGTTTTCTTTGTCTTTGTTGATGTATGTATATTATTACAACTGTTATAAATAGAATTTTCCCAGATCTTAGGTTGTATCATTATTTAGTCTAAATTAAACTACCCACACTTAAGCTAATTCTTAAGTAAATTTATGATTAAACTGGTGTGATTCCGTCTTGAAATTTTTCATTAGGTGAAAGGGTTGATTGGTTTTCAGTCTAATTTTTATTGACAACAGGTACTTTTTTCAAGTTTTTAGGCTTTGAAAATGATTGAAAGGTCTTCAAATTGCATTTGGTTGATAAACCCTATGTAGGATTTCCTAGAAACCCAATAGGATTAAAATCCTTACAAATTTCTTTCTACTTGTTTTAAAGACTTAAAATTTGGTCCTTCAGTCTATTTTCATATACTCTCCAACCATGTTCTAGCAGTAATCTTTCATTCATCACGTATTCTTCATAACATTGTATAACTCATTTTCATAGGTCTGTGAAATTAGGGTATTTGCATGTTAATCACTGTTACACCTCAAAGAAACAAAGTCACCACAAGGATAAATGGTCTCCTTTCAAATAGAGTTGAAATTATCATGAGGATAAGATTCACACACTCATACTTGTAAAAGAAACAAACATAGGCTCCTTAAATTTTTAACACTATCTGAGTCCTAAACTTTTAAGGGTTTTCATGCATGCAAATATAACTACTGTAGATTCAACCTTTAGTATTTGAATTAGAACAACCATCAACATCCAACACATGCTTATCATTGAAATGGTTTCATAATCAATATCACAAATCAATCATATTAAGAAACCTTTCATACACAGTCTTATTATCACACACAGTCATTACTTAGATCTTCAAGCTAGAAACAAAGCATACATGTTCAAATATTCACAAAACATTATAAATTTCTTCAAATAACCTAGCCATATACTCATTATAAAAATTCAATTATTATTACACCAAAAAATTAGAAGCATTCATGACAAGGAAAATATATCCATCAAAAGAAACAGAGTTATGTGTGTGTGTGTCTAACTATATTTATATTAAAAAAATCTTCTCTTCTCCTCTGATCCTTGAGGAGTTTCTCTACTTTTCTCTTATTTCCTCCTCTAGGAGGATAACTAACTCCCTTTTTTCAAATCAATCTTCTGTTTGATCTCTTTATTCCATACAATTCAATCCTAACTAATGTTTATATGACTCCATAAGCCCATATATAAACAAATGAGCATATTACATCATCTTGTAAACATTTTACTCACTCAATTCATCCCTAGGAAATATTTCACATGCATATACACCTTTTACATTCTTAAAACCATCAATACTTTCTCATTTGTCCAATAATTTCTCTTTAAAACCTTAGAAAATTTAAATTTGTAAAAACGGAGGGAAATACAAAAATTTGAAATCGTGACCACTAGACCACCTAGGAATATCCTTCTTGACTTCACCTCATGTAATTTAACGTCACAAATGTGACAATAAGGAAAATTTTATACTTTTATGCATCTACCATTGATGCTACTACATCATACTTCCAAGGTGGAGAAAATAACCCTTATATTATTTGTTTGACACTTTCATAATTTACCGTCCATTTGATTCTTTAACCTCTTGGCATATTATTTACCTCTCTTCTATACTCCTAATGTCCTTGTTTGCCTCATGACCACATAGGTTCTATTAGATCTCAAAATTGCACCCTTCCTAGAGTCATAGACAACTTGGGATTTTGAGGCAACATGTGACTGTCTTCAAGTTGTGGGACCTTGCACTATGAGACAAACCTCCAAAGAAGACCTGTTCCTCTACCTATTTATATTGCTAAAACTAATCCTAAACTAAGAATGCCAAGGGACCAAGGTTATAAGGAGTGCATGAAGGGAAATACTAAGCTATAAGGGGTAGTGATAACACTAGAAAAAGGTTTGAGCTCTCCACAAGGGAAAGGAAAGAGAGAAAACATGGAAGAAAGGGTAGAAAAAAGTGATACAATTCAATAACAAGGAAGAATCACTCACCCAAACATTTACAACACAAAAAATTGAAACTAAAAGTAAAGAAATATGCACAATATGCCAGGAATGATAAAAAAGGAAAGGCTGCAAATAAAACTAGTTAGGGAAGACAAATGTGCCACAAAACAGATTTTATATTGCTTAGAATATGCACAATTCTATTACAGTCATTGCAGAAGGAAAGAAATAGATTTCAAATATGAAATTCAAGGTTTGGAATTTAAGGGAATTCAGCCACAATTTTGGCATGGTGCAGGTATAGCAAAGAGAATCTCTCTTAAAAAATGAAATATTTTTACATTATATAGAATAAAAAAGAGAGAGAAGAGGGAAAAAGAGAAAGGCACAAATTTTTGAACTTTCAACCACCCACATTCTATATTGAAGTATCTTATAAAGGAAAAGGGAACTCTACAAGGCCATCACTATGTCTATTCCATCATGCAGAAGGAAATGAAGCCATACTTCACTAATTTTGGTGGTTGAGCCATCTGATTTGATCAATTTCATGCTTAGAACCATTTTCTCTTCCCCTGATGCCATATTTTCCATTTTGAACTAAAAACATCAATAAAAACTAAAATACCATCATTCCAAATGTAAGGTCTTAAGGAGACCTTTCCAACGTTATAAATTTTGTCAAATTTAGAGCTTTGGATCAAAATATATGTCCCTCTGAAGATTTGCATGTCGGGAAGCACAAAAATGTGACATGAGGAAACATTTGATTGGTTTGGGGATCATCCTCCACTAATGTGTGCATTGAATTTTAGTTTTCCATGTGTCTACCTCCCATTGGATCATGGGGTCGAGATTTTCTTCCTTTCTTTTCTTGCATTTTTATGCCTTTATGAAATACGGGACACTAAAAAAGTGCCACACTTCTTGTAGTCAGATTGTCCTTGTCAAATCCTTTATAAACATGGGCCAATAGAATATTTCCACATATATTTGCAATTCACTCTTTATAAATCCCCTTTGACTGAAAATTGTGAAGTGTGAGCCAATGAAAAATTTTCACGCTCTTCGTAATATCATTCCTTTTGATTAGCCCCTTTGACACCTACAAATCATTGACTAGTAAGAACACTCCATGCCCCTCGAGATGTCAAAACTTAGATATGCCTTGATTGAAAATTGTGAGGTATTAACCAATAGAGAATATTCATTCCTTTTGGGTTTTCAGACTCTTTGATAGTCTTATCTAACAATTATAAAGTGTGAGCCAATGAGAAAACTCCATGCTCTTTGTAATGCTAGTCTTTATTTTGTCTTCTTCTTCCCGCTGTTAACTATTGGCCACTGATAAAGCTCCATGTCTTTCGTGGTGTTAAAAATTGTTAGAGTTTCTTTTGCCTTTGGATTTATCTGAATGTGAAAGGGAGAATCAATGAAATGGCTCCATGTGGCTTTGGGTTTCATATTTTTTAGGCTTTGATGGCTTAGCATCGTAACCTTATACTTTTAGGAGACTTAGAATTTTTTTGGGCTCCAAAATGTTTCCACGTGTCTATCTCTTACAATTAAGTGTTCTCTGTTGACTTTTATTTTACCTCGGACCCGACATTATATGAAATACAGATGATTCTGCAGGTTTCACGTCTACCATGGTTCATCACTTAAAGGTTCACCAAGATTTATCCAAATTTACTGTGATAGCTGTTGGATTTTTCCATGTGTCTGCTACTAAAGGTTGATGCATGTTTGTTGACCTACCTTGACTATAACCCAAACTCAGAAAAATTATCTATTCTGATTGATTCTAGGGACTTGAGGTCCTGCGAGCTCGATCACTCTAAAGAGATCCAGAATCCCGCCACTTCCCCGCCTGAACCATTACTCTTCCGTAACGTGCTCCCGAATGATGTTGTTATTGAATTTGACATCCAAATGAACATCAATTGGCCTTTTAAAAAGCAACCCGCAAATGCATTAAGACTTAGTATCCCATGGATTTTCAAATGCCAAAAACCAGTGATTTTGGAAGCTGGATTTTGATGACCATTTGAACATCCTAGACTATTTAAAAATGGCTAAGTCTAAATTTAATAAGTTGTCTAGATTAACCCAGGGGTAAATTTGGGATAATAGTTTGGTGACCTCTCGAGGTAATTTTACCAGTATCCTTTATGCAATCCATTGGGCATAGATTCAAGCCTGAAAAACTTCAAAAATTGATCATAAAATTTAATTTCTCTTACCTTTAAGCCGTTATGAACTTAACATGAACTGGAACTACTTGAGATTGATCTGTGGGCTCTGAATGAAGATTTGAAGTTTCCCAACTATCTGATTCCACCATTAAACCTACTCTAACTAATTTATGGCTACCTTGGTATGTTCTTGGAGCTAAGTTTTTGGGATTTTTGATTCAAAACTTTTCAAACTATCTAGAAACTAAATTTTTCACTAAGGAAAGGGCACAGGAACTACAAACTGAAAATGATCTCTTGGGATTTTGAATAAAACTTGGAAATTTCCCAACTTATCTAATTTGGATATGGAAATTATTATGACTGAATTGAATTGTATAAACAACAACGAAGCACAAAAAAACTATATAAAAAACATGAATAATACATTTTTTAAGTGGGAGAATGCAGAGTATGCACAATGCACTTGTTTTACTGAAAGAAAACCTACTCTACCCTACTCTAACCAAAGAAATGAGAAGCTAAACAAAGCCTACAATAGGAAGGGAGAAATAGGTTCCATTTTTTACAAAGTGCGGCCATGTAATTAATTTGGCAATAAACATGGCCTTTAATAAGAGTGAAAAGTGGATTTTCGCCCTTTTTGCTAAAGTATCAACAAAAAATAGAGAAATTACATTTTTTATTTATTCTACATTTAGATTTGAGAGGTATTGCAACTGACCTTTAGTTCTTTGAAGATCATCCTCATGCTTTGGAATGAGCATGACTGGTTGTAACTTTGATTTTGGCTCCAAGCTAGCTAGATATCTAAATTGACATGTAGCCTTGGGAACTAATGGGATGATCCTTGTGGTTTGCCCATCTCTTTGAAGCTCAACCCCATGGATGGGGTCATCTTGTAAACTTTCCTAAAGATGTTTGTTTGTAGGCTAGATTGGACCTTGTTCTTCCTCTATAAACAACCCTACCTTCCCCATGATGAATTATGATTTTTCAATTGACTCATCAGGAATATCATCCTCCTTAAACATGAAGTCTGAAAGAACAAACATATCCTCCTCCATGAAATTTCTTGTGAAAAGTAGAAAGGAAGGATCAGCATTCTTTTGAATTTATTTCTCCTTTTTAAGTCCTAGTGAGACATTAGCCACAAGAGGCTCTTTGTGTTGGAAGAAAGATGGTGGAACTGAAAAATTAGTGAGTTCAACGGGTTCTCCTCACCAATGCAATCTTCCAATTCTTTAATAAATCAACCTCTTCAGGATCAAACTCTATAGGAAACATCCCTTGGGTCTGATCCTTGTGCTTCTATTCATTTGGAATTTATTTTTCCTCAAAATTTTCAAGGTGGTATGAATCAACAACCTCTATGAGTATAGTGTCATCATGCACACTAAATTTAAAATAAAGATATTGTTGATCATCTTCTTATTTTTATGGCTCATCAATAACAACAACCTCCACCTTTTTCTCTTCAGTCCCAACCTTTCTTGATGGTGTAACCAGCAATGACATCTGATTTGGTTTAAACATTTAAATCCTAGTCCTTCAAATTTTTAATCAATTCTTCTCTGTTGGGTTCTTCAAATTTCTACCCTCCTTGATATATTTTCTAATTTTTTTATTCCCAAATAGGATTTGGGAATGCAAGAGGAGGGGTGGGTTGGGTCTCAACTAATTTTTGAAAATTTTGAGGTGGAAGGGAAGGTTTAGGATCTTCTTGTGGAGGAGATAGGGATTTTGAAGGAAAAGGGGTATATAATTGAAGGTGAGATAGAAGGGAATAAGATGGAGAAGGGGAATCCTTGATGGGAGCAGGAAGAAATCAAGGAACATGAAAATTAGGTTGATATGGAATAGGTTGTGGAGGAGGAATGAAAGGGCTATAAGATGATAGTATGGGTTTACCCCGTTGACAGGGATGCCTAACACTAGATTGGTAAGACTCCATTTATTCAACCCAACATTTAATCTAAGTTACGATTTTAGCCATAAAATTCAGCTTCTGTCTAAGGCTAAACCAATTTGGTATATAGCATGTCCATGGATAAGGATTCCTAAAACTAGTCATGGTTTCCTTTATCTAACAAGTAGCTCTAGTTTTAATAATGCTCATCTCCATTACATGAATCTACCTCAGTAAATCAACAATTCCATGAAGTATCCACGATCACATACATAACCTGGTTCTTCATAAGCATTTTGTTTAGATGAATAACTATATGGGTCAGTGGGGGGTGGGTTATATGCATTCTCTTCATGATGGGGCTCATAAAAATGATTTGGAGGAGGATTTTGTAAATATGGGGATGAAGGGATTTGGTTCTGCTACTGCAAATGGGAATCCCAATGAGAAAATGAAGCCATGATTGCACAAATTCATGTAGGAATAAAATGGAAGGATGGAGAGAAAGAAAATGGATGGAAAATAATGGAAGGAAAGGGAGAGGATGAAAGAATGAAAAGGATGCTCTACAACTGAGATAATGGGTTTGTTAAATTAGTGGAGTCACCAAATGTGCTTTGAACTTCCTCCAAAGGTTGGTTCTCAACAATAACATATCAAATTGATGAGATGAATTTGTAAAGCTCTTAAACTTGTTCCCACCAGGCATGCCAAAATTGTTAGAGCTCAAAATTACACCCTGCTCCAATTCATAAACAACCTGGGATTTTGAGGAAACATGGTACTATCTCCAAGTTGTGGGACCTTGCACCATGGGACAGACCTCTGGAGAAGGCTGGTTCATCTACCTATTTATACTACTAAAACTACTCCTAATGCTAAAAAAATCCTAAAATAAGCATGCCAAGGGACCAGGGTTAGAAGGAGATGTAGAAAGGGAAATCTCTCGAAAAAGGGTTAAGATCTCCACAAGGGGAATGAAAAAGAGAAAACATGGAAGAAAGGGAAGAAATACATACCACAATTCAATAACTAGGTAGACTCACTCACCCATGCATTTACAACAAAAAAAATGGAAACTATAAGTAAATAAATATGCACAACATGCCAGAAATGAGAAAAAGGAAAGGATGCAAATAAAAATAGCCAGGGATGACAGATGTGTCATAACACATATTTTATATTTACTATAATATTCATAATTCTATTATAATAGAATGTAAGAAATACATTGTAAAGACCAAATTCAAGGATTGAAACTTATGGAAATTCGACCACCATTTTTTCATGGCGTCGTTACAACAAAGAGACTCTCTCTTTAAAAATGATTTTTTTTTACATTATATAGAATAAAGAAGAGAGAGAAGAGGGAAAAAGAGAAAGGAATGAATTTTTGAACTTTCAACCACCCACATTCTACATTGAAGTCTCTTACAAAGCACATGGGAACTTTGCGATGCCATCACTATGTCTATTCCATCTTGTAGAAGGAAATGAAGCCATACTTCATCAATTTTGGTGTTGAGCCATCTGATTTGATTGATTGCATGCTTAGAACCATTTTATCTCCCTCTGATTCCATGTTTTCCATTTTAAACCACCAAATGACATCAAAAATCAAATATGATAATGCCAAATTGAAGGTCTCAAGGATATCTTTCCAACGATATAAATTTTGTCAAATTTGGAGCTCTGGATCAAAATCTATGGCCCTATGAAGATTTATATGTTGGGAAGCACAAAAATGTGACATGTGGTTGCATTTGATTGGTTTAGGGATCAACCTCTACCAATTTTTGCATTAATTTTTCAATTTCCATGTGTTCACCTCCCTTTGGGTCGTGGGGTCAAGATTTGCTTCCTTTCTTTTATTGAATTTTCTACCTTTACGAAACATAGACCACTAAAACAACGCCACGCTTCTCGCATTGTTAGAATGTCCTTTTCATCTCCTTTAGAAATGCAATCCAATAAAATATTGCCATGTATCTTCAAAATTCACTCTTTATAAACTGTTTTTGATTGACCATTGTGAAGTGTGAGCCATTGAAAATTCTCCATTCTCTTTGCAATGCCATTCCTTTTGATTAGCCCCTCTGACACTTACAAAACATCGACCAATAATAATGCTCCATGCTCCTCGAGATGTTATAACTTAGATCTGCCTTGATAGAAAATTGCAACATATTAACCAATAGAAAATCTCCATGCCTTTCAGGTTCTCAGACTCTTTGATAGTCTTATCTGATAATTGCAAAGTGTGAGCCAATGAAAAATCTCCACGCTCTTCACAATTCCGGTCTTTATTTTATCTTATTCTGCCCACTATCAAATATTGGCTAATGAGAAAGCTCCACGCCTTTCGTGGTGTCATAACTTGTCAGAGTTTCTTTTACCTTTAGATTTTTCATAATGTGAAAGCGAGAATAAATGAAATGGATCCATGTGGCTTTGAGTTTCACATTTTCAGGATTTGATGGCTTTGCATTGCAACCTTATACTTTTGGGGGACTTAGAAAAATTTTGGGCTCCAAAGTGTTGTCACATGTCCATCTCTTATAATTAATTTTTCTCTACTGACTTTTCTTTCACCTTGGACCTGAAATGCTATGAAATGTGGCTGATTCTGTGTGTTTCATGTCTACTAGGGTTCATCACTCGAAGGTTCACTAGAATGGATCCACATGTCCTCTGACATCTGCTGGATTCTTTTGTGTATCTACTACTAAATTTTGGCACATGTTTGTTGACCTGCCTTGACCGTAGCCTAGACCCAACAAAATTATATGTTTTGATTGATTTTGGGGACTTGAGGTCTGCTGAGCTCAATCACTTTGAAGAGAGCTGGAATCTTTCCATGTGTCCCACCTAAACCGTTAATATTCCACCATGTGCTCCCAAATGATGTTGCTATTGAATTGGATGGCCAAATGAATGTCAGCCGACCTTTTTAAAAGGAACCCGCCAATGCATTAAGACGTAGTCTCTCACGGGTTTTCAAATGCTAATGGCCAGTAATTTTGGAAGATGAAATTTGAAGGCCATTTGAACATCTTATATTAGTTAAAAATGGATAATTCTATTTTAATAAGTTATCCAAATTAACCTAGGTTCGGTAAATTTGGGATAACAGGTCCCATATGGTATTCTTTATCCTTGCATTTCCCTTGAATGTTCTTTTATTTTTTATTTTCATCTTTATCATCTTCATCCTCATGCTTCCATCAATTGTGCCTACAAAAATAAACACAACAAAAAAAATATACTCTTCTTCATGTTTTTTCACATTCTTCATCTCTGTATAGTTCATTCTCATCATGTTTCCATCATTTGTCTTGCTTGAAAGGACTGAAAACTATCCACATTCCTCACTTTGTTTCTTGAATGCATGTTCTCTCATGCTAACCACCATTTCAAGTTGCTCCAAACATGTACCTTTACCTTCTTTTCCCTTATTGAGATCATTATTTTCCCAAGAGATCTATGTTTTCTCATTTATAGCTTCACTCTTCTCTTCTTGATCCATCACATCCAACAAACTTTACAGAAGATGATCAACTTCACTCATGAGATACTGATCACAATGCATTTCTCCTTTATTATTCTCATCATTCTACTCAACCTTACTTTTTTCATTCTTCTCAAATGCACTCATGGAGTCATTTTCTATAATTTCAAGGAATTCACTCAAATAAACATCAATATCAACTAGCAAATAATCAAATTTTCTTACCTTATCATCATCCCTTATATGAATCACTTCTTTTTCTTCTTGTACCTAATTTATTTCCAAGATTTCTTCATCTTCCTTCATCATTACATTCTCTTTTTCCTATACCTTGATTTTTTCCTTTCTTTTCCATCTCACCTTTGTCTCCTTGTGCATTTTTTGTTTCCTCAAAAAGCCTTATTTATATTTCTTTATTTGTTCTTGTTCATTTTTCCTTTCAATCACTTACTTGGGATTGATCTTTTCTTTCTCTACTATTGATTTTGAGAGATTCCCATTGCTCTTATCTTTGTTAATCTCTTTTATGACCTCTTTCTCTTGATTTTCCACTTACCTTAAATTCTTTTCCTCTTTTCTGATTGCTTCTCTAAGCTGCAATATAATCTTCTTATTCACAAGTAGCTCTATAGGCCACTTCAATTTTCTTCTCATCACAAATTCAATTCCACTAATTTCTTTCATCATCAACTCTCCAAACGTTTCTTCATCATTTCTCAACTCTCTCAACTCTTGTTGCATCCACTCTTCTTGTCTTCTTGCCCCTTCTCTCTTCTTATTGGCTTCTTTCTCCTTTCTTTATCTCTCTTATTGTCTCTTCTTTTGGCTAATAAAATTCACCAACTCTTTCACTAAATCCTCCCTATCCGTCTCTCTCTTTTCTTCTTTCCTCAAGAAATTTATTTCAACTTTATTCTCTCCTCACCTCACCTAGGATTCCAACCTGGTCTTTTGGTGTTGTTCCACTCTTCTTTCACTCTTTATCTCTGCACCTGCACATGTCAAACTTCACACACTCACACAATTTAATGTTAGCCAAAAAAAATTCAAACCTCAATAAGAAAACCGCTCTAATACCAAAATAATTTAGATCTCATATTTATTTTCTATGCACTCAACTAGTTCAATAACAAGTAATCATCCAACTATACCAAAGAATTTGCAATGAGGATCTTATCTAACAACACTTAATGGATTAAACATGAAAATTTTGACCACTAAGCATAAATCTCTTCCACAAGAACTTAAGCCTTTCTCACTCACCTCCAATAATGTCAATCCATATTACAAGATGACAACATTTCATGAAAACTTCATTTTTCTCTTACCTTCTTATTCTAGCTTCACTAGTTTCTTAACCTAAAAACACGATATTTTTGTCCTTTTAGCCTTTAATGGATTCTTCACACCTTGGAACCCTATTCCACCCTCAAAAAAATGTTTATCAAATGATCAAAGTTCCTTAAACATTAAGAAAAAACATCATTATTCTCAATTTCTCTCAAATTGCCCCAACTAGGCCCTTAAGAAAAATGCCTTTGCATGATTCATGGTTGGAAAAATCCATGCTTTCCCAAAATGAAATGAAATTATTGCAAATATCCTTTTTTCTCTAATATGGTGTTTGTCAAATGTCATAACCAAACTCTTTATCCTCTCCTCACAATCCCAAATTTTTCTTCCTAGCTTAGTTAACACGGAGATCCTCTGACTGCAGCAATCCTCTAACTGTCGTACTTCATTAGAAGATGATCGGTCAGTGAATAAGTTCATTGGAAATGGTGATCATGTGTAGCAAGATCAAGATAGTAAGATCCAATTAGTATGATATAACACAATACATTTTTCCCTTTCTGAATTCTTATTTGGAATTTCACATTGTGGGGGGAATACATACCAATGTTCCATTCCCATTCTGCACCCAAAATGACTTAGTCAAGGAAATATTCCAGTGGCAGTGGCATTTTTCTATGTTGTTCGAGATCGAATGGCAGCGATCAATGACAGAGACTACGAATAAGAACATTACGATTCTTATAGGAAGTAATGTGTAATATTTTCAGTATATCTTCTTTTGTGTAGTTTTGTGATATGCAAGTTGTGTTTCCTACATATTTCCCTGATGTATAAGCATAGTGGTGAATAGTAGCACCAGAGTAAGTCAGTTCATGGATCTTGAAAGGGTTTGTGGGAGGATCCAAAAAACCACACAAGGTGGACAGTTGATGAGGTTCCTGTCATGTCAAGGTTTGTGGTAAGCCTGTTTAAAACCATGGAAGGAGTGAGCCTTTCTTTTGGATCAAGGTCATGAGTCACAGAGTTAGACATGCCACGGGGGTGAGCATACTGCAAAGGAGCATGTGGATGTTTTTCTACCATGTTTTCACTAAGGGGGGGAATGTTAGGAATATCTATTATTTAGTGCTCCACGGTTGATAATATATTAGTAATATTATAATGTAATTTGGTGGCATTATTGTTATGTAACAATAATGTATATTAGGAGTTTGTTGTGTACGTGAGTTTACAGTTATTTATGGAGGAGTGGTTGTAGCCACCTCCTTGATTATAGGAGAAGTTATCCTATATAATTGTATTGTTCATATGATATATGATGGAAGATTAATGAATGAAGATTGCTCGTTGTGATTTCTGTGTTTAATATAATCTATTACTATCAGGAACCCTATTCCACCCTCAAAAAAATGTTTATCAAATGATCAAAGTTCCTTAAACATTAAGAAAAAACATCATTGTTCTCAATTTCTCTCAAATTACCCCAACTAGGCCCTTAAGAAAAATGCCTTTGCATGATTCATGGTTGGAAAAATCCATGCTTTCCCAAAATGAAATGAAATTATTGCAAAGATCCCTTTTTCTCTAATATGGTGTGTGTCAAATGTCATAACCAAACTCTTTATCCTCTCCTCACAATCCCAAATTTTTCTTCCTACCTCAGTTAACACCTACTAGTCATGCTTAAGTCCCTTTTTAGGCATAAATTCTGACTTCCTCACCCATCTGACCAAGTAAGGACACTTCTAAATACCTATTTACAGTATTTTTTTTTTTTCAAAGTTTCATGGATTGTCTCCAAGTAGAAAACCCACTTCTTTACTAATATGACCTTGCCAATTAGGTATTTAATGGTAACCTACAACTATGAAGGAGGGATGTCATAATTTTATTTTAAATATGCCTTTATCATTCAATAATTATCCTTGAATATGACTTAGGGTTCTATGGAGGTAAGTTTTTCAAGTTTTCAAGCTTTGAAAATGCATGAAAGATCCTCGAATTGCATTTGCTTAATAAACCCTAGGAAGGGTTTCCTAGAAACCCGGTAGGCTTCAAATTCTTATAAATTTCTTGATACTTGTTTTTTAAAACTTCAAATATAGTCCTTAAGTATATTTTCATATCCTCTCCAATATTGTTCTAGCAGTAATCCTTCATTCATAACGTAATCTTCAAAACCGCATATAACTCATTATCACGTGTATGTGAAATCAAGGTATTTACACATTAATCACTATTACAGCTCAAAGAAACTATGTCAGCACAAGGATAAACGGTTTCCTTTCAAATAGAGTTGAAATTATCATGAGGATGATCTTCAAAAACTCCAAGGTTCAATATTAATAACACTCATACTTGTAAAAGAAACAAACATAACCTCCTCAAACTGTTAACACTATCTCATTCCTAACCTTTAAAGGGTTTTCATAAATGTAAATTTAACTACTGTATATTTAACATTTAGTTTATGAATTAGAACAACCATCAGATTACATCATTTTCTTATCATTGAGATGGTTTCATAATCAATATGACAGATCAATCATATTAAGAAACCTTGCATACACAGTATTATTATCACACACAGTCAGTGCTTAGATCTTCAAGCTAGAAACAAAGCATGCATATTAAAATCTTCATAAAACCGGCGAAAGGACGGCAATACAACCGCACCAGAGAAGCAGAAGAAGTAAGGAAAGGGAGGGACACCACAAACGCAGAGCAGGCAGGACAAGACAAATAAAAGCCAGGAAAAAAAACAAAGGGAGACACACACCACCACACAACACAGGAGATGACAGACAGACAGGATGCAGACAGACAGGAGACAGACAACAGACAGACAGGACAGACAGAGAGAGAGAGAGAGAGAGACCAGAGACAGACACACACAACACAGATACAGACGACAGAGAGAGAGGAGAGATACATAATATTATATATATAGATATATATATATATATATTATATATATATATATATATATATATATACATACATATACATACATCTAGATATATATACATACATACATACACATAATATATATATATATATATATATATATATATATACATACATACATATAATATATATTATATATATATATATATACATACATATATATGTATGTTGTATGTATTGTATGTTATGTATGTATGTATGTATGTCTAACTATATTTAGATTACAAAATTTGTCTCCTCTCCTCTAATCCTCGAGGATTTTATCTCCCCCACTCTCCTTTCCTCATCTAGGAGGATAACTAACTCCCTTTTTTCAAATCAATATTCATTTTTATCTCTTTATTCCATACAATTCAACCCTAATTACTTTTTACATGACTCGATAAGCCCATACATAACTAAATGAGCATATTACATCATATTTTAAACATTTTACTCATTCACTTCATTCCTAATACCTATTTTACATGCTTATACACATTTTCCATTCTTAAAACCACCAATAATTTCTCATAAGTCCAATACTTTCTCTTTACAACCTTAACAAATTTAAATTTGCAAAAATGGGTGGAAATAAAAAAATTTAAAATTGTGACCACTATACCACCTAGGAATCTCCTTCTTGACTTCACCTCAACTAATTTGACCTAACAAATGTGACCATAGGGAAAATTTGATACTTTGATACTTCTTCCTGTTATGCTCCTGTAGTAAAAATCCCTCAAGATAGAATATTTAGGAAGACCATCAATCATATCACGAGTTCTCAAATCCTTCAAATACCTATAATTAAGATGTCCATTTATCTCTCATTAGAAATCTTACTCTCTAAATCTGCATGCGAAACCAAGCCTCTCCTTATGGAGGAAGTTTCATAAAAATCCTCAAAGTGATATAGTATAGAATGGTCAATAATACCTTGAGAAATAAGTAAATGAGGCTCTAACAAGGTTTGTACTTCTACCCCTTGTGGCGTAAAATTCATCATTTTTCCTTGTCTAGTATGAAAAATTTAATATATTTAAAGTAAATGTGTAGTGATGTTAGGAACATATGGTGCATCTTGGATACTACTACCATCATGGTGTATGTCACATTTTCCCTTAATAGAAAGAAAGGAAGAATCCCTAACCTCAAATTTGTAAGTAGAACTCAAACCTAGAGATACAAAAGACTCCTTAGCAGAAGTCATATGATGAGAAGCAACAAAATCTATAACCCAACTATCTACAATTTTTGAATGAGAACTACCGAAAACATTAAATTGTTTTCCATTCTCATTGGAAGGAGGTGAAGTGGAGATATAGATCTTGTTTATTTTAATTGCATCCTCTTAGGATTGCATTCTCTTCTAACACCTAGTTTTTACATGACTAGTGCCCCCATAAAAAGAACATGAAAGGCTATACTTATTATTGGATTTAGAAGAATTTTTAGACATCAATTTTTCGTCACCCGCCTACCTCCCTAGACACACACTCTTGAGGAATTAAGAGCAAATTGGAGCTTCCTTGTTGAAAGCCATCTTCTACGCCAACTTGGGACAAGGAAGGGTTTACAAGTATCTTGAGTTAAAGGCCAATATGTTTGTTGATTTCAACCAAAGACTTGTAAATCTTCATTTTCCAACTTATGTAAGACAATTTTCAGTCCCTACACTACTCAAGAATTTACCTTTTTCCATAAGATTTCAGTTTGATGGTTGTTATACCACTGTGGATTGATACAGAAAGAAGGCTACAGATGAAAGAAGAAACAAGTCAGATTTGATACAATTGAATTGTATAAGATTCCATGAGATTTATCGCTGTGGTGAATTGTTTCCAGCCTATCTACAATCTGTTTTCAATCTTGTGATAAGAGGAATAGCCGATCCATCTAACTATTCATCCATTCCTTGCTCTAGGACGGAAACTCCAGTAGTATATGGAAGGATTTTGACAACATTTCCTGAGCATGCAACAATCAAGGAGATCGACCTACTGTCACCATTTAAAAGGGAGATAAAGAGGATCTTCAATGAAGAGAAGGGCAGCAGAGGTATGAGTTTGTATTGGGTTCATAGTTCCTTCATATGATAGGCATGGGATAAAGATTATGGGAGTACTACAGCATGTTCTTATCACTTTTTGACGTCAACTGATTGTTTTTGGAGAACATAAGAGATTGCACATTGCTAGAGGACAAGCATGATTTATAGGAATCACCCATGATTTTACTGAATCACACGTGATTGTCAGTTGTCCAACATCTTTTAATTTATCATATCAATTTTATCATTTTTATCAATATCCATGCATTAACATGTCTTCTGTAAGTATGTCATTTCTTTAGATGACTATTCCAGGCACATCACACAAGCTAAGTCACTTAGGTTTCGTTTACTATTTTCTTTTATTGGTATTAACAACCTTTCTTTTGGTGAACAATTTGAATTCCCTAAGGGAGGTCAGCAGTTGTGATTACATATGATTCCCAAACGAGTTCGAGGACATTGAAAGATATTAGTTTAAATTCCTCCATGAGATAAGAGTTCAAGACAAGGTTGGAGAGTTACTAGCATGGATTATTTCAGAAGCCATAAAGCATAGCCTTAAGATTAGCTTGGCGCCAACTACAAAGGTAATAAGAGACTTTCCTTTTGATCTAGAGCTCTATCTTGCACTATCATCTTATTATCCATATTTATCATTTTTATCATACTCTTCTACGCCAACTTAAAGGTATAAGAGGAGTCTTACGGGCATGTCATCCACCAAAAATCCGGCACTATGATAATTCTTGGAACCGGGAACTCTTCATGCTATGATTACTGTACTAATGCACACCCTATCTAAGTAATTGGTGGATAGTAATCTTGGAAAACACAACAAACATAACACAAGAATACCATAGACTATGATAAGAAGGAATTTTGATTGATAAATCTGAAATCATCTGAGTAAATTATGAATATTAACATAAAATTGTATCACTAATCTCACCACATGAGGTACTTCAAGTGTTACTGAGTTCACTTGTTTGTCCAACCAATAATTTACCTGGAGAAACATTCACAATCGGCACCTCTGGTCGAACCATGTCCCTTCATTTTCATTAACACACCTTCCAAATGATGGCTATCCTTTCACAGTTTCATACAATATGTAATTCACTACTTTCTTCTATACTAAATCTTCGGGGAATGGCCTTCAAATTTATAGAACGATTCCTATGGCTTATCCTTCAATTACTTAGTCATTCTACCTTTAGGGTTGTGTTTCTTTTCGATTTCCTAGTTTTGGCTTATCCTTACAGGTTTCTCTCTTCTGAAACATCTTCTTTTGCAAAAAAAAGATAAAAAAAATCAAAATCAATTTATAGGTACACTTTCTTTGTAATTTTATTTTCTTTGCATTGTATTTTGTCTACTTTCTGTCTACTTTTTTTTGGGACTTAAAACGAATCCTTCAAAATTTCTTGATCATCTAGCTTAACTAGGAAATTAAAGAATTGCATTCACTTAATTTCCCTCACACACAATCCAACTACTTTCAATACAAACTTGCATCAAAACATTCCTACTTAGATTGAGCTATTTGGATTTCATCACCAAGAGGATAAGCCAACGCAAATTTCTAGTAGAGTATAAAAAATTTGGTGGGTGGTATGTTAGCTAAGCACCCGGCACCCTTATCACTTTGGGAACGTGAAGTGAGGGTGTAGGCCCCAATACCACGCCTTATGTCAACACCAAGAAAACATTGGTCCTCATATACCTTAGATTATATCAGGAAATCCAACCTTTAACATCACTTGAAACCAACCATAGAATGTCATTTGCTAGGACCCCGTTAGCCATTTTCCACATTTCACATTTTTCTAAATCTTATCAAGATAAAAAAAATTAAGGTGTGTCTTTCTTACTTTCCTATAATCAAATCTCTAGATTTATTTTGTATTTCATTGATTAATTTATTTCATGGCATTGACATGATAACAATCTTGTTTAGAATAATCCATGGAAAACATATAAGATCTCTTTGATGACATTCCTCACATGGTGAATTAGTATCGATCACCCACACCAAACAATAAAGAACCTCCACACTCCCCCAACATTCAATCTGATTCATCTAAAATTCCCAATCCATCTAGTCCTTGTTTCTTTGACAGTAGAGATCATGTCTTTACCGAAATCTTAGATTGAAACCCTTTTCCCTTAACACTTACCTTGTTTCCTAGGGTGTTCACCTTTAATATATCACACATAAATCATGACCCCATATGTCCAACACCACATATGAATTCTCCTAGCTTGTTAAACCTAACCATGAGTTGGTCATCCAAAAAGTACATTCTTATCCCAGTGGAAGTCAATTAGAAACATCCAATGTCTTGTCTTTGGCTCCTTGTTAGAAGCATGGGAATACTGAGAGGGGGAGTGAATCAATATTTGACAATAAAAAACTTTTTCTCCAACTTATTAATTTTCTTTTTCACACTTAACAAGATATTCAAATCTGAAAGTAAAAAGAGAGTACACACGAAAATCAAATGCACATAACACCAGATATACTGTGGTTTACCCAATGTCAGCTACATCCACCAAAAGAGATTACTTGGATCTACTATCCAAATCCATCCAAAAAAATAATGTTTACAAAGTGTGAGCACCCACTTACATAAGACACTAATCTAGAAGCCAAACACCAATTCAGCCCTTGAATGAAAACACCACTAACTGTGTAATCTCTTATTCGAAGCACCAACTTTTGGAGACACCAATCCCCAATCCGAAGCACCCACTCCAGGAAATATGCAATACAAATCAATGATAATTTCTCCTTCTATATTCTCTCTCACACATAATCATACTCACTTAAGAGATTTATAATATCAGCTCACATATATATCACACTCATGCAAAATTCTCTTTTTCTCACTCTACTAAAAATGTGCACACAACACTTGTTTATATAGAAAGAAGGAGAGGAAAACCCACTTGTGGTTTCCCTAAAACCATGTGCCCATACCATGGGCCAATTTTCTCCAAATATAAATATTCTCTTACACATGTGAGAGTAACTCCTCTTACACATCATAGAATCTCTTACACATCATAAACTATCATAAAATCTCTTACGAGTCATAAGCTGCCATAGAATCTCTTACGTGTCATAAGTTGTCATAGAATCTCTTACACATCATAAGCTACCATTGAATCTCTTATGCATCATAAAATCTCTTACACACCCCGCCATGTGTCGTAAGATTCCTTGGTGATGTTGAATATTAAAATATTCAAATTTTGACATCACACTAATTTTGACATGAATAAATATGTTACGAACACTAATTTGTAATGGTGAATATTAAAAAAATATTCAAAACTCAATATTTCCATCAACACTAATGTTGTACCTTTGACATCAATGAAAAAATACTCAACAAACTCCCCCTTTGTCATTGATGGCAAACCCATACTAAAAATAGACATGAAAACTTGTTTGCTCTGAAATCCAGCTTTCTACCTCTAAGCTCTTTCTATATAATTGCATTGTACCTATTCTATATAACTCTCCCCCATTCTACAATTCTCCCCCTTTGACATCAATGGCAAGGGGATGAATGAACCTGTCACCTAAACCTGTACTCGGAGTTGAAAATACTGCAATGTGTAGCTCTCCTGATGTCCATACTCCCCCTGAGATAATCAATGAGTAAGAGTGACAGGAATCAATCCCAAATTCTGTCTGAGTGACTCAAAATATTCCTTCGGTAGGGGTTTTGTAAATATATTAGCAATCTGATTCTTAGTCCCAACATATTATAATTTTACTTGCTGATCTATAACTTTCTCTCTCAAAAAGTGATACTTAATGGGAATGTGATTTGTCTTGGAATGCATGACTGGATTTTTCGAGATGTTAATAGCACTCATATTGTCAAAGAAAATGGAAATAGGATGCTCATACTCTACCTTCATGTCTTTCAATGTTTGATTCATCCAAAGCACCTGTGTACAACATGCTACTGCTGCAATAAACTTTGCCTCTACTGTAGACTATATAACTGAGGCTTGTTTCTTGCTAAACCATGACACTAATCTATCACCAAGATAAAAAGTTCCCCCACTTGTACTTTTCCTGTCATTAACACTTCCTGCCCAATCTGCATATGTGAATTCTATAAGAGTGAAATCATCATTCTTTGGATACCATAAATTGTAATCCAACGTACCTTTCAAATATTTGAAAATTCTTTTTACTCTGCCACATGAGTTTCCTTTGGTGCCGTCTGAAACCATGCAACTAATCCAACAACCTGCATAATATCTGGTCTAGATGTTGTGGTATATAACAAGCTACCTATCATAGACCTATACAAGGTCTGATTAACATCGAGAGACTCATCATTCTTACCTAACTTGCAACCTGTAATCATGGGTGTACTAACTGGATTGCAATATTCCATTCTAAACTTTTTCAACATCTCCTTTATATACTTGGTTCATGAAATAAAAATGACTTGACTAGACTGCTGAATTTGCAAACCAACAAAATAAGACAACTCATCAAGCATAGACATCTCAAACTCCTTCTGCATCTCCTCTACAAATTCATTGCATAGTCTCCTGCAACCGCTTCCAAAGATAATGTCATCCACATAAAACACAACTATCACTTGATGTTATCCTTTTGTGTTGATGTACAAAATACTATCTGCAATTCCCTTTTTGAATCCTTGTTCCTAAAAGTACTTGTCCAGTCTAGAGTACCAAGCTCTAGGAGTTTGTTTCAAACCATAAAGAGCCTTTTTTATCTTGCACAAAAAATCTGAATTTTCTGATAGAACAAAACCTTCTAGTTGTGCTATATAAACTTCTTCCTCTAAGTTTCCATTTAAGAATGCTGATCTTACATCCATTTGATAAACTTTAAAATTATTGAAACAAGAAAATTCTAAAAAAAATCTTACCACCTCCATACGAGCAATAAGTGCAAATGTCTCCTCGAAATCAATGCCTTCAACTTGTGAGTACCCTTTGCACACTAATCTAGCCTTGTTTATGACAACTTCTCCTTCTTCATTCATCTTGTTTCTAAAGACCCACTTGGTACCAATGATATTCTTGTCCTTTGGCCTTGGTACTAACTCCCATGTGTCATTCTTTTCTATCTGATTAAGTTCTTCTTCCATGGATTTTATCTAAAACTTATCCTTGCTAGCTTCATTAAAATTACTCAGCTCAACTTTTGACAATAAGGAAAAGTTTACCTCTTGTGGTGTACTTGCTAGTTTCCTCCTCGTCTGAACTCCAGTATCTTTGTTTCCAATGATTTTATCTGCTATACGATTCTTCTAAATGAATTTGGATGGTGCCTTTGAGTTTTCTCGTTCAGATTCTTCTTCTTCTTATTCTTCTTCCTCTTTCTCAAATTTGATTTCTTCATCCTCTTTTTGCACCACTAAGTGTCCTATTTTCTTCTTCAGCTTCCAATCGTCGACTTTCACATTTATAATTTCCACTACTTTTTTAGTCTCTTGTTATAGCACCTATAAGCCTTGCTTCTAGATGAATAACCAAGGAATAAGCCCTCATCTACTCTAGAATCAAATTTACCGAGCTCATCTTCATCATCTATTTTAATGTAGCACTTACTTTTGAACACTTTGAAGTGTTTCACGGAAGCTGGTCTTCCCTTCCATAGTTCGTATGGTGTCTTTTCTGTGTTTACTCGAATCTGTGCTTTGTTCACAATATACACCGTTGTGTACACTGCTTCTTTCCAAAGATCATATGGTAACTTGGAATCATTTAGCATTGTTCTTGCCATTTCCTGCACTATTCTATTTTTCTGTTCAACTACACCATTTTTTTTGTGGTGTTCTTGCTACATAAAACTATCTTCTGATTCCATGCTCTTCACAAAAACTCATCAAATTATTTAGACATAAATTCACCTCCTCTGTCTAATCTCAAACACTTAATCCTATAGTTTCTCTCATTCTCAATCAAAGATTTAATTTTTTTGAATTGATCAAAAGCTTCAAATTTTTCTTTTAGAAATGCAACCCATGTCATTCTAGTAAATTCATCAATTGATAACATAAAATAAGAATCACCTTGCAAGCTTTGTGTTTTTTTTGGCCCATAGATATCAATATGAATTAGCTTTAATGGTTTCATTATAGAGTAATCCTTTTTCTTGAATCTGACCCTTGTTTGCTTCCCATGTTGACACTGTTTGCAGATAGTACTTTGTGGTTTTGTGATCTTGGGTAAATCTCTCACTGCTTGTTTTGAGATGATTTTTACCATGTTGTCAAAATTAATGTGACCCAATCTCTTGTGCCATAACCATATTTCATCAGTTTGACTCATGCAACACTTTTCTCCCTTCACATCACTTAGCATGTACAAGTTGTTCCTTGTTCTATTTGCATCTGCAACCCAATCACCTCTATCCTTCTTTCTAATTTCACAACCCTCAGCATAAAACGTGAGTGTATAACCTTGATAACACATTTTCCTGACACTCAAAAGATTATGTTTTAGTCCTTCAATGAGTAAAACATTTTCAACTTTAGCTTGGCCATTTAATTTTATGTTACCTCTTCCTATGATCTTGGCTGTAGTGTGATCTCCAAACTTTAGTGTACCTCTACTGGCCTTTTTCAGCTTCAGGAACTTGCTTCTGTCACCTATCATATGGCTGGAACATCCACTATCAATGTACCAAGGTTGTTCTTCATCTTTTGCATGGAGCACGGTTTGTACCAACATAACCTCTTCCTTTTCTCCCTCCTTTATTTTTTGCCACACTTTCTTATTATTGGCTTTCTGAATGATTTGTTTTCCCTCTTTCTCTTGATTTGGATTTTTTGTAATCTTACTCCTGCAAAATCCTTGCTATGTGGCCAACTAGGTTACATTCATAACATATAATCGCATGCTCATTCAAATTTGACAATGCAGAAAAAGAATCATAGTTTCTAGAATGAAAATTCTGATTCCAACTCTGAAACCTCGATCTACAATCCATCATCTTATGACCAAAATTGTGACAGGAAAAACAATAAGCGTAAAAAGAATATCTGGTCATGTAGGGTTGCCTTTGATAAGATAAACTTCCGAAACTTCTTATTGGTACCTTATTCCACTTGCTCTCTTCTTTATTTTTGTTCTGTGGAGAATGATCTTCTTGTTTCTTGTTGCTTTCTCCTTTACTGGAGCCTTTAAGGATATATGCATAGTTGTCTTTCTTATATGGTTATGTGGTCTCTTTATTTTCTACTTCATTGAATCCAATACCACCTTTGGATGATTTCGGTTTCTGTTCTCTTAGAATGTTGCTCAACACCTCAGATTTTTTTTCAAAATTGAGTCCCTTGTTCAAAGTTTTAGTTTCCTGTCTTAGTATGACAATCTCTACCTCCAATCTCTCACATTATTTTTCTTTTGATTTCAGTTGTTCTCTAATCACTTCCTCTATTATTTTTTTCTCTTCAACTTGGGTCTTTAGATCAACAATAGTATTTTCATGTTCTTTTTCAGCATGCAGATTTTTCTTTGCTTCTTCATACTCTTGAAGTTTCACTTTTTGCTTCAAGGTATTCTTTTTGAGTCTCTTGATCTCACCCAAGGCACAGATGAGTTATTATTCTAATTTTACCTCACCTTCTTGATCAACTGTATCTTCAGCTTCCACTTTTTCATCTTCAAGGGCCATAAGCAAAAGTTCTTCAATGTCACCTTTTGAATAATATTCCTCTGAGCTATCATCTTCTCTGGTGCATAGACTCTTCTTGTTTTGGTTCCAGTTTTTCTTCATTTCAAACTTCCTTTACTTGAAATTATTTTTGTAGAAAGGATTTCCTTTCTTTTCTTTGACAGGCTCTTCATCATCACTTTCACTTTTTACATGTAGACACTTAACTGCAAAATGTCCAATCTCACCACAGTTAAAACATTTAAAAGGAAGTTTACCTTTGTACTTGCCAAATCCTCTTTTCATATTTTTCACCAATAGGGATTCTTCTTCCTCATCGAATTCATCATTTGATTTAACCTTCTTCTCCTTTCCTTTTGAATCTTTGAAATCAGATTCTCTTTTTCTCAGCTTATCTTGTTCTATTCTCATCTCATAAGCCGTGAGTATTTCATGTAACTCATCCATTTTAATTTTATCTAGATCCTTAAGTTCTTAAATAGATGAAACTTATAACGAACCATTACACCAAAACCTTGAGGCATTAGTGAAATCTGCACATGAGGATCATAACATCCCACCACCCTTCAATAGCCTGGACCCCAGGCTAGATTTGTGCCCGTATAGTGGGACCACACCCTGCCTTATACGAGCCCCAGGCGAACACTGTAATGCCGACATAGCTACCCGTTCCAGGACTCAAACCTGGGTGGTCGCTCTGATACCAAATGTAACGAACCGTTACACCAAAACCTCGAGGCATTAGTGAAATCCACACATGAGGGTCATAACAAAACTTTAGCATCAAATCAAGGAAGTAGAGATCTTAATACCTTTTGTACTATTATTGGGTCTTCCATCTCTTCACTCAAGCCTCTGATCATGTTTACAGTCTCATCCACATGGAGTAGATATGCTACAATGTTCTCTTCCTCTTTCATCTTTAGACTTTCAAAATTTCTTCTGTGTGTCTGAAGCTTTGCCATCTTTACTTTCGAATCTCCTTCATATAAACTATTGAGCTTATCTCACATCTCCTTGGTAGTTTTGCAAAGCATAATATTTACAAAATCCAAATCTGCTACACCACACAAAATAGTTTTCATAGCTTTAGCATTATTTTCACATGCTCTCGTACTAGCTGGATCTATCGGTGGCATTGTCGGTGCCATATAGCCATTCTCAATTGAATGCCAAATATCATGTCCAAGATAATTCAAATAGGTTTGCATCCTTATGCTCCAAAATTCATAGTTTGATCCATCGAACAACGGAGCTTTATTTATGGAGAATCCTTCCTGAGTTTCCATTGTGCTTTTTGATCTACCTTCTAGCTGTTAAGATACACAGAAGGAACCTGCTATGATACCAATTGTTAGAAGCATGGGAATGCTAAGGGGGGTGAATCAATATTCGACAATAAAAAACTTTTTCTCCAACTTATTAATTTTCTTTTTCACACTTAACAAGATATTCAAATCTGAAAGTAAAAAGAGAGTACACACAAAAATCAAATGCACATAACACCAGATATACCGTGGTTCACCCAGTGTGGGCTACATCCACCAAAAGAGACTACTTGGATCTATTGTCCAAATCTGACCAAAAAAATAGTGTTTACAAAGTGTGAGCACCCACTTACAGAAGACACCAATCTCCAAGCCAAACACCAATTCAGCCCTTGAATGAAAACACCACTGACTGTGCAATCTCTTATTTGAAGCACCAACTTCTGGATACACCAAGCCCTAATCTAAAGCACCCACTCCAAAAAATCTGTAATAAAAATCAATGATAATTTCTCCTTCTATATTCTCTCTCTCAATACCCATACTCACTTAAGATATTTATAATATCATCTCACATACATATCACACTCATGAAAAATGCTCTCTTTCTCTCTCAACTAGAAATGTGTACACAACACTTGCTTATATAGAAAGAAGGAGAGGAAAAACCACTTGTGGTTTCCCTAAAACCATGTGCCCATACCATGGGCCAATTTGCTTCAAATATTAAATATTTTCTCCAAATATAAATATTCTCTTACACATGTAAGAGTAACTCCTCTTACACATCATAGAATCTATTACACATCATAAATTTTCATAAAATATCTTACACATCATAAGCTACCATAGAATCTCTTACACGTCATAAGTTGTCATAAAATATCTTACGCATCATAAGTTTCCATAGAATATCTTACGCGTCATAAAATCTCTTAGACATCTCGCCATGTGTCATAAGATTCCTTGGTGATGTTGAATATTAAAATATTCAAATTTTGACATCACACTAATTTTGACATGAATAAATATTTTACAAACACCAATGTTGTAATGTTGAATATTAAACAACTATTCAAACCTCAATATTTCCATCAACACTAATGTTGTACCTTTGACATCAATGAAAAAATACTCAACACTCCTATCATCGATTTTCACCTTAATGTGGTCTCCTCACATGATACCACTAATCAACATTCATCATCTTCATTTGATCCCGCATTTAGACCCTGTTCATCCAAAAAAAACACCAACACCACCTTATCTACGAAAAGCCCTTTAGTTTCATCCACCATTCATACCCCTCTTATAATTTCAACATCTATTCCATTAAACATATCTCAACCTATTTCCTCTCAACAACCTACATCTACTAACTAAAATGTAGTTAAGTCTATCTCAACATCGACACCAACCATTAACACAAGTTTTATTTCTACCGTTCATCCCTCCTCACAACAATCATCCACCATCCCTACTTCCTCTCAATATGTTTCTCAATGATCTCATCCTCTCATTCACACCTCCATTCCTTTATAGTATGTACCTTAACAATCCCAACCCCTCATCCACTCCTCTACTCCTTTTCAAAACATACCCCAAAAATTGCAACCTCTCTTAAATACATCCATGCCTCTTTAGTATCAATATATTCAATCCTCACAACCCATAACCTCACAACCTACATATAGTATACCCATGAACTTCCCCCTCTAACATAATATTCCTTCACAATATCAATCATACCAACAATCAAACCTATCCGTGTATAACAAACCTATTTTATCCTTATTCAACCTCCAACAACAAAAATTACAATATGATCTTTTATAAGCATTAATGAAAATGATATCTAGTATTAAAGATAATTTTATAGGTCTAAAGAAATAAATATCCTATGAAGAAATATACAACAAACCCATCCACCCATCATTACCATACAAATCATATCCTTAACACTGAGAACTTCCTAAGTTCCTAAAATTATATAGGAAAGAATACCCTCGAAAACAAATCCGAGCCTTTCGACACACATGTTACCTTATAGGACATGAAAAAAACCTCATGTTAAGGAAATTCCACATGTCCTTAGCTAGCCCTGCCTTAAATTGGTATAATATCTGTCCTCGGTATTCACTTTTCTCATTCACTCATCTCACGTAATTATTTCTATAACACTTCTCGATCAACATCGTATGTTAAATCACTATCATTAACTTATACGACATCAAAAAATTTGAAGAAGAATATATTGTATATTTCGTCACCCACTGGAGGGGCTTTATTAGTTAACTATCAATTTCCCTCCCACAGACCAAGTTAATCGAGCTATTTTATCACTCTTTTCCAAACACATTTCATCCACATTACAATTCCAATAATTCCAAATGTTTGATGAACCTTTCACTATGGCTTGCAAACTCAAGCTTCGTGCTCTCAAAGATGGTAGGGTTAAATTCAGACCAAGGAAACCTAATCCTGAATCTTTGTTCAAACCATCCTCTTGCCCTGAAAAATAAAAAACATTAACAAATGTGGTCATCGTAAAGACTACTACTAAAGAATGTTCAACCTTCAAATGCTCTCGTCCTCAATGCACTTACACCCCCACAGGTGAATCTTAAGGTGTAGTCTTTGACAAGATCCTGGTTGTCAGTATGATCACTCTTCCTAAAATCCATCCTATTGATACATCTGTCTCAAATCCCTCTTGGTATAGAGATAATGATTATTGTAAATACTATAGGGTCAAAGACCACAACATTGAAAAGTGTCGTTCATTCCAAAACTCCCTTCAAGATCTTATTGATAAAGGTGTGCTACAACTGGATAACTAAAACACACATCCTAATCAAAATCTTGTTGTTTTTAAAAAACCATTTCTAAATCACTCCCCATCTACCAGTAATTTGTAGTCTAATTTCATCCATTCTCATCACATAATAAATATGATAAAAGATCAGCCATCTATAACATTTTAAATTCCCATCATAGAACCACCATGTGAACCATCCATCAATAGCTCCATCTCAGAAATAAAAAGCAAAACATGCATTAAATCAGGTACAACCCCTAGTCATGATATTGAAAAAACTATGCCATCATCTACATCAAACCCGTCCATAAGCTCTTCAAAAACCCCCCAAAATAAATCCATCTTACAACTTGTGAAAATATCTTATGATGATCATGTCACTTAGCATTATTTACTTCACCTTTAAAATTCCGTTGCATGACAACACACACCTTCATCTAAAAAGGTGACTATCATATCACGTGACCATTCAACTTATTTAACACAAAAACCAAACCCCTTGCCTTCTATTCTAGGGCCACATCCCTCTTCCAAATTACGAGTCACTATCACACAATCGACAACCATCCCTCAATGCACATCCAAATAAATCACACCAAAAGTGACCCCTTCAATGCTTGTCAAATCAAGAGAATCACCACTTTTCTCAACATCCACCTTGAAGGGAAATTATGCACTAATCCTTGAAAGGATTATTCAACAATCCATCATAACATTACCTTCTCTTAAGACATCTGGCTCTCGAGGATGGAAACCTTCCTTGTATAACTTAGAATATTTTTTTATTACCATCACACACCAAGACATCATAAAGAGGATTCAAAATCCATCCATGTTGCTATCAAAATCCTTATAAAAAAGGGAATCCTCCCTCTGGATCTAGAAACATAAAAAACATCCCAAAAAACACCTACAACGACAACATCTAAATCATCATTTAAAATAATGACCACAGAAAGTGGGGAATCTTCTAAGAAATCCCCTCCTCATCAAATTGATGTAATACATATCACCACTAGAGAACACACCCAAGATCCTAACACTACAGATAAAAAAAAGTTCAATATTTCTATTCCACTTGTTCTCGAGTCATCTAATCCAACACCTTTTGCTAAGGATAATATATCCATCCTTTCCGCTCCTCATATGAAAACCACTACCTTAGTACAAAATACTATCATAAAATAACTTCACCAAGCTTGAGTCAAAACGTCTCTTTACAAGATAGTGCAAACCTCACCTTCACATTGACAAGCCATGATCAAAGCACTCCAATCCATATTAGTGTCCTCAGATGATCCATGACCATTTGTAAACCTAGTAGGCACACTCAAAATGTCCACTGATATCTCCTTTGACATTTCAGAAATACCATCATTATAACTAGAGGACCATGACCTCTAACTCTTTATCACCACCCAAATTAATGATACCCTCGTTAAGGGGGTTATGATCGAGAATGACACCTGTATTAATATCATCTCATCACATGCATTTAATACTCTTCAATTACCCAACACCATTATGTACCAGACACTAGTCATATTATGGGCTTTCAATAACACCATTTCCCCTAGATTGGGCACCGCCACCTTACCACTTAAAGTCGGCTTTAAAAATCTCTTTGAACTATTCTATCTGGTAGAAAGAGAGTTCCAATATAACATACTGCTAGGTCAAACCTGGATATGTGTTATGTGTTGTATCCCATCTATGATCCACCAATGTATTAAATATGAACATGAATGTAACATATTTATGGATCCCACATATTCAAATCCTTTCAAAGATTGTCACATGACATATCGTCTAAACAATGTGATTGTTCCTAAATAAAAATTAGGATCCTCTAAAAAATCCTCCACCAGTACATCCATTCAATCATCAAAATTACTAGATGAAACTTCCTTTGACGACATTATGCAACACCTTTCACTAGGGGAATATTGTCTCCTCATGCTTAATTCACTTCCTATGCCAAAGACATGAAATGCATGACAAATAGCCCATGTACAAACCTAAATTTGGATATTTCATCTCCTATGGTCCATCACACCTCAAAATGGATCTCATCTTTAGATAAATTAACCTCCCCTCTACACGACATAATTATCAACATCATGCCAAACCATTTATATTAGACTTCAAATTTCTATATGACCAAGTATTTACATAAATGTATCTCCATCGTTGCACTTGAAAAGGCTTTAGACTTGGGTGTTATGAACAATGAATTCATGACCTGATCCTTGATTACTCCCAAAAACTGCACGATAAATATGGGTTAGGGTTTGAAAAGCCATCGTTTGAGTCTACAACTATCATTTTCTCTAAAACCATCATAGAATTATAACCATCTTCCTCATCTACACGCAAAAAAACCATGGATATTGATGACACCGTTTCCATCCCACATATATTTTTTAGTTAACACTATTACATTAGGGCCATTGACTTATTAAAATAATCATGGAAGAAAAATCCTTCCTCCTATTTTTCCTAAAATGATAGAAGAATATTAATCCACTGTTGACATCATTCAATACCAAGATGACCAATCCATCCTCTTACACATGGGAGTGGAGGACCATTATCTTCAAAAGACCTTACCACCTGAAATGTCAACACTTCTAAAATAATCCACTATTGAATTTAATATAGGATCTTTACATGAACCTCACATAGTCAAAGTCAGACAATCCTTAGATCCGTAAGAATTAAATGATTTTACCACCTTCCTATCCAAACACAGTCTAGCCTTTGCATGGTCATATAGTGATATGTCATGCATTGACCCCAACATCATTGTCTATAATATCGTCACCTATCCTAATGCCAAACATGTCAAACAAAAATTACATAGGATGAACCCTCATATAGCTCATCTCATCAAATAAAGTTACAACATCTTCTCTCCACTAATTTCATTATACCCATTGATTACCCATAATGGGTCTCTAATATTTTTCTATCACCAAATCCTCAGGGAAGCTATGCATATGCATTAACTTTTGAGATCTCAATATTGCTTGTCCTTAAGATAACTTTCCCCTTCCAAACATCAACTAGCTCGTCGATTTAACCACTGGCTAAGAAATGCTCTCCATGATGGATGGAATATTTGGCTACAACCAAATCCTCATTTCCACTGATGATCAACATAAAATGTTCTTCATCACTCCTTGGTGGAATTTTTGTTACTGGGTGATTCTCTTCAGACTCAAAAACACTAGCGGCATTTATCAACGCACTATGACATACATTTTCTATGATCTCATCCACAAGACTATAAAATACTAAGTTGATGATATTTTAGGGAAATATAAACAACATAAGAATCACCTCACCATTCTTGATGTAATATTCACCCATATTATTCAATACTTCCTTTGTCTCAACCTTGCTAAGTGTGTGTTCAATGTTCTCTGTGGTAAGATCTTAGGTTTCATCGTGTCTATTTAGGGCATTAAAGTAGACCCTACCAAAATTAAGGCCATCATTGAGATACATCCTCCATTAAACCTCAAACAAATTCACAACCTTCAGGATAAGCTTCAATCAATCTTCTGCTTTATTCACATTTTTAGATCACTGTCAACCTTTTCACCACCTCCTCTAAAAGGATGTAAACTTTAAATGAGATCAAAACTGTTAAAATACCTTTGATGACCTCAAACAATACCTCCTATCACTTCTTGTGCTCATAATTACACGCGAGGGGGAGCCTTTCTACCTTCACATATTTATCACTAATCATGCCTTGGGTGCTATGTTTGTTCATCGATGTGAGAAGGGCCATGAACAAACCATTTGTTACATTAGCCGCACTCTTCATGAATATGATACTCATTATATTGAAGCTAAAAAGTTGTGTTGTGTCTTGTACTTTGTAACTTCACAAATTTTTCATTATCTAGTTAATCACAAGACTTACGTCATCGCCATTTTTAATCCTATTCAAAACATGCACTCTAAACCATATCACAGTGAATGCATCACTCAGTGTCTTATTCCCCATGACCAAGTTTGATGGTTGAACTTGAATTCATCTCACAAAACTATATCAAAGGACAAGTTATCTCTGATTAGCTCACCGAAGCCCCTCTACCTGACAATCAACCACCTCATGATCAATTCCCCAATGAATCTATCAACATTATCGATCATAAATACACCCCTCTCAAAATGACACTTTTCTTTGATGGATCTAAGTATCAGCAAGGGGGAGGTACCAATATTATTATCGTACCTCCGTGGGGGACTCTTATCTCTCTATCATTAAAACTAAATTTCAAATGTACTAACAACATGGTCAAATACAAAGCTTTAATCATGGGCCTCCAAACCGTTGTCATGTTTGGTATTCATATCTTGGACATCTACTGAGAATCACAACTTCTCATCAATAAAATCAAAAGGAATTTTTTAATGTAAAAATGAAATTCTACAAAAATACAAAGCCATCGTTGAATTTATCTTATAAGCCTTTGATAGTTACACTATTCAAATAGTACCACAATCTTCTAACAAATTTTAAGAAATCATGGCTTCTCTACCATCCCTCATCCCTTTATCAACTAAATATTCTAAAATGTTCGTTGTTTTACACAGACTCGATCAACCATCCCAAAACAATGAAATCCCTTATATCAATATAATTAAAAACAATCCAACTGACCTTTGGTATACCTAGAATTTTGACTATCTTTCAGAATCCAAAATTCCTTCTAACCTATCTAAAAATGCTAAGCAATATTTTCTTCAGTACGCTACCTGATATGCCATCGTAGGTGGTGTTTTATATAAACATGGATTTGATGATCTCTTGCTAAGATGCCTAAAATATCATGAATAAACTAAAGGAATTCAAGAATTCTAAGATGACATATGCGGTGGAAACTTTAATGGGACAGTGGTTGCTAAATGTGTCGTTTGGATGGGCTACTATTAGCTTACTCTTCATTATTTTTTTTGTGCATACGTCAAAAAATGTATTAAATGCCAAAAAAATTCAAAACTCACTCACATTCCTAGTCATAACTTACGACCCTCTCAAGACATATGGCCCTTTTCACAATGGGGGCTTGACCTCATAGGTCTCATCAACCCTCACTCATCACAACAACACCACTCTATCATTACAACTAATGAATACTTCTCTAAATAGGTAGAGGCCATTCCTTTAATCTCTACTAAGGCTAATAAAATCATCGACTTCATCTATCAACACATCATATGTCGCTTCGGTATCCCTCATAAACTAATAATTGACAATGGAAAATCCTTCAAGAATAAATAAGTTAAGAAATTATGTGACACATTCAACATAAAACTAAGCTTCTCATCACCATACTATCTACAAGAATATAGACAAGCCAAAGCTTCTAAAAAAACATAACAAAATTCTCATGAAAATTGTCAATCAACTAGGTAGAAAATGGCACCTCCAAATCTCATTCACTCTTTGGGCTTATCATACTAACATCCATACTCCTATAGGTGCTACGCATTTTTCTCTAGTTTATGGCTCCAAGGAAGTTTTACCCCTTGAATTTCAAATCTCATCGCTCCTCGTATCCCTCAGAAATTTTATCCTTGATGAGGATTACCACTAAGAATGTCTAGCACAATTATAAATTCTATATGAATGATGTTCAATATCTCTTGAACATCATCATTTCTATAAATAGTGCATAAAACGCGTGTATAAAAAACATATAAAAGAACGTGTCTTTAATATAGATGATCTCATTCTCAAATAAAATCAAAATGCCACTACTTTGGAAAGGAGTAAATGTGGAAATTTCTCCCCTAACTGGATTGGTCCATATGTCATCACTCACAAGTATGGGTCAGGAGCTTATCCTCTAGACTCATTTGATGGTACACCTCATAAGGAACCTATGAATGCCTTGACTTGCAACCTTTGTACTGATAACACATCAACCATCATGCAAGTAGTCATATAAAATATTTTAATCCATCATCAACCTCTCATTTCATCATTGTAATGATTTAAAAGCATGTGGTATTCCGTCACCATCCTTCAAAAACCATTAAAGGCGAACACCATGGATCTATTCATTGCATCTTTCACATGGACAAATTCCTCCTTAGCAGGAACCCCATAATCATTACATCCATCTACCTTGTTTACCAACTGAAGACATGTCACAGGGAACACATGTGTATTTTGTGTGCATATCTCTTCTCCTACTTGAAATGGTCTATTAGGAATGATCTCAACGTAAAATAAATTCGAATATATGTATATATATACATGGATGCATCTTACTAAAATTAAATAGTCTGATCCCTCAAATGACAACTATCAAAAATAAAAAATCATACTATAAAAAATTAAAGTATACTAATCCCTCAAAGGAAATATGCCCATGAATATCATAGACCGATTCCTCAAAGGACAGATAACAACAAAAAAATTAAAAATGCAAATTGTAGACATTTCCCTTAAAGGATGGGCTACCTATGTATAAAGGATTCCTATATTAATCATCCTTCAAATATTCAAAATCTCAAAAGGATTCTAGGAAAGCTTCCCACATTGATCAAATTTCCCATAAGAGAAAAATTCCCACATCTATTAGTTTGCATTAAAATAAAATGTATAGCTAGGGCATCTCCCTATGAAACCATTGAAAGGATAACCTACTCTCCCACACAACCTATATATGTCAACCCTTCCCATGTCCTACGAAGGTATACATTTCACTTCCATATTTATCCAAGATCTTATGTGTGACTACCCATTGTTAGTCATATGGTAACATTTGTTGTAAAAGATAAAAAGTGCAAGAGACTTCACCATACTGATTCCCATCACATATGTATCAAATCCAATATAAAAACAATCATTTCGTGTTTTATTCTCATCCTAGATTAAAACATATTTTGATATACATAAATATTGTATTAAATTCAAATATACAGAATGCATCACATCAACATAACACCATCATCTATCAATATCCATAAAACATCAACATTTATCAACGTCTATACAACATTAAACATCCATTAAAACATCTCAATATCACATTATACTAAATTAAAATGAACACATGGATCATAAACCAAAATCATAATCATCTATAATCATATACCATCTCAAAATGTCTCTATACATCATCTAGAGACTCAAAATATTTGTATATCAAATATATACATCAAAATTATGCTTCACAAAGATATGTATACATCAAAAATATCACATCTACTCAGTAAAATTGAAATTCATCAAGTGAATTCTTCCTTGAGCATTGCTCCCCTGATCACCACCATCACCTCCATCTAGTCCTCTACTAGGACAACCTCCATCAGGTTGTCTACTAGATCTACCTCCATCTAGTACCTGAGGTGGTTGACCCACACTCATTCACACTGACATGTTGGGTCTTGATCATCTCTAGGCCTAATAAATAGAAAAAAGAGGCTCATCAAAAAGCTTGTGTCGAACAATCTCATCATAGTATCCTAACTCCCTGCATGATGACTGGTAGTTAGCCAAGCTAACACTACCAGGTAGACCCATATATCCACTAACCATATCTCTTGCTGCCTACAGCTTAGCCCCTGACACTGAAGTACCTGTACATCCTAAGAGACTTTCTCAAGGTCTTTCACTATTGTGTGTGTGTTGTGTGTATTATATATATATATATAGTATAGCTATAGCTTGTACGACCTGTGCTAGCCACCTGTACACCTGCTAGTTGCTGACTTAGGCTATCTTCTCACCTCTCAGACCATCCCTCCATGGTCAAGGTAGCCTGCTCAAACCAATAATGCATCCTTTTCGGCCTCTAAATGTGCAATAGTGGCATCTTGATCTTCCCTATCATCATCGCCACCAACATCCTCACTCCTACCCTCACCACCACCATTTACTCCATGGTAAGTTGTCATCACATGGGCCTGCACCCATCTATCACTTCTAGTAAGTTGATCCCGCCACCATACGAAAAATGCATCTATCACTCTAACATCATCTACAATTGTGGGAAATCCTTGATCATCTATGCCCATCATTCCCACCTCATAGAAGATGGAATGATGTACTGTAAAAACTGGAAATGGAATCTCTACATCTCCATCCTCACTCTTATATATCACTATTATCCTCTGGCACATCTTGAATCAACCCAAAATTTCTCTTGATACAACTGAATCGGATCAACTCCCACTCTCCTAGTCTTCAACCCTGCACCCATATATCCTATTGGGTGGCCCTAAACTCACCCTCCTCTCCCTCCCACACTAGAAACTCGATATATGGTCTACACTTGATATCCCCAGCCTATAAACCTGAAATGACTTGTCTATAATACTCCTCACAATGTATAGGCCCTGCACCTCCCCTATTCAAAAGGCCATTGGAAAAACCCAACTAATCTCTCCAATATTGCTCTGTCTCCCCACGGAGAACCTCTAGGATGAGCAACTGCAATGTACTTATATGCTCAACACTATAACAGAAAGACCAATATCGATCCCAAACCTCTTCTTGAACCTCCACAACCAAATCTCTTTATAGGTATGCACTAATAACGCATGGGACCATGCAAACACAACCCTCTTCTCTATCATTTCATCCAATACACTTGTCATCATCTAAGGAAACCGACCCCCAGTAACAGTCAGGAAAAACATAACATGTGATCCCTATCATCATCAGGGTCATCAAAGAACATGAACCTTTGTCTCAGGAGCATACAAGTCCCCATATGAGAATCCACCAGACGAAAACTCTACACCATCAACATCACCACCATACAATCTCCTCATCACACTCGACCCTCTCTGTCTCATCAATCAAATAGATCCCCTCTCCATGCAAAAGACAATCTCATAATCTTGTGTACATCCTCTAGGGTGATCGTCATCTCATCCATCAACAACCAAAATGTACAACTAGTGGGATCCCACCTATCCAATAATGCAAGTAATAATCCCCATGTTTCCTGTGGATACGTCTATAATGACACACCGCCCCCAAACCCACATCCTTCAAATGCAACCAGTCCTCATCTAACAACCAAGCCCTCACATCCTCTAGGATCACATGAATCTTATCTCTGATGGTCAACTATATCCCTCACCTACATTCACAAAACATAAAACATTCATTATAACAATGTTTCATCAAAATTTTATCAAATTTCCACAAAAAATTCAATCACTAGTGATCCATCAACAATCGTCGGCATGTTCGTCCAAATTGCAAACAATTTGACAATTGTCGGTGTTTCCAATGCCTCAGACAAACATGCCCCAGTATGGGCCCCAAAAAATTAAAAAATAACTAAAAAACTACACTAAAATGTCAAAAAAGGTACTTACCTCCCCTTGGGTGGGCCTCCTATGCCTTCCAGATCCTCCTGCAACCTCCATCTCTCAATTATTACTCAATTAGAGCTCTAAATCTCACCAAATTACACGATAAAAATGAAATTACCGTGATCAAACTGGCTATTTATAGGGATTCAATCTTCTCTCCATAGTATCATTGATGATTCTTATAATTGCCAACGATTCCCATAATCATCCACGATTGGGTTAAATCACTCACGATTCATGACAATCACTCACGATTCCCTTTAATCATCAAAAACACACATTTTTCAACTTCAACAACATTATCACACTTGCATAGCATACTTATCCAAAATGTGCCTCATTTTAAGGGTCCTGAAAACTATCACAACCATCAAGTGTAAAATGCCTCAATTTGCAGCCCACAGTCAAACCAAGAATCCTTCACTTTACGACAGTACGTCATAGTCTATGGAAATAAACCCCTATCTCTTACGTCTTTCTATAGGACTATGAACCCTTTGGTTCCTCTATCACTTGATTCCATGGTGTACATCCATCTTCTTTTGATACCTTGTCTTAGGGAAACTTAAAATGCAACAACATGTCAAAATTATCCAATCAACTCAATCAAGTTGGTGATCCTTACAATTTGTTTCAATCACCCCCAGTTTGAGGGGGATCATCCATAAAAAAAAAACTAGCTATCTCAAACTATTTTTTTCCAATAGTTCAGCCATCACAAACTACTCGACAAAAAGGGGCAAATGTAGACATCTGGTTTTTCATCACCAACCTACTTTCTCCTATAGACACATTATTTTATCAAAAAATAACATTATAAAACACATCCCTAAATCATTTCCCCCATCCCATAAAATCAACTTTGGACTCCCTTATAAATTACTATTTACCCATCTAATTACCTTAACCCCCTCTAAAACCACCTAACCATTTTTAAAATATCACTAACCCATTTTACCCCAACCTCCTAACCTCCATAACTCATATAAGCTCTTTACAATGAGTTACATTCCCTCATCTTCACCCAAAAATCCATGTTAAGGAAGTGGTTTCAACCACTTCTATAAGTTTTCCCCATAACTCTTGGATCACTGACAATTCTAACAAATTTCCAGTGATTATAAATAGGAGTTTTCACTATTGTTTCAAGGATCTTCATAATTCTCTCAAACACTTGTGCATCTTTGTTTTTCAAGCCAAACATAAGGAATCTTCCATTCTAGTGATCTTCAAGCCACATAACAATATGAAAAGTTTTCCCAAAATACTACAATACATAAATCTTGACAAAATTACCTTCAAGTAACATTTCTAAGCAACAACAAACAAAAATTAGCAATATTGACCTCAAATCACCATTTTCCAGATCTTTATGTCTTCTCGTCACTTTAAGGTACTTATATTTTCTTCATCATTTTTTTTATAGCATCAAATTTAGCTAGTCAATCATTTTGATCTCTCTTTTAGATCAACTTATCATTTTTAGAGAAATCAAGCTCTTTTACAATAATTGTTCACGATTCCTTTGAATCGCCCATGATTTTTTTGAATCTAAAGTGATCCATTTAAATTCCTAAGATTCTGGTTTTCCAACATCTTTTAATTAACCATATAACCTTATCAATTTTTATCAATATCCTTTCATTCAACATGTATTTTGCAAGTATGTATTTGATTTAGATGACTATTTTAGGCCAATCACACCCCATCACATGAATTTACGACCTCCCATTTGTTTAGCAACATTTATTTTGGGAACAATTCAACATCATTCACGAGATCACGTTGTGTGCTATCTGATTCACAAATGACATCGAGGACATGGAAGCTTAGTTTGAGTTCCTCCATGAGATCCAACAAGAAACTACAAATTATTGGTATGATTATTTGGAAGCCATCTAGATAGCCTCCACATTAGCCTAGGCCACCTACAAAGCTAAGCATGAATTTCCCTTTGATCTTGAGTTCTAGCTTCCTATATGTTATTATCCATCTTTATCATTTTTATCATATTGTCTACCCACTTAATTGTTTAAAACCAAGATAACATCCTCTATGGAAGTCCCTTTGGATTCATTGAATTGGCCTTTGCCGAGTATCTCATCTACCCATCTTATATAATATTTCTTTTTTATTTGTCTTTGATTGTAGGACACATCACTTGGTGAAAGGAGGATTACTTATTATTTCTACATCTGATCATCCCTACATTGTGACTATCAATGCAGGTATCACTAAACCATGCCTTGTATTGAGTTTTAGATACTTTTTGGATATATTATCAAAGAACCAAAATTACCCAATATAGACTCCTTGGGTTTAGAGTTGTTTTCTTTAGGTTTAAGAGCACTTTGAGATGGATAAGGGGAAAACTTGGATTTAACTTTTGGTTTTCCCTTGCCCTTAGGATTAGATGCTACTAATTCCTTTTGAGAGGTGGAAGACTTAAGGGTAGACAATTTGGATTCTTCCATAGTAATTCTTTCACAAAATGTTTCTAAGGTAGGAATTTGGAATGTGTCATGTAAGGAATCCATGCTAGAGAAAAAGGTATAAGAAATGGCTTGGAATGGACCTCTCAACTTGTATACAATTAGTTAAACACATTCTTCATCTTTCTGATATCTTCCACTCCCCTTCAATTGTGTCAAAAGATGCTTGAACTTTGTAAGATAGTCTATAATTGATGGAAAATGTTCAATTCTAGGAGAGGTGATCTCAATTTCAAGTTACATGGCTATCATGTGATCCACCTTACTGAATAAGCCCTCTAATTTTTTCCATAATTTGAAATGAGAGTTACATTTTTCAAATAAAACAAAAGACTACCACTTACATAAGTTTTTATCAAACCCATCCACTCATCAAATTTACATTGGTACTAAAATTTCTCATATCTTGTAGTGAACACTGGTTGTTTTGTAGAAGTTAAACCCTATAATCCTTTAAATTTTATGATTTCTTCCATTATTGGTTTCCATGTATGGTAATTATGTTTTTTTAAAGGCTCAATTTGATCTAATACAGAAGTAGATAAATACGTTATTATCAAAATCACCAAAAACAATGAAAAAATCAAGGAATGAAATATAACCCCTGAGATTTGGAACTTTATAATTGAGTGTGTGTTACAATATGAAACTTTATAATTTTAGTGTGTTTCTCTAAGTAAATAGTTCCAATGGAACAAACACAAAAAAACAAGAACTTTTGAAAAAAAGGGCACTTGAATCTAAATTACCGATCAAAAGATACAAGCTTATCAAGTTTCCTCTCTAATATTTATTTCACTTAGCACTATAAATAAAATAAAATAGTTTTAACTTCACCATACAAATTAAATCTAAGAGGGCTGTAATTAAGCACCTACTATTAGGAATCACTAGCTTAAGCCCTCATATGACCAGACCATAAGACCAAGGGATAAATATTTATATGGGTCATGTTGCACTTATTTATATTTTGGGGCGTGATTATTATTCCTAAGAAAGTCACTAATATTATCTTTTCTGGAAAAAAACAATCATTTCTAGACTGTGGCAAAAATGACTTTCCATGGCCAAACTAACAACCTTTAGATTTTCAAAACTGCATGGGCCGAACATAGAAATTCACATGTATAGACAATTAAGAAAAGTCACCTGATCCATAAATCCCCATATCCTTACAAACTAGACCTCTAAAAAATAGAAGAAAAAACCCAGTACTAAATGTACAAAATCTAGAAACCATTTTTCTGGACCTTCTACCCCGCCGAAGCGGATTTCCAAGTGGATTTTTACTTGCATCCAAATTTACAAAACCAATAAAAAAATTTAAAAAATTCTTTTAGATAAAGTTCAAGTTTACAGTCCTTTTTGGGGTTTTACCACCTTATAAATCCAATGGAGCATCTGTTTTACATAAAAATTCACATTGTAACAAAATAGTAAGAAATTATGAAAATACAAATATTAAAAACCCTCGTTTACAAAATAAAAATTAGAGATGACTATAAGCAACATCTACTACTTTGATACCACAAAAGGAATGATAATCAAATTATTTTAAGTCACAAAGAAATCATATGATGATAAAACATCACACTCAAGAAACTTAAATCAGTTTTCTAGAATAACTTTACAAAAAAATTTGCAACTAAATGAACACCAATATCATATATTATTATGGAACTTTACACATTGAAATGAGAAGGGACCTTGCTTATATAGGTAAGGAAGATCAATCTAGAAATTTTTCAAGGCCATAGATCAATCCATAAATCAAGGAAATAACTAGACAACAAAGAACTAGTCAAGACCATAGATCTAGGAAAGAACTAGACAACGAAGAACTAGTCAAGACCATAGATCAATGAAAGAACTATGCTTAACAACTAGATAATATTATCCTAATATTTAAATAATATAAAATAAACATCCACACATATCTGGGTGAGGATAAATAAAAGAGAATTTAAATAAATTACGTAGGTGAACATGAGCTAAGGTAAACAACCTACTCTAACAACATGAAACTGAAAGGGAAACACACCAAAATTGAAAGAAATCACACAATAGAAAGGAAAATTATAGTACATGGGCAGGGGGGATTATTGAGGTGGGAGAATAATGTATAGACACCTAGAAATAGGTTGAGAGAAGTATGTACCATCATGGAACAGTGGGATGAAATTATACTTCTAAAGCTCAAAGATAATCATCTGATCATGACATGCTCTTGTGATGGCTCTGCACAGTTTGAAAATAAGGAGAGAGACCGATTTACCATATTTATACTAATAATGTATAGATAACACTCTCTCATAAAATTTCCACTTTGTTACTTGTTTGGAAGTTTTTCCTTTAGCCATCTTAGCTTGATGCCTCGTGATCATAAAGAGCCACTCTTTCATGTTTTCAAAAATGGAATTTACATTTTTTACATGAAGGCATTCATCATCCTTGAGTGAATGTTACATCATGGAATCATTTCTAAAATCAGTGGGGAATCTGAAAGAGATGAGAACAAGTTGGTTCTCTCTCCATTCATAAGATTCTTCTATATTCTAACTTTGTTTTACTAAACAATTACTTTCCATAGATACCAACTCAATATTGGCCTTCATATCATTTTATGTGCCTGAGGTACTTTCCTCATAAAGGAATACATCCTTAGGAGATTCAAAAAAATTCTTTCCTTTCCATTCACCATGAATACAATATCCTCCACAGAATGGGAAAGTGGAGGAGGAAATTTTACATTCATTCTCATCCATCAAGGCTTCAGAGAGAACATTGAGCTTACATGGTATTCTATCTCATTATTGAGCATTTGTGCATCAAAAGGAGAAACACAACTTGAATCATATCCATATTGCATTTTCATGGCATAGGTCAGGATCTCAAAACTAAGTTGAGGATCTTCAATTTCTTTTGCAATCTTCAAAAAATATCACAAAGATTCCTTCTTCAAAGCTACCACATACCCACTTTCCCATTCATTTGAAGAATTTTCATATTGGGACTCGAGAAGATGACTATAAATATGATCTTCATATGGCCTATCCTCCCTTTAAAAGTCTTCTTTTTCATGATTTACATTCCTTCTCATTTGGGAGTTACCTTCTTGCAAGTCGAGTCATTCATGATTTTCATTATTTTCAAACAAAGAGAAAATATCCATGCTAAATGAGAAGGGAACACCTTTCAATTGAAGATTCATCATATCATCCACACGAAAGGAGCAAGAACACAATATTGGGGCTGCAACATGAGAATAATCATTTACTCCATCCTGAACTTCTCCTAGAAATTCCTCTTATTCATAGGGAGAAGAGAAGACCCCAAATGCACAATTATAACCATTATCACACTTTTTGGGTGATGGTACAAAAACCATCTTATCATAGAGACCATGTGTTACCCATTCATCCACAATTATTTCAAGAAGTAAACTTGATTCTTTAATTTTCTCTATTTCATAATTGGGCATTTTAACATCAATTGAAGAGTCAAAATGAGAAAGAATATCATCCATGATTACCTAAAAGTTGCCATCTTGAAGAAATTGTGTTGGGGAAGGAAGGTTCATATTTGGAATATATTTTTGGTTGGTGGAATTATTGATAAACATTGGATCATCAATTATGGGACAAGATTCCTCATCACTCCTACACATTGTTCCTCCAAAGGGTTGTTCCTTAAGCCAAAATCAAGTTATGAATAGAGGCTAAAATTTCATGCTTTCTTCATTATCCCCCAAGGTCTCGAGTTAAATTTCATTGGAAGGCTCAAGAAGAGGATAATCATGAGAGGCGCATATGGTTATTTCAGGAATCAACACTTTGTAATATGGAGAATCACCAAAATTCACTTCTGAAAGATGAATCTATTTTTCCTCACCCTTATAGAGTAATTTAAGATTCTTATACCTCTCTTGTATAGATTCAACAGAATTCAAAATCTCAAGATTGGTTTGGGAATAAAAATTTGCAACACTCAAAATTCTTTGCGAAAAATACATTTTCAAGGCCTTCATTTCTTCATCTCCATAAGCAAGAAAATCATCTAGAGGAATATAGAGAAATGACAAAGCATTTTTTTCTCAGTCATCTCTGTGAAGTTCAAAACATCACCTTCAATAGATTATTATCCTTCCTTCTTTTCATAAAAAATTTCATATATATTTTTCATCTTTCTCAACAAGATCTTATATTCTCTATCATCAACTGGTGCAATTCCCATTTTATTTCCTCTAGCAGTAGTCTTCTTGAATTGAAACCATAAGGATTTAATGGTAGAATCTTTAGATGCAGAAATTTTCTCTATTCTAGACATTCTTTTCATAACTTTAATAGAAATTTTAATAACATTATTTCCTTTTGCTAATTTTATATTTTTGGTTGAAGAAATATACCTCTTCATTGTGTTAGAATCCTTACTTCTGTGAGATCTAGTCCAAAATTATGGTTGATAAAAAATTATGTATCTTGGTGGTCATCTTCTTCTTCATGATTTTTGTCACTTATTGGTGCTAAACACTACTCTCGAAACTTCATCATCAATATGTAGAAAATGAGTGTGATATGGATTTTTTCCTTGATAGAGTGGCCTTCAAAATATGATTTTCACTTTGAAATTTGTTTTTTGGAATATATTTTTTTTTTGTTTTATGCTTATCTTTAAGAGTGCACAAGAGAAGATATCTCCCCATCAGAGTCACCAAAAAATGTTGGTGAAATAATTTGTCGTGTTGAAAATTATTGGTTTCTACCAATAGTCATGCAACTAAGACCCTTGTTCTTTTGTATGGGGAGGCTATCATTATTGAATGTAAATTAACTAAAAGTTGTGGGTGGCCATTAGGCTGGGGATCACATATGGATACTCCAATAAACCTATGAAAAATTTATTGTACAAGGTACAAGGGAGGAATTTTTAGTGAAGAGAGGTAAAGGGGAGTTGGGGTAATAAGGAGAGAGAGAGGGTTACTATTGTGAGTAGTATTACAAAGCTCACTTACTATAATCAGAGTAGGTCCTCCTTAAATTAGAAGAAAAAAACAATGCTAATAATGATAAGACTAATAAATAATAGAAAAACCATTCTAAAGATTAATTTATCAAAGGGGAAGGCACCTTTCTTAGTTTTACAATATTATCATGAATAAAAAGTTGGAAAGTAGAGAAAGAGAGTAGAGGAAAATAAGAAAAGGAACAAAAGAATTGCAGATTTTATTTCTTGATGTAGTAGTAGTAAATCTCAACAACATATATTCAATCAACAATTTATAACCCTTTGGAATGGATAATCCATTCCAATTTATAACATAAAAAAGTGTCTCTTTAGCTACCCCTGTATGACCTTTCAACTATCCTTATCACTTGTGACATTTCATATTCCTAAGAGGTAAGCCTTTTTCTTAGTATTGAAAAAGTAATCTTACAATTTTGAATTGATGGCCACCTTAGTGAATAGGAATAAATAATGAGAAGTACATTCTTAATGGAAAATTAGAATGTGTAGAGAGGTGAAGGAGAGTGATAGAAGGGTGATTAATCTTATGATGATGAAGTTTTAGATGATGAAGAACTATCCATTCATTATCCATGAGGGAGGGTTCTTGGAATGAGCTCCTGTCATTTCAATTATTTTCTAAACTAGACTTCTGCAAGTGTTATCTTTTCTTCTTCTTGAATATGGATTTGGTTTAAGACTTTGATCCATATCATGGAAACATCATACTAACTAGACCATACTTTGTTATCTATTAAAATGTTACAAATAGATTTTTTGATGATGGAAAGGGACTCCAGAGTATCCTCGTTAAAGGAGAGAATCGACTCCGTTTTGACTAACTCTTGGAAATAACTGATGAGTTCCCTGATGATGAATTCTCACTGAGTGGAAGGAATATAAGTTTTTTAACATGATTATTGACTTCATTCAAAATCTCAAAGGCATTTTTTTCACTAGATTCAATTTTGGAGATGGATTCATTTATCATGTCATATATGGCATTCATAGTGCGGATCCAAACTAGAGACATCAACAAGAGATGCGAAAAAAATCCTACTCACGAGAGTGTGGGAGTTGAGGAAACTAAACTCAGACACAAGTGGGAACACCTCATCCCAATGTATCTTCTATAATATCTTCCCTTGTTTTATTCACTTTGGAAATAATGGAAAGAATATACCTGAATAGAGAAAGAATCTCTGGGAGAAAATCCTTTCCTTTTTCAAGAATCTTTTCAATCCATCTGCCACTATCCTTCCATTATATTATATGTTCTTGTGCCTTGTTGACCATATCAAGGTGAATCTACTGATAAAACAAATGTATTCCATCAGAGGAGGAGGAAATGAATTGATCCCCCAAAAATGTTGAATGTAGGTAGTGAGATCCCTCACATGATCCTATAATTGCTCAATTTTTGTTTGTATTCTTGGTTTTTAGTGAGCATGAAAGAAGTGGATTCCTTGAATAAATGAGAATCAATTTCATGTGTAGCTTGAAAAAATGAGATTCAGGTCAACTCATAGACCTCCTAAATCATTTCCTTTAAATGTTTCACAACTTTTGGCTGAGAAACTTCTACATATTGATTATTGGAGACTCTACTAAAAAAGGTGAGAAGTTACCTTTGCCTTCCTACCTCATTTTTTCTTCAAGATATTTTTGATTGCCTTGAACTCAATAATTTCATCTTGGTAATGTTGTTACTTGAGAAGGTCATCATCCACTATTCCTTTACAAAGTGATTTCAAGTATTCTACAAAGTTTTGAGTGTGTATTTAGTACTATAAGGAATAGTTCAATGGTATATAAGCTGCATTATCATAATCTCTAAGTAACATAGTTGTAAAAACTAAGTTTCAAATTCTAATATCTGAGAGAGAACCAAGGTGTTTCCATGGAAAATATGTAGGTACAAGACTAACACTATTTGAGAGAAGACAATTAGTGTTTGAGAAAGTTGTGAAATAATTTATGAAACTCATGAGAAGGTTTTCTTAGAAGTAGTGTTATTGTGAGGGCTTATCAAGGTTTGAAGTGAGGGTCTCAAGATCAAACAGAGGAAATATTTGACAATTTGTAAAATATGGTGTTACAGTGACAAAAGATTTTGAATTGATTACTTTGAGGTCATGATAAGATGCTAGGATTGATCCTAAGCATTGTGTCATCATTGAAAGAGAACTCAAGACATCATGTAACCTTTCAAGAGTTAAGAATGATTAAATTCATGGCATAAATATTTCTACAAGACTTTTTGAATTAAAAAAGGGATATTTTAAAGAGGAGGTAGAGTATCATGACCTCTGAAATCATTGTAGGACTTTTTCATGACCTGGTGATCATAATGGTGAATTGTAGCCACATAAGAGTAACCATGACAATGATTAAATCTTGAGTATTTGTAATATCATCCATGAAAAAGTAGGTTTGACTGAAAGGACTGTAAAAATGCATTGCAATTTTTCTTATTTCCATGAAAGCTTTAAAAATGAAGGTAAGATCATATCAGTACCTTGAAATTGTAAACAGGGATGGAAGCCTATAAATTGTATTAATCTGAATCAACCATTTACAAAGGAGTAGGCTGTAATATATCTATGTCTTGCACAGCTAGATACAATCAAAAGAGGAGTTGCAACAATGCAAAAACCAAATTAAAATACCGTAGCTTCTAAATCACATCCGGGGAAGCACAAATGAATAATAACAATAATATTGTTAAAACTATATAACAACATCTGTATTGTTTGACTACAAACAATAATATGGTTTATAATTAAATATAACCATATAAACAATAAATATATTAATTAATATAGGTAATTAATAATTAACCTAACATTCCCCCCTTAATTTTGCATTTTCTCAAGGGATGAGGAGAGGAAATCTCTTAACAACTCGAACTTGTCACGTGTAAGTGACTTCGTGAAGATATTTGCCCATTGTTCAGCTGTTGGAAAAAATTAAAGTTGGATGTTGTGCTTCAACACATGCTCACATATGAAATGAACCTATACCTCAATGTGCTTTTTTATATCATGAAACATTGGATTAAGAACAAGTTTGAGAACACCTTCATTGTCAACATACATGGTGGTTGGTTTTTCATGTGGTATTCTAAGTCCTTCTAGTATGCGGCATAGCCAAATCGATTCATAGACAACTTCTCCTACATAAGGATACTCATCTTCTATAGAAGAGAGAGAAATGAAGTATTGTTTATTGCTTCCCCATGATATTGGTCCATATCCCATAAAGAACACAAATCTTGAAATGGATTTTCCATCATCTATATTTCCTGCATGATCTGAATCCGAATATCCCATCAAGAAGAAGTTGTCATTATTATTTTATTCTAGACCAAGATCCACTGATCCTTTGAGATATCTTAAGACGTGCCTTGCTGCTTTACAATGAAAAAAATTGGGTTCTTGTATGAACCTGGATAGATAGCTCACTGCAAAGCTGATATCTGGTCTAGTGTAGGTTAGGTAAATGAGACTCTCAATCAACTGCCGATAAAGAGTGGAACTTACCTCAGGAGATGGATATGAATGAGATAATTGCAATCTGTTATCCATAGGTGTAGCAATTGGCGTGCAATCCATCATCCTGAATTTATCAAGTGTTGTCTTGGTATATTTCATCTGAGAAACAAAAATGTGATTCTTTTTTTCCATACTTCCAATCCAAGAAAATAATGCATCATCCCGAGATCACTCATATCGAACTATTGATTAAGAGCTTTCATCGTTGCATCAATCATCCTCGCTAAACTGCCAGTGATGACTAGATCATTGACATAGACAACAACAATCACAATATCCCCCCCTTGATTTTTGAGGTAAATATTGGGATCATATGGATTTCTAACAAATCCATGTTGTATGAGATGCTCATCAATGTTGATGTACCAAGCCTGGGGTGCTTTTTTAATGCCATACAGAGATTTCCTCAGTCTGCATACCTTTGCTTCTTGACCAGGTACAACATATCCCTTAGATTGAGTCATATAGACTTCTTCTTGTAAATATCCATTCAAGAAGGAACTTTTTATGTCCATCTGATGGAATTTACAACCAAACTAAGTAGCTAAAGAAAAGATCATCCTGATCATTTTGATCTTAGTTATGGGAGAAAATATCTCCTCATAGTCAATGCCTTCTTTTTGTGCATACCCCTTTGCTACAAGTATTTCTTTATACTTTTTCACTGTCCCATCTGCTTTATACTTCATTTTGAATATCCATCTACATCCAATGGGTTTCTTCCTTGGTGGAAGATCAACAAGCTATCAAGTGTTATTTTTCATCACTGATTGATATTCAGAATCCATGGCATCTTTCCAAGATTTTGACAGTAGGGCTTCCTAGACTATAGAGGGCTCATCAGATTCAATTACTCTACTCATCAAATAAAATTTAACTTCTTCTCTTGCTTTACTACAAGTCCGTGGTCCATGGGTGGATGTATCTGGTGGAGAATCCATTCTTGCATTTCATAATGTGCAAGTACACCACTTGGGCATACACTGAACTATTCCCATGAGTCATGGTTCTATCTAATCAACACCATCATCCCCATCTTCACTTTCATCATTTGTAGGAACATCAAATTCTTTTTTTACAACTGGTGAAAAATCTACATCTGGTGAGTCTGGAGGAGGAGATTCTGCTTCTTTCTTCTCAAAAAAATCAACATTTTTGCTGGTGTATAATTTTTTGGTCTTCAGATCCATCAATTTGTACCCAAGAGTCTCTTCCCTGTACCCAATGAATATGCATTTCTGTGACTTCATGTCCAATTTATTTTTGTTTTTCTTCGGTATGTGCATACTTGCTTTGCACCCGAATACTCTGAGGTGTGCAATATATGGTTTTCACTTTGACCATGCTTCTTGTCATGTCAATCCTTCAAGAGAAACTGTGGGCACTTTGTTCAACAAATACACTATTTTTTTTCCTACTTCTGCCCAGAATGTCTTTTCAAGTCTGGAATCATCGATCATGCATTACACCATTTCCATGATAGTACGATTTCTTCTCTCAACAACACCATTCTATTTAGGTGTGTGTGGAGGAATTTATCGATGAATCCCGTGAGTTTGTAGGTATTTTTTGAACTCATTACTGGTGAATTCCCCCCTCGATATGAGTGAAGAGTTCTGATGTGACGACTAGTTTCATTCTCAACTACTACTTTGAATCTCTTGAAGGTGTCAAAAGCTTCAATTTTCTTGCAAAGACAAAAAATCCACATTTTCATGGAATAGCTCTTTTGGAACGAAGCTCTATTTTGTTTTCCTGCTAGGCAGTGAGGACACTTTTTTTTATCCTTCTGAAGAGATGGTATCCTATGTACTATATTACGCCAGTGAAGTGTCTCGAGATACTTGAAACTTATATAACCAAGTCTTTGATGCCACAAATGAGCAAAGGTAGAGTTCTTAGCCATAAGTACTTGACAGTCTCTGTGAATAAAATAAATTTTAAACATGCGTCCCACATTGGAGGATTTTGTAACTATTTTTGAGCCTCATGATTTATCTCAAATCAAACACATTTTCTTTCCAGAATGACTATCAAAGTAAATTTTCTAGTTATGATCTAGGAGTTGACTGACTGAAAGCGTATTCTTTGTCAACCCAAGGACATATAAGACATCAGATAGTATGCAATTGTGTGAACCAAGGGGTAGAGAGATGTTCCCAATCCCCTAAACTATACATGAAGAATCATATCCCAACAAAACATGATTTTTTGATGGCGTGTACCTCATTAAAGTAAACCATTCTCTGTGCCAGTCATGTGTCGAGTGGCTCCCAAATCAACATACCAAACATCACTATATGACATGGATGGTTCACTCGATCGAGAAGTGTACAAGAAGTCTTCATTATTAGAATGTTCTTCTTGCTCAACAATATTTCCTTGCTGATGGGTTCTTCTTTTCCAGTTCCCCTTTTTCTGTCCATGATTGTGGTTAGAATTTCCATTATAATATTTTTGTCGTAGAGGTCCATAGTTTCTTGACGAACCTTTCCTGTAAGTATTATACCAAAAATATTTTAATTCATGTCCTCTTTTACAACTTGGACATTTCTTCTTCTATTGTTTATCCCCATGATACAGATTCTGATGTTGGGACTTTTGATAGGAATTAGGTTTTCCTTTACCTTTTCCTTTCCATTTTTGATGTGAAGAAAGTGCCTTCTCTTCTTCATCATCCTTATTGTGCATTGCTTCCTCTTGTTGCAGTAGGTTTACCAATTTGTCAAAACTAATTGTCGTATCTGAAAAGTTTAGTTTTGTTACAAAAATATGGTATGAAGAAGGGAGAGCTCTCAGAAAAATGGGAATGAGATCATCATCTTTGACCATTTCTCTTAAGTCTAGAAGTGAATCCCTCAATTCTGTAACTCTTATTAAGAAATATTTGATTTTCTCATTTTGTTTGAACTTCAGTGTGTGTAACTGACTCTAAAAATTCAGAATGACATTTTTTTTTTGGCCTCATACACCATGTTCAGCTTATCCCATGCTTCCTTGGCTATTGTGGCATCACAAATGTGGGGTTGTACATCATCGGACACTCCAAACAAGATTATGAGTTTGATTTATGATATTCTCTATCGAATTGTCATTTTTGTGTTGTATCAGTAGTTGATCTGGTCATAGTACCAGTCATAATAGGCCAGATCTCTTCAAACTCAAGTTGTGTCTTGATTTTTGTCTTCCATACAACATATTTGTTTCCTCTGAGTAGTTGTGAATCAAAAAGGAAAAATTTTGGGGCATTGGTGCCCATTTTACAGAAAACACTGACAGGGTTTGGCTCTTATCACTCCAGGTATAAGGTCTCCTAATTTATATACCGTCAGTCCGATATACAAAAACTTTCTATATACGAGCCCTTACGATATACTTGGTAGTATGTGGAAGAATCTCACCCTTTCTATATACCCAACGGTACGTGAAAGAGGTGTTATCCAAATGTGCCCCCTGCTCATTTTGTGGCTAACTCCCTTTCATTCTTTCCTTCTATTGTGCCTCAGTCATAAATTTTTACTTTTTAGGCACTCAAAACCTTCTGGAAATGACACCATTGGATAGAGCTCTTTCTCAGCTTTCTAGAAAGGTAAAGATTTCCTCCTAACTCCATGTATTTTTCAAGTTATGGCTCAGCGGAGTTTTTGTGGGAAATTTTCCCTTGCAAGGTCCGCAGCCAATCAGAACTCGCCACGTGTCCAGGTCAAAAATATCAAAGCGATCCGATTTTGGCCTATTTTTTCCCTAAAATTTCAAATCGCCATAACTTTCGATCCAGAGCTTGGATTTTTGCGTTCTTTATATCAATGGAAAGCTGGTGAAATTCTCTACAAAATTCCATGTAAATTTTGAATTTTGGTTTAGTTTGTAGGGAGAAAATCAAAAAACAATTCTGGTATGTGCCCATGGATAGAACTGACGTTTCAACAAACAATTTTAATGCAAAATGGGTCGCATTCTTCTCCAACATGGTCAAAAATGTCAGGGCATGGGTTTATAAGGACCTCCATGCTGTTTTTAATGCATTTTGGTCAATGGGGAATGGTTCCCACGTTTTTTCATGTTTTCTCTCTCCTGGGCTCGACCCATGCACTGTAAAAGCCAGATTTGGATCATTTTTCAAAGAGGTTGAACACTTTTTGGCATTGCAAACTTCTTCTTTCACCTCCAGCAAGTGATAGTTGTAAGAATCAGACCTTTTTCACAGTTTGTAACAGGTTTATACCTCTTTGATGGTGGAATGCAAGAGATTTTTAAATGGAATTGACAATGCAAACTCTGTGAATGCTTTCAGTCCTCTGTTTGTATTGTTTTACTTCATTTTAAGACCTCTAATTACATCTATCAGCTTGTGTATGTTTTCCCTTGTTGCATTTCATGAATTTGTGTCTATTTACATGGCAAAAAATATTTCACCACTCCTTTTGGTGCATCACCATCTTTAGTTTAGTTTCATTTTTGCATTTTTATCCCTATCTCCTTGCAATCTAGGGTAGAATTAGGATTAAAACCTCTGTAGTTGTGAAAAATATAGATCTAAATCAGAGGAGTTTGAGGAACCAGCCTCTATTCTAGAGATTCCTCTCTCATTTTCACAAGTCCCACACTTGGAGAGAGGTTTCCATGTTGTGCAATCACACTGGATTCTTTAAACATCATTTAGAACCTTGATTTGCATCCAGGGGTGCTGATGATTTGCAACAACAGTTTTGGCACACCCGGTGGGACCTTAGAGGTCTTCCACTTCATATTTTGTAGGTTGGTGTGTTCCTGTGAAGATTTCAGCAATTGGAGGCACTTGCAAACACATCTGGCGACTCCATTTGATCAGCAACCCATTTCTGAAGTTGCAGACCTGTTTTTCATCCATTTCCATCCATTATTCTTTCCATCTCTTTCATTCTTTTCCATTCCATGAATTTGTGCAATCATGACTTCATTTCCATCATGGAACTCACATTTACAACAGCAACAATGTTTCCCACCTCCAACATGTTTTTTAAATCCTCCAAATCAGCATTTTGAACAAATTCAAAATCAACATACATAACCATATGAGCAGCAATGCCAAAATTAGTTTGGCTATGGAGCTTTTCAAGAGCAAGGGTGTGCATACAATGAAGACAATCAGATGCAAGATGCTGGTCTGTTGGAGAAAATCCAAAATATGGAGGTAAACATTGTGCAATCTAGGGCTCAAGCACAAATGAAAGCATTTGGAATCAGTTGTGGAGCATCCTGTCCATTGGTGGGACCTTTCCCAAGGCATTACAGCTCTCAAGAGAAGCTTGAATTCATGATTGCAACACTGCCATTGCTTGCAAAGTGGATTGAAGGAATAGAGGTGTATGAGAGGAGTATTCAGCAACCTTGTCAACGGGTAAGCACACCATCTCATGCCTTTTCTTTTCCTCTTTCCCAATCTGTTTTATCTCAGCAGTGTCAAGTTTTAAACTCTCCATCTATTGTCCCAAGTGTTGAATCCATTTCTCCACCCCCTAGTCTTCCACCTCATCTCAATTCTTCTATCCTTTTCCCTTCCAAACAGTCATCCCCTCCACAAGAGCTAAATGAAACACCCTCTCCTCTAAAGAAACAAGAGGTTTTACCTCCTCCACCACCACAAAAAATTGCAAAAATCAGTCATGGAGGAAAGCAAAAAGAGAAGCCAAACAAGGATGAAGAAATTCAAATTTTGAAGAGTTGGGCTCTTAAATTTGGGATGAAGAAGATCCATTTTCTGATGAAACCTTCATAAGAGGTTGGAGTTACAGAACAAATGGTGGTCAGGACTGATTTCTTTGTAGCAGAATAAGAGCAAAAAGGAGTTGCAGATCAACAATCAATTTGTTTAGAATATAGTGTCCATGTTGGCACCCTATTTGAAGGAAATGCTGATCCAATTCAAATTGCAAAAATTAGTCATGAGGGACAGCAAGAGGAAGGAGAAGCTGCTCCAAATCCAAAAGAAGAGGAGCACATTCTAGCTGTGGGGGAGAAAAGTGCAGATCCAAAGGCTTTGAGCACAAAGCAGGTTATAGAAGAACCTTCAATTCTTCTCTCTACTTCATCTCTCTCAAGTCCTAGTACTGAAGAAGAGTTTTATCCCTCAAACTCAATGATGGAGGATGAAAGAAACCATGGTGATCAAGTTGCAGATCAAGAGAATGCCATGGGAGAGGTTGAACATTTGCAGCAGGACAGCAATGAGGCAGTTTACTTGTCTGATTTGGAGGACTGTTTTGATGAAGAAGAACCAGTTGAGTTTCCACCATTCTCTCTTTCATCATCCATCTTCCAAACACAAGAGCCTTCTGTCATAGAGGAGAGTATTCATTTGCAGCAGCCTGCATCTTATAGAATCTCTTTGGAACCAAGATTGGAAGATTTTAATCTTTCATGTCTTTCATTGGAGGAAGAGAAAGGGCAGAAGGGTTCTACCATTGCTTCCACACCATCCATTCAAGGTCTACAAGAGAACTCCATTCTTGGAGTTGAAAATCAGAATTATGGGCATACTCAACGGATCAGACCTTGCCCAATCAGGTATTTGGCTTCATTGGAGCCAAAGGAGAATCCACAACCAGTCATGCTTGCTTCTAAGCATGAGGATGAGCTGCAAAGTTCCAAGGATCAGCTGTCATACCTCTCCTATCCAAATCTAGAGCAACTAAAAGAGGTATTGGATTTGTTTTTAGTTGACACCTTGCTAATTTGGGTAGAAGACTACATTCTTGTTGATTTTCCACTCATCCAATCAGCCATACTCAGCTCTAAATCATTTGCATGGCTGCCAATTTTGAAGAAAGGAAGTTATTTTGCACAACCAGTTGCAGGGTTCATTTAGCTCACCTTTGCTTCCAGTTAGAGTAGAGTAGATAGGTTTGATTTCAGTAGAAGTGCTTGTGCACACTCTTCATGTTCCATTTGGAGCATTTATGATTTTCAGTTTGTACATAGTTTTGGTGCTGCTGATTTCGCTCTTGCACAGTTCATTTTGATGGCATTTTGGTGGGAACAACTCCATGTCCAGTGGGATTCAAGCGGTTTAGAGGGAAGTTTTCAAAGTTCAGATCAGTTTTCAGGCTACTACTCATGACTCCATGCCCAATGGATTGCTTCAGGCTACTAATCATTCATCCAGCAGGCAGATGACCCCTCTGAGTCACCAAAATTGTTATCCAAATGTGCCCCCTGCTCATTTTGTGGCTAACTCCCTTTCATTCTTTCCTTCTATTGTGCCTCAGTCATAAATTTTTACTTTTTAGGCACTTAAAACCTTCTAGAAATAACACCATTGGATAGAGATCTTTCTCATCTTTCTAGAAAGGTAAAGATTTCCTCCTAACTCCATGTATTTTTCAAGTTATGGCTCGGTGGAGTTTTTGTGGGAAATTTTCCCTTGCAAGGTCCACAGCCAATCAGAACTCGCCATGTGTCTAGGTCAAAAATATCAAAGTGATCCGATTTTGGCATGTTTTTGCCCTAAAACTTCAAATCACCATAACTTTTGATCCAGAGCTTAGATTTTCATGTTATTTATATAAATGGAAAGCTGGTGAAATGATATACAAGATTCCATAGTCAATTTTGAATTTTGGTTTAGTTTAGAGGGAGAAAATCAAAAAAGGCTTCTGGTACGCGCCCATCGACAGAACTGACATTTCAACAACCAATTTTAATGCAAAATGGGTTGAATTCTTCTCCATCATGGTCAAAAATGTTCAGGGCATGGGTTTGTAAGGACCTCCATGCTATTTTTAATGCATTTTGGTCAATGGGGAATGGCTCCCAATTTTTTCACATTTTCTCTCTCCTAGGCTCGACCCATGCACTGTAAAAGCAGGATTTGGCTCATTTTTCAAAGAGGTTGAACACTTTTTGGCATTGTAAAATTCTTCTTTCACCTCCAGTAAGTGATAGTTGTAAGAAGCAGACCTTTTTCATAGTTTGTATTAGGTTTTATACCTCTTTGATGGTGGAATGCAAGAGTTTTTTACATGGAATTGACAATGTAAACTCTATGAATGCTTTTAGTCCTCTGTTTGTATTGTTTTACTTCATTTTAAGACCTCTAATTACATCTATTAGCTTGTGTATGTATTCCCTTGTTGCATTTCATGAATTTGTGTCTATTTACATGGCAGAAAATGTTTTCACCACTCCTTTTGGTGCATCACCATCTTTAGTTTAGTTTCATTTTTGCATTTTTATCCCTATCTCCTTGCAATTTAGAGTAGGATTAAGATCTAGAACCTCTGTAGTTGTGCAAAATATAAATCTAAATCAGAGTAGTTTGAGGAACCAGCCTCTATTCTGGAGATTCCTCTCTCATTTTCACAAGTCCCACACTTGGAGAGAGGTTTCCATGTTGTGCAATCACACTGGATGCTCTAAACATCATTTAGAGCCTTGATTTGCATCCAGGGGTGCTGATGATTTGCAACAACAGTTTTGGCACACCCGGTGGGACATTAGAGGTCTTCCACTTCATATTTTTTAGGTTGGTGTGTTCCTATGAATATTTTAGCCTTTGGAGGCACTTGCAAACACAGCTGGCGACTCCATCTGATCAGCAACCCATTTCTGAAGTTGCAGACCTGTTTTTCATCCATTTCCATCCATTATTATTTCCATATCTTTCATTATTTTCCATTCCATGAAGTTGTGCAATCATGACTTCATTTCCATCATGGAACTCACATTTACAACAGCAGCAATGTTTCCCACCTCCAACATGTTTTTTAAATCCTCCAAATCAACATTTTGAACAAATTCAAAATCAGCATACATACCCATATGAGCAGCAATGCCAAAATTATTTTGGCTATGGAGCTTTCCAAGAGCAAGGGTGTGCATACAATGAAGACAATCAGATGCAAGATGCTGGTCTATTGGAGAAAATCCAAAAGATGGAGGTAAACATGGTTCAATCCAGGGCTCAAGCACAAATGAAAGCATTTGGAATCGGTTGTGGAGAACCCTGTCCATGGGTGGGACCTTTCCCAAGGCATTACAACCCTCAAGAGAAGCTTGACTTCATGATTGCAATGCTTCCATTGCTTGCAAAGTGGATTGAAGTAATAGAGGTGTATGAGAGGAGAATTCAGCAACCTTGTCAACGGGTAAGCACACCATCTCATGCCTTTTCTTTTCCTCTTTCCCAATCTGTTTTATCTCAGCAGTGTCAAGTTTTAAACTCTCCATCTACTGTCCCAAGTGTTGAATCCATTTCTCCACCCCCTAGTCTTCCACCTCATCTCAATTCTTCTTTCCTTTTCCCTTCCAAAAAGTCATCCCCTCCACAAGAGCTAAATGAAACACCCTCTCCTCCAAAGAAACAAGAGGTTTTACCTCTTCCACCACCACAAAAAATTGCAAAAATAGTCATGAAGGAAAACAAAAAGAGAAGCCAAACAAGGATGAAGAAATTCAAATTTTGAAGAGTTGGGCTCTTAAATTTGGGATGAAGAAGATCCCTTTGCTGATGAAACCTTCATAAGAGGTTGGAGTTACAGAACAAATGGTGGTCAGGACTGATTTTTTTGCTGCAGAAGAAAAGCAAAAAGGAGTTGCAGATCAAAAATCAATTTTTTCAGAATATAGTGTCCATGTTGGCACCCTATTTGAAGGAAATGCTGATTCAATTCAAATTGCAAAAATCAGTCATGAGGGACAGCAAGAGGAAGGAGAAGCTGCTCCAAATCCAAAAGAAGAGGAGCACATTCCAGCTATGGGGGAGAAAAGTGCAGATCCAAAGGCTTTGAGCACAAAGCAGGTTATAGAAGAACCTTCAATTCTTCTCTCTACTTCATCTCTCTCAAGTTATAGTACTGAAGAAGAGTTTGATCCCTTAAACTCAATGCTAGAGGATGAAAGGAACCATGGTGATCAAGTTGCAGATCAAGAGAATGCCATGGGAGAGGTTGAACATTTGCAGCAGGACAACAATGAGGCAATTTACCTGTCTGATTTGGAGGACTATTTTGATGAAGAAGAACCGGTTGAGTTTCCACCATTCTCTCTTTCATCATCCATCTTCCAAACACAAGAGCCTGATGTCATGGAGGAGAGTATTCATTTGCAGCAGCCTACATCTTATAGAATCTCTTTGGAACCAAGATTGGAAGATTTTAATCTTTCATGTCCTTCATTGGAGGAAGAGAAAGGGCAGAAGGGTTCTACCATTGCTTCCACACCATCCATTCAAGGTCTACAAGAGAAATCCATTCTTGGAGTTGAAAATCAGAATTATGGGCATACTCAACGGATTAGACCTTGCCCAATCAGGTATTTGGCTTCATTAGAGCCAAAGGAGAAGCCACAACCAGTCATGCTTGCTTCTAAGCATGAGGATGAGCTGTAAAGTTCCAAGGATCAGCTGTCATACCTCTCCAATCCAAATGCAGAGCAACTAAAAGAGGTATTGGATTTGTTTTTAGTTGACACCTTGCTAATTTGGGTAGAAGACCAGCTTCTTGTTGATTTTCCACTCATCCAATCATCCATACTCAGCTCCAAATCATTTGCATAGCTGCCAATTTTGAAGAAAGGAAGCTATTTTGTACAACCAGTTGCAGGGTTCATTTAGCTCACCTTTGCTTCCAGTTAGAGTAGAGTAGGTAGGTTTGATTTCAGTAGAAGAAGTGCTTGTGCACACTCTACATGTTCCATTTGGAGCATGTATGATTTTTAGTTTGTACATAGTTTTGGTGCTGCTGGTTTCACTCTTGCATAGTTCGTTTTGATGGCATTTTGGTGGGAACAACCCCATGTCCAGTGGGATTCAAGTGGTTTAGAGGGAAGTTTTCAAAATTCAGATCAGTTTTCAGGCTACTACTCATGACTCCATGCCCAATGGATTGCTTCAGGCTACTGATCATTCATCCAGCATGCAGATGACCCCTCTGAGTCACCAAAATTGTTATCCAAATGTGCCCCCTACTCATTTTGTGGCTAACTCCCTTTCATTCTTTCCTTTTATTGTGCCTTAGTCATAAATTTTTACTTTTTAGGCACTCAAAACCTTCTGGAAATGACACCATTGGATAGAGTTCTTTCTCATCTTTCTAGAAAGGTAAAGATTTCCTCCTAACTCCATGTATTTTTCAAGTTATGGCTCAGCGGAGTTTTTGTGGGAAATTTTCCCTTGCAAGGTCCGCAGCCAATCAGAACTCGCCACGTGTCCAGGTCAAAAATATCAAAGCGATTCGATTTTGGCCTATTTTTGCCCTAAAACTTCAAATCGCCATAACTTTTGATCCAAAGCTCATATTTTCGCGGTCTTTATATCAATGGAAAGCTGGTGAAATGTTCTACAAGATTCCATGGTCAATTTTGAATTTTGGTTTAGGTTGGATGGAGAAAATAAAAAAAATTTCTGGTACGTGCCCATGGACAGAACTGACATTTCAACAACCAATTTTAATGCAAAATGGGTCACATTCTTCTCCAACATGGTCAAAAATGTCAGGGCATGGGTTTGTAAGGACCTCCATGCTATTTTTAATGCATTTTGGTCAATGGGGAGTGGCTCCCACATTTTTTTCATGTTTTCTCTCTCCTGGGCTCGATCCATGCACTGTAAAAGCCGGATTTGGCTCATTTTTCAAAGAGGTTGAACACTTTTTGGCATTGCAAACTTCTTCTTTCACCTCCAGCAAGTGATAGTTGTAAGAATCAGACCTTTTTCACAATTTGTAACAGGTTTATACCTCTTTGATGGTGGAATGCAAGAGATTTTTAAATGGAATTGACAATGCAAACTCTGTGAATGCTTTCAGTCCTCTGTTTGTATTGTTTTACTTCATTTTAAGACCTCTAATTACATCTATCAGCTTGTTTATGTTTTCCCTTGTTGCATTTCATGAATTTGTGTCTATTTACATGGCAAAAAAAGTTTCACCACTCCTTTTGGTGCATCACCATCTTTAGTTTAGTTTTATTTTTGCATTTTTATTCTTGTCTCCTTGCAATCTAGGGTAGAATTAGGATTAGAACCTCTGTAGTTGTGAAAAATATAGATCTAAATCAGAGGAGTTTGAGGAACCAGCCTCTATTATTGAGATTCCTCTCTCATTTTCACAAGTCCCACACTTAGAGAGAGGTTTCCATGTTGTGCAATCACACTGGATACTCTAAACATCATTTAGAACCTTGATTTGCATCCAGGGGTGCTACTGATTTGCAACAACAAGAGGCATTAGCATACGTGAAAGAATTCAATACGTGGTACCAAGACAGTACGAAAAGGGGTCTGTGTGATTATTGACACCGAATAAAATAAATATCCTCATACGCGTGTGTAAATTTTCTATATACTAGGATAATTTCTCACTCTTGATTTATGTCGTTCAATCATTCACATACGGATGGGATGGCTCATAGTGTGTGCAATGTGATCTTATTACTCCCCATCGATTTAAAGGGTCGAAGCCTAGACGATGTTGGTGCAGCTATATTAGGCATTAAGTGTAGTAGTAGTCATGATGGATTTACCTGTAAGTGCTTCCTAGAGTCAATGTATATACTGAACGATGTGAATGAGATCTAGGATCTCATGAGTATTACATAACCAATTCTTTTCTTTTTTATAACAAATTTTTGCCAGTTTCTGAGCAGTTACAAAGTTTGCAATTGACTATGGAAACCTGTAAATTACTACAATATTCTGAAGCATGCAATTGCATTAAAAAATCTGGAAAAATTGAATGGCAGGCAATTTGTTTTTTGTTTTGCGGGCCCTGGTGGCCTCTGGAGCCCAATACGACTCTTTGAAAAAATAACTATAAACAAAACTGGCTCAAAATGAATTTTTTAGATAGCCCTCCTTTGGAAAAAAAAAATCTCAAAATGCAAAAATATGCAGAGTGGAGGAATTTTTTTTTCCCTAAAATAGGGTTTTTGTTGCTAAATTTAGTTAGTTATAACTAAATTTGAATTTTCCGCTAAAGTTAGCAATTTCACCAGATTTTTCGCTAAAATTCAAAAATCAAAGTTTTTGTGTTGAGGGTGGGGTTTGAACCTCAAAGCTCATCCACCCAAGGCACTTTTACTTACCAACTTGGCTCTAGGAGCGCTTGGTATAGAAATGAAGGAACATAGCTTTATACAACAATGAAAAATACTAACCTTTGTTTAATGACGATGTGGCAGGGATAAAGCTCCACGTGGTTGCAACTTGGTAGATTAGGGCACTGAGAAAATGGATCTGAAGCCTTCCTTTTTCTTTTTCTTTGTAAATAACCACGTTGATTTTATATTCCACCATTTTTAATGTGTTGTAGCCACTCCTCATTGATTTGTTATCCCTCCATTTTGCTTGGTTAGCTGCGTTTTTTCTCATTTATCCACCGTATTGTTTTGTGTAGGTTTGATTTTTGTTTTTTGTGTAGGGACAAAATTGTAGGGGTCTCATGGAGCAGGGGTGACTGTTCAAAATGTCAGGTTGTTGTGTATGCTTGCATGGGCCGTAGATTAACTTGATGAGGAGGTGAGCTCGATCACTGTTGCTGCAAGTTCATGGAGGAGGCTCGGATTTGAATGTTTAGCCCAACCATTCAACAAACAATCGACATAATGAAATGGCTAGCTCCCTTTTCAAATAGCTTGGTGCAAATGTTGATTCGGTTGCCAAGAAATAGAACTTGGTTTACAGATCGACCTGATGCAAATGCCAACCCAATCACTCGGTGAGAAGGAATATGAGTTCGATCAAGAGCTCCGTCTGGCAACTCTGTGTGAGCATGATTCACTGAAATGGATGATAAGCTCTGCTAAAATAGCACAAACTTATCTAAACATAGTGTTGCTGCCACTATTAGCTATAGCTATCAAGGTCACTAACTTTTAGTGACAAAAGTCCTAATGGGGAAAAACAAAAATTAATTGTTATTTTTAAAATTCCTACAACAAATTTTGCTTGGTGCTGGGTGCACCAGTGCAAAAAACAATTTGTGTTCCAAACACCTGAAACGAACATGAGGATGTGGGGGGCAGGGATGGAGTTGGGAAGTTGTAGGAGGCTACACAGGCTCTCAATTGCTATAAACATTTCTCCAATCTTCTCTATCATTGTTGCTCTCTCTTTCCACTCCTTCATAGGTCCAGATTCTTGCTCTAGTACCAAATGTAAATAGGGATGCAAGTCTGTAAATTATATTAATATAAATCAACCATTTACATAGGAGCAGGTTGTAATATATATATGTATGTATGTATGTATGTATGTATGTATGTATGTATGTATGTATGTATGTATGTATGTATATGTATTGCACAACTAGATATAATCAAAAGAGGAGTTGCAACAATGCACCAACCAAATTAAAATACAGTAGCTTCCAAATCACATCCAAGGAAGCACAAATGAGTAATAACAATAATATTGTTAAAATTATATAACAACATCCGTATTGTTTGACTACAAACAATAATATGGTTTATAATTAAATATAACCATATAAATAATAAATATATTAATTAATATGAAATGCATAATTAATATATAGGTAATTAATAATTAACTAACAGAAATAAGCATCTACGATTGGTCCATGTGTGTGAAGGTAGGGCATCAGTGTTTGAAAGAATCTATGTGAAATTGCATTTCTTATCCTGGGGGGATTAACATCTATTGAAGAGAATTTCTAAACACAAAGCTAAGGATGTTCAAGCTTGATGGTTTGAGAAATTGTAAGGTACATGTTAAGAAGAGGCAATATATTCACAGGAGGAAACAATCCTTAAAGGATCAATGATAAGGTGCTATTGACTCAAGATGATACTGATCCTGTTGTTCAAGAATTGTAAGGTTTTAAGTTTGACTCTGAGCTTGTGATTGAATAAAATAGTGAGGGTTTGATCATAACAAAACCCTGATGACAACCTAAAGTTTCTCAAAAGGTGTAGTAAGCATGTGTTTTGGAACTAAAGATATTTTCTCATATGTCAAGAAGTGTGATATAGTTTTAAGTGATCACATAAAGGGGAAACCATCTTCTACATGTCTGATATAGCCTAGTAAGGTTGTGTAAGTTGATGATCTACTCTGAGACTAGATTTGATCTAATCGAAAAGGAAGTAAAAAGGGAAGTTTCAGCTCTAATGGTTAGTAAAAAAGGAAGTTTAAGTGAAGATACAATAATCTTAGTCAGATTCAAAGAAATACATGAATTTCATTCAAGTGTAAAATTTATGTGGAGGTAATAATGTACATGTTAAAGAGGAAACAATGAACTGTGACAAAATTACATCATGAGAATAGATGTTACAAAAACTTAGTACAGTAAAAATGAATCTATAGGTCTCAAAACTGTACTGAGTGTGTCTCAGATTGCAAGGTTACAAAGATTGAAAGAGGATAAATGATGAATTTGTTTATAATTTATGGATTGTGAAACTGTGCCCTATAGGTGGTAGAGACATAAGTTTAAGATATTTATCTCCAAAAGAAATAAGACAAGGTCTAAGAAAATAAGATATAAGATATAAAAAAATTGAGCTAGAGATCAAAACATAGATGAAATATTAGTACTTGAAAATGCAAGAGAAAACAATGCTATAGGTATAGATGTGAAAAATTAGGATACAAGTGTCTCAGTTGTTGTGCTACGTGTCTACATGCAAAAGAAAGGTGAAATCACGTTTAAAAGAGAAATAAAATAGGGTGATAGTGCTCTGAGAATGCTTATTAAGATAAGGGGAGTAAGGTTGAATCTCCAAGGAGACATCGATGAAGATGAAGTTTTAGAAGCTTATTTAGAAAGAAAAGTGAAGTTTTGACTCAAACAAGCTCAAATGGATGCAAAGAAGACTGAAATGGCTGAGGAAAAGCTTTAGGACTGCTATGAAGTATTTGACCTCTCACAAAGGCTTGAAAGAAAGGTATGTTGTCCAAATTTATGATTTTTAGATATAAAAAGAGATTATTTTCTCAGGGGAAGGTAAAAGGAGGCATGACATGTTGAGCCTCATATTTTAGAGCATACAGAAGTTGGCCTTTATTGCACTGAAAACATGATTTAGGGACATTGGTTCTAAGAAACCGTATGTTATCTATGAAGACAAAAACAATGATTTCTTGCATTGTACAGTCCCAAGATGTAATATCAAGCATGGAAGAAGTCAAAATCAAGGAGTATCATTCTTAGGGAGAGATTTTTTCAGGTCCATAGGATCATTTGTGCTGCTGAAGGAGTCGAAGAGATCTAATTTCAGTCCCAAGGGGAGATATTTGTGTAGGTAAGTCAATTTTGTGCATTTTCTTTATTATTTTCATTGACTATTGTAATATTTCATGGATAGGATTTAGCGTAGCATTTTTCATAGATATAAAAGGGAGAGAGAGAGACATGAAAAACATAAGAATGAGGTCAGTTAGGTGTTTGTCTTGTTGGTTGCCATCAATGAAAAAGGGGGATATTGTTGGCCATTTTATGGTTGTGTTCTCATTGATGTCAACCCCCATTGATGGAAAATGGTGTCATGATGTAGTATGAGTCCCCATGTGATGTTATTCAACTATCATGTATGTTGATCAAGTTGTTTGTTGAGTTATCATAGTGTCCCAGTGCTTGTTTGAGTAGGCAAAATCATGATTTGAGCCATTATAATCTGATTGAAGGTTGTTATGATTTCAAAAATGGTCCATATGACGTGTCTTGAGTGTTTATGGGTCTTCATTGAGTCAATAAGGTTAGATCATGGTCGAGTCTGTTCATTTTAGGCATGTTTCTAGCCCTGGTGCAAGAAGAATGAGGTAAAGATGTCATTTCTAGACAAAATTAGTCTTTTTGGATCATGGTTGCAAAATTTTGGAAGTTTACCTAAAGTGTGTGATAAGTTTCAGGTTAGAATTCAAAGTTTAGATGCATGTATGAGGTCATTAGGAAGAAAACAGTTGAGAACATGTAGTTTAACATGAGTAAGTCATTGTGGATGGAGGGTTTTAGGAATATTTGAGCCATGTGATTACTATGGAAAGGTAGAGGATATTTTCATGGTGCTTCATGCAAGGTTTTAGGTCATTCTAAAGAAGGAATTGCAAGTTATGCAAGTTCTAGCAAAATTGGGTAAGCTTGAGTGTGTTTTTAACGTAAAGTTGGACCTTCTAATGCTCATTGTGAATTGTATGATTTGCATGCAGACCTGGTATATTAGACATATATTCCATGTTCAATTATAAATATTTAATAAAAATATTGAGTTGGTTTTATCGTCACATTTTTATAAACGATCGTTAAGAAGGTAAATAGGTCTAAAACCCTAGTTAAGCCCTAGCTAGGAGAAGTTGGAAGAAAGTGAAGTAATGTGACCTAGTTATGATTATTTCATCAAAAATGATGATTTTATGTTGTACAGGACTCTGTCATATTTCCAAAAATGTATGGTTGAGGTCATGGTGATAAGTGGGCCCCACCTATAAATAATAGTTTTTAAAGAAGAAGGCTTTAGGAAAAGGTTGTCCAAAGGAGTAGCATGAAAAATTAATGGGGCATGATTTATGGGAGTTTTTTAATTTATGTCCATGGAGGTTTCAGATAATGTTCATGTAGGTTCATGGTGTTTTGAGGTTCATACATGTTGACTGGTCAAAGGGTAGTTTTGGGATCTCAAATAATAGTCTTAAGTAAAATGGTCATAACTTGAGTTATAGGTTGATCTTAAAGGTGATGCAATTTTTGTTTTAAAGGTGTTTTATATATATTTCTAGTGATATGAGGTTTTAAAATTGATGAGGTCATTTGATAGGGTTCCCAAGGAATTATTTGGATAGAAATATTTTTTATAGTTAAAGACAACATGTGTTTGGCTGCAAGTTTGGTGTTTTTAGAAGCATGAGATGGATTGGGAAATAATTAATATCACTTGTAATGTACATAGGAATTATATTTGAATCCAATGAATATATTTGGAGATATTTAATGTATGTATAAATTCTTGCATGAGCTAACCTGTGGAAACAACCTTTTTGGGAGGCTGATATGGTGAAGGAAAAAGTAGTTGTGATTTGAAGAGATGAATGCTACATGGATTATAAGTTTCTTATAAGTGTTATACATGTTCTTCCATTTCCATAAAGTTCCCACCTTTCATGTTTTTATCTTTTTAAAGTGTTTTGGTGATCAAATGAAGTTTCCATGGTGTTGAAGGGTGTAACAAACAATTATTTTGAGAATTGTAAAAGGAACTGGGCCTAGTAAATGAAATTATTTGATTTTTTATATTAATTGAGACCATTTATAATGTTTAAATGTAAATTCAAACATGTTTTATGATTTTTGGGTCATGAAAAAGTATGGTACACATATTAGGGAAATTTTAAGAATGTGCCTATGGGAGTTTGACCCATTTTTGGCACATGTAATGAGGTTATATGCTAGTTTGACCTTTATGGGTCATATGTGCCTATTATAATTAATGTATTTTAATGTAATGAATATTTATGGGTTGAATTTATCATGAGGTACTGACCTCATTTGGGTTAGAGAGAATAAAATCTTATCAAAGTGATGTTTTAGCTCATTTTGAGAGCTATTCTTACATGGGGGGGTAGTGCACCCTAGAGAAGAGTTGATTGCAGGTATGAGGGAAGAGTTTGAAATATTATTTGATGAATTAAAGGTTGAAGAATTATTTAGAGCATGAAAGCAAGAGGTTAGAAGAAAGACAAGGTGAAAAGGAAAAAGATAGAGCAAGATTGAAGACCTAGGGTTTGACCTAGGATTTGTGAGATGAATTAGTGATCTCCATTAGTTGTGGAAATATAAAATTCTGAGATAAATCATCTTTAGGTGGTTGATTTTGTGCTTGGTCATCCTAGCGTGTTTTATCCTCCTTGTGGAGTGGGTGCTTCACGTAGGGGTTGGTGCTCCTTGTGAAGTTGGAGCTTCACTATTTTTTTAGGTGTAATATCAACAAAGTTTTAGTGGGTTTTCTTCCCATTGAGGATTTCTCACATATATTTGGTGTTATTTTGTACTCTCTTACTCTTGATCTTGTGAATAGTTGTTAATATGATTAAGAACACACACATATGGTTTATGGTTGAATAAATAGTTGAATTAATGCTAATGAAGAACATATGGAAAATGAAATGAAAGTTTTGTAGGACTGATTCACCCCCCTCTCAATCCATTGTGCTTCCAAAAAGGAGGAGATAACTCAACCGATGTAGTAGCTTGTAGACAAGGGAGAGGAGATATAGATCACTCACTTGAGTGAGAGAAAAATGATATGATTTCTTTATCCTCTAAATGTTTCAAACAATCATAATGGGTGAAGCACTTATTATCCCTATTGCCATAATGTGATGATAATTACAATAGGTTCGATCACATTGATGCTATAAGTAATGTTGTGGATGATGTTGGTTATAAGGTAAGAGAATTAAATGTTCATTGATCAAAACATGTAGTACTTCATGTGGTCAATCATGATGAGAGAAATGTAATGGCTCACGAAAAACTGGTGTAGAAGAGTGAGGTGTAGCCTAGTGCAGGGTAGGAGAAGAAGGACACTTTTGCAATGCAGTGGATTGAGCTTGTTTATGAGGAGGAGATGGAGATCGTGTAGGATGCTCAACTGATGGTAATGGAGAATATATTTGTGATGTAGCAGTAGTAGCCATAGGTGGAAGATCTGTAACATGTGTGGCAATGAGGTCTTATTCTAGATCAATGGATCTATATCATAGAAGCATGAATAATTCACATGTGTCATATTTTATTCTTTGTTTTAAGGATGTAAGCAAACCACGAAAAAATATGAGTTACTTCTCTATATTGATAGGTTTAAATAATGATTGGTGCATACAAGGCTTAAATTGTAAGATGTAATCCATGATAGGTTCTATTTTGTCTTGATGTAACATAGGTAGATGATCATAAGTAACTTTAGGGCCATTTTTGATGATATATCTATGGAGGAAATCTTCTTCTATCTCATGATATGTGCTAATAGATCCAAATGGTAGGTGGGTATACCATTGTAAAGCATCATTAACAAGGCTATGTCTAAAGTCTTTAAGAAATAATCTAACATTAGAATATGAAGCCATAGCCATACAATAATGTTTGAGATGTAAGTAGGGGTTTCCAGTACCATCAAAACATGAAAAGGTAGGCATGATAAAATAATTAGTAAATGTTGAGTTATTAATCTTCTTAGGAATGGGGTTGTCATGCAATGAATTGTTATCAATGGAAGCATAATAGGATTTTCTTTATAATGTAAGTGATTGAACCTGAGATTGTAAGTGACCCACAACATGCATGAGAGAAAAGATATATTGTGACAGAATAGTAGAGGATGGAAATAATTTTTTAAGGGGTTATAATTTTCCATTATAATTAATCATAGGGATGTTGAGAGGATATGTAGGAGAAGATGATGCTAAAGGCACGCTAACTATAGGTACTGAAGAAGTAATAGGTGATGAAGGACATGCAAAATCCATAGAAGAAACATGAATAACATCGACAACATCCCTACAAGATGGAGTGTCTAATGGAGATGCAAAAATAGGAGAGAGAGGATGAACTAATGGATGGAGGTGAGTCATGCATTGTGGTAGATACAAACTTAGAAGAAGGTGACAATGGAGTAAGAGATTCACACTTATCTATATGTAAATTCATAGACTCATGACTATAAATTGTTTCCTCACAATCCAAAAGAGAATCAAATATGAAAATGTCATCAATTAGATCATCAACATAATGTGAATTAGCACGTGGAAAAGTATATGATGGATCATGAGAATTATTAAAAGAAATGTGAGAAGCATGGGATGTAACTATAATAATGGTCTGAATAGGAGGAGCATCAACATACACATGTGTACTAGTGTCAAGACCAAACATGAAATCAATAAGAGAGTCATCTAAAATTTCCTTGGACATGTCAAAAGAAGGATCATGGACAAATGTATAACAAGGTCAATATCCAGAAAAGCTAGATGGATTTGAAATGATGATAAAGGAAGAATTTTCAAAGCTAGTAGTACTATTGCATTCATTAGCTAACATCACGATATAGAGCTGTAACCCACAACATATTAGCCTCATCATAGATGGGATTAATGCTAACATGACACATGATGAGCCTAGAAGGAGAAACAATATCCTTAGCCATTAGAGTTGTAGTGGATCCTCTAGGAAAATATTCTAATCTACGGGTTCACGAAAATTATTCTATAAAATTGGGAATTTTTATATGAATCTAAGAGTACAACAATGTAATAAATGAAATATATTGAAATGTAAATGCTAAGTACTTATTTAGTAATCGAAATGAAATGGTAAAGTAATTATCAAAATTAGATTTACCTCGCATTGATCTGGGAGTGAATAAAGTGATGGAATGGCAAGACAGAGCATCACAATGAACCTCAAAAAATTATAGCAGGGGTAGATCTGGCTAGACTGGGGAACTTGGAGAAGGATGAGGGTGCCTGGGGTGCCTTGGTCTTAAATCTAGGTGCTCTGGTTTGCATAATAGCTCAGAATCTGGTCCTGATATGGTTGCTAGGTCTTCGCAATGCATTTCCTTTGGTCTGATGGATGTCACACTTGCTTCACTGATGTCACAATAAAATTGTAATGAATAATCACCTGTAAAAACCCCACACAAAGCATCAAACCCGAAAAAAATAAATATGCAAATGAAGGGGTGAGATCATCCTCAACTGCTAAATGGATGGACTTATAACTGCGCATTGCACTACATCTCAGACCTAATGTAGTTCTATGTGATTTTTTGTGAAATAATGTTTTTATCTTTCCCTAAAGCCAATGAAGCAAAGATAACAAGCAATAACTAGATAAAATGAAAAATGGTGGATGGAATAGAATAAATATACCCATTCCTATACAGTGTGTGATGTAGAATAGTGCCCAAATGCAGTCCCTTGGTTTATGTAGATATCTATCCCTTAGTAGAAAGAGTCATCCCATAAGGTAGTATGTATGTTGTGTTTATATAGGGATATCTTGTTCAACTTTCAACACTAATGATCCGACATGCGGACTAGTACCTAGGGAGATGAGATGGAAAACCGTAAAGACTAACCTCGAATGTCTAAAACATAATCAAGTGTGATAAGGACCAGGGTTCCCTAATCCCTATGTAGGTGCCCTATTCAAAGACTAGTGACAACACTGAATGAGTACCAACACATAAGACTCCCTGAGACCTAACTAGAACGGTGTAAGTGGATGAAAAATGTGTAAGACAAAAAATGAAAAAAACCAACAATATAGATGACTAGACAATGGAATGGGTTATTAGTGAATACTTTTGTTACTCAAGATCCATATATAAAACAACATACATGGTACTATAATAATAGTATTAAGTGTAAGTGCGTGATTTTGTGATTACACAAACTAGGGGGAGATGTTTAAGATGTGTAAATTGATATGTGTGTTTTGGATGTGTGTGAAGAAGTGAATGAAAAGGATTAACCACCTAGTTAGGCTATGGTATCAAGATTATTTTTAGGTCCCAAAATCGAAGTGAGAAATTCGATGAAGTCAAGCAGAAAAGAAGGGAAAAATGAAGAATACTTGGATAACATTATTTTTCCTTTTTTATTTAATTTTTATTTTAGCAAGCGAGTTAATCTAAGAAATAAATCCACCATGCATGCACAAAAGAAAATATCCTACCTGTGGGATTATTAGAAAAGAGATAGAAGAAAAATAGAAAATAAAAATAATGAAAAAACTTACCAAAGAAGGATGGGTCCCACCAGGTGTGCCAGAATGTTGACCAATTTTTTTGCTCCTATTTTAGGTTAGTGAAGTGGAAACAAAGAAAATAAGTAAATCCAATATGAGAGGGTTGTAAGCTACCTCTAGATGAGATGATGATGGATACGGGTGTATAAGATCCTCCTCATAATGAGCTTGATTACCCGCACAACAAAGTGAAACTCAACACGAAAAATGGATTAGTAGATAGGATGGTTGTTGCCTGACTAAGCCAGTCTTGAGAAGTGAAAACTTCCTAGGATGGATGTTAACCCACTTTTTTCATAAAATATAGATAAAATATAATAGTGAATAAGTATAACAATATTTGAATTGAAATAGAGAATGTGAAATGAGATAGATAAAACAAGATGCAAAACTAATTATAGAAAATTCTAACTAAATTAAACCTGTTCAAGTTGAAAATGACTCATGACTATCACACACATTCGATGATGAATGGGTTAGTGTAGGAACAAAAGAAATGTAGAAAATAAATATCTGGGGGCACTGGTCTGAAGCTAATAAAAAAATTGAAGATGATGTAGATAACCTAGATCTAGGAGAAATAGAAAGGATGCAAGTAAATTGAAGAAAATGAGAACTGGTGATAAGGTCGATGACAAATGGTTTTGATTAGTAGTGAATGGATGTGATGAAGATGTGATATGAAGCTGCAAGTGTGGAGAATGGTAATATTGAAAAATATGAGGAACTAGGGATCATAAAGTAGATGAATAACAAAATGGATGGTTGAAATCCAAACAGATGTGAACTGGGTCGAAGATGACTGGGTAGGGTCAAAGGTTAACAAGTGGTGATATAGGGTTTGATGGATAAAAATGGATGGGAATGACAATCTACAGAAATAGATTGAACAAAATGGACGTAGTGACAAAAATATAAAATGGATGAAGGAATTGTAAAAATGATGGGGAATGATGATGGATCTAAGCAAGTAAAATGATAAAGGGACTCTAACTCTCAAAATTTAAGGCACAAGATTTCTAAAGTTTCTCCAAGGTGGTGATAGTAGTTGTAAAAAAGGGCAAGAAATGAAGGAAAAATCACAAGAAATCTTGAAGTATCCAAAGTCACATCCTAAAGAAAGGAGGGGTATGGTCATATTTATAGGGTGGACAGTGACCTGGATGGGCTGCACGTGACTGTTTTGGTCCGTTCATTTAGGCGATGGAATATTGATGAGTTTGACACATTGAGCCCTTGTAAGGAGGGATTAGGGTTTTGGATGGTAAATACAGGTTAGGGGTGCTTAGTGAAGATAAAAGGGGAGGTTGGGGATACAAATGCATTAAATAAATGAAAAGGGGAGGTAAAACTATTAAGTGAAGGTGGGTGGGAACCTAGGGACGGTAAAAAGGGTACCTAGAGAGGATAAAAAGGATTAATAAATAGGTTTAGGGATAATCAAGGGTGATTAGGGATGTTTAGAGAGGAGAAATTAATTATGTTATTAGGATATAACTAAGGTGGGGAACAATAATTAAAGGAATCAATATAAATTAGGAGGGAAAAGGGGATTTAAATGATAAGAGAGATATGTATGTGAATAATGACGATGAAGGGGAGTAGATGCGGGATGAGGGAAAAGGGATACCAAAAAATTGTGTCTACACTAACATTCATGGATTTTATCTACAGGTTCAGAGGATTTCAATGAGTGCTAACATATCATAGTTTACTTATTGTTATCCAAAATAAGCCCCATGCTTATTTTTGGCTAACTCCTCCTCCTTCTCCTTTTCTGGAAATTAAATGAATTTTTGGCATGCTTCAAGTACTCAAAAGATTCTGGAAATGATCCCATCAGATAGGATTTTTCCTCACCTTTCCAGAAAGGTAAAATTTTCCTCCTAACTCCTTGTATTTCTCAAGTTATGGCTCAATGGAGTTTTTGGGGGAAATTTTCCCTAAGAAGGCCTGCGGCCAATTAAAATGTGACACGTGGCAGTGGAGTTTGTTGCCAGTGGAGGCAAGTTAGGAATTTTTCCAAAGGGCTTGGAGGGAGCACAAAGGCAAATTTTTTCCCGTGGGTTGGTAGAGGAAAAGAAATGGCTCGATGCCCTTGCCGAGCAAGGAGGATATGCCATGTGTCCAATCAGAGGTGAAAGTCAAAGGGGCAGAGTAAATTTTAACTTTTTTCCAAAATAGCAAAGGGCAAAAAGGAAAAAAATGGCCCGCAGGCCCGCTGTGGAGAAGGAAAAGAAATTTGCAAGGGCCCGCGGACCAACCAGAGGATGACACGTGTCCAGTCATGGCGGGTGGTCAGAGGTGCGGAGGGATTTGGTGCAATTTTCCAAAGTGTTCAAAAAGGTGCAAAGGAAATTTTTTTCCCGTGGGCCCATAGAGGAAAGAAAGTTGATTAAGGCCCACGCCAAATCAAAGTGTGCCACGTGGTAGTGGCAGCGGAGCGCGGAGGAATTTTGGAATTTTTTCCAAAATTCAAAAAATGTAAATTGGCCATTTGAACCCACAGATGAATGAGGACGTGCTATGTGGCAGCAGAGCGGTGGGGCATGGAGCTTTTTGGGTAATTTTTCCCAAATTCAAAAAAGGGGAAAAAATTTAGGTTTCGGCTTGCCGACCCAATTTTTGCCCTAGTTTTTCCCTAAATATTTAGAGGGGCATATCTTTCAATCCAGAGCTTAGTTTTTCTCATTTTTGGTGTCATTGGAAAGCTATTGAATTCCTCTACACAATGAAATATTTAATTTTGTTTTTTGAAGGAGTTTAGTGAGAGAAAAAAATGAAAAAACACCTTTGGCATGGGAAAAAGAGTAAAACCGACTTTCAACCACCATTTTGAATGCAGTATGGCCTCCATTCTTCTCTAACATGATCAAAAATCTTGGGGAATGAAATTTTAAGGGTACCCATGCTATTTTGATGGATCTGGTTGGTGGTTGAATCATTCATTTCAATTTTCCCATGTTTCTCTTTCCTGAACTTGATTTTTCATTGTTAAATGCTAGATTTGGCTCTTTTGTAAAGGGTTGGACGTTTTTTTAATGTTCTGCAGGCTCCCTCCTTCACCCTGGCAAATGATTTTTTGGAATATCAAACCTTTTTTAGGATTGTAACACATTTTTTACCTCCTTGCTGTTGTAATGCACTGTATTTAAAAATGGAAATGAAAATGCAAGCTCTGTGAATGAATTTTCAATCCTTTCTTGTGTTGTTTGCTCTATCCTGATCCTTGATTACAATTTTAGCAATTTGTGCATGATTTGTGTTGCATTTTTTTATAAATCTATGTCAATCTATAGAGATAGATGTTCACCACTCCTTTGGTGTATCACCTTGTCAGTTTAGTTTTGTCTTCTTTTCTTTCTATCCTTGTCTCCTTGGTAGAATTAAAGTATAATTTTGAGTTAAACCTCTGCAAATTTCATGCATACATTTGATCACAGGAGTAGAGGAACCAAACTTCAATCTGGAGAGTTTTTTTCCCATTTTTACAAGTCCCACACTTGGGGAAAAGATTCCATGTTGTGCAATCACACTAAAAGACCCAATTCTCACTTGTAGATCTAAAGGTCATTTAGGGGGTGCTGTAAATTTGCACTAATAGTTTTGGCATGCCTGGTGGGACCTTAGAGGTCTTCATCTTCATTACAACAAAGTTTATGTGCATTTGTTGTAAGTTCCTTTCTTAAAAAGAGCCATGATTTGCACATCTGGCGACTCCAAAGGGATAAAATCAATTGGTTTCAGTAGTCCAATTCTGACGATTCATGAGAAGGATCCAAACAAGGTCAAGGGCTAGAGAAGAGGGATTGTTTGAGTATATGCAATTATCCCCAGGAAGAAGAGAGGGGGAAGAAGAATTCAAAGGTCTCCATCTCCACCAAATAGAACTCTATCAACTCCTACACCTGGTAGACCTTTCACCCAATCAACAAGGGTTCTCAGGCCAATCAGAATGGCACAACCCAACCCTTATGTAAAATTCACTGGTAGCAGCCCACTTGCTCTCAATGCACAAAACTCAGTTCTAGTTGTAGCATTGAAGAACATCCCATACTTTACTAGGGGAAATTAGACCACTCTTGGTGATCATGTCAAAGACATTGCTAATGTTTGTGCAATCCATGAGATTGTTGAGATGTAAATTGTTGTCAAATTATTGGCATCTTCATTCAAAGGGAAAGCCTTGCAATGGTTCAGGAGCCTTGGGGCAGGCTCTATCCAAAATTAGAACTATTTGTGCATAGCTCTCCATGATCAGTTTGGAGAAAAGGGAGATAATTTGTCTCTATTAAAACAACTAACAACTATCAAGAGAGCTCCCAATGAGTAGCTAACAAAATTCAATTTCAGATTTCAAAGAACATAGGATAGAATCCCAGTGACAGTAAGGCCAACAGCTAAAGGTGTTTTCTTATACTATCTCAAAGCTTTGAATTTTGATATTTCTATGTTAATCCAATCCATGGGAGGTGCAAATATACCTGCATCTTATAAAATCACCATTAGGGTTGAGAATTGTTTGATCCAAGCTGGTAAATTGGCGCCTAGGCCTCCTATGCCCTTATATCCAAACTTGGAAAGCCCAAGCACTATTCAACCACCTACTTTAGCTCCTATTCCCACTCCTAGAAATCAGAGTTCAAATGAAACTTCTACCTCATCCTCTAGTGCCTCAAATGAACTTCAAGAAGTCATGAAACAATTACAAAATTTAGGCAATGAGCTAGTTACACTAAAGATACAGCAAGCCCAAAGTTTTAGACCTTCTTATCAGTCTCAAACTCAGCCTAATAGGTAACCATATCAGCCTAATAGGCCACCTAATCTAGCTACACATCAAAATCAAGTAAGGACTCCTGCCAACAAACTATTTCTACCCTATAACCCCAATGTTGCATCTACCTCTAAAGCCTTAGTGCTGGTGCAAAATAATATAGCTCAAGAGTATGATTGGTGTTTCCCATGCAATGAACCTCACAACTAGTATATGTGCTTCAATGGTGCTTTGAACCAAGCTTTGATGGTGATAGTAATTGGCATAGAGAGTGAGGTGAGTCAAGAAACAAACCAACAACAAGGAACATCTCAGCAAAATACAACTCCAAATGAGACTACACTTGTGAATTGGTAGGCTAAAGATTTTTTTAGTATGAATCAAACAATTTCTCAGAATGTATCAGCTAACACATAGTCAAAGAAGAGGAATATTGGTGAAGGGCAGTCATTAGCTCCAGGTGATCCAAAAGCTTCCATCACTCCACAAAGTGTTGGCAAGCAAAATGTAGTTCCAAATGTGCAAGGACAGCCCAAGCCATCTCCCAGACCAGCTCAAATGGCAACTGTTGTTGCCCATGTACAAGAAAAGAATGTGTAGGCTAAGGGGCAGCAAAGATATGTTTCATCCCCATTTAACATCATTGAACAAATGAAGAAGACAAATGTGAATATATCTATGTGGGAATCACTATCCATCCCGAGCCAAAGGGATCTACTACAAGCTGCCATGAAGAATTGGTCAACTTCAAATCAGCAAGCTCATATGCAAGAGAAGGTAGTCATAAATGCTGCTCAACCTGAGGGGAAGATTGGGGGATAACAAGGTAAATTTTTGAAGCCCCACCCATTCTATGTTTCATTGATCATTGGGGATAAACTAGTACACAATTGTATGATTAATTCTGGGGCAAGTAGTTCTGTGATGCCCAAGCAAATAGCTGATCAACTGGGCCTCCAATATGAAGTCATATCCAAAGGGGTAGTGCAACTGGATGGGACAACAGTAACAACAGTAGGGGTAATTAAAGATTTGAGCCTCACTTTGCATGCATGCCATAATGTCACTGTTTTGCAAGATGTGTCAGTGATAGATTTACCACCACTTTTTACCCTATGTTTGTCAAGGGATTTCACAGCTAGAATTGGAGGCTATTTATCTACTGATTGGTCACACATGTTGTTTCAGACCAGATATGGAGCTAAGGCCACAATCATGTCTGAACCTATTACAAAAATTCACATTGAGCCTCATACTCCAAGCCAAATCAATGCCAACTATTCAACATTTGATCAAGAGGATTATCCAGGCACAGATGAAATTGACACCAAATTTGGAAGCATCCCAAATTTGAATCTTGATGAATGGGAAAGCAAGGTACATGCTTTTGATCCCTATAATGAAATAGAGGAATTTGAACTAGGATTTTATTACATGCATGAAGAAAATCAGCCTATTCCTAGCATCACCAAGCCAGACCATAAAGATGACAATGAGGTATGGCAGACGTTCTTTAATGGATCAAGAAGTAGCCAAGGTGCACGGGGGGAGCTATGCTTGTTTCACCTCAAGGCATTAAGTATTATTCAGCTTTTAGATTTCAATTTGCATGTTCTAACAACATTATTGAATATGAATCTTTGATACATGGATTGCATTGGTCAAGAAATAGAAGTATCAAAAACTTACAAGTCTTTAGTGACAGTGAGCTGATTATTAATTAAGTTAAAGGGCAACATGCAAACCAAAAATCACCTACTCAAGTGTTATAAGAATAGGGGTGTGGGACCTCATTAAGTATTTTAAAGGCTTTGGCATCAAATCCATCCCTAGGAAAGAAAAACCAAGTTGCTGATAGGCTTGCAGTAGTTAGAGCAGCCTTTTGATGTTGTGGAGAGTATCAATGAAGATAAAAGAACAACCAAACATTCATGTGATTATAAGGCCATCAGTACCAGAAAATAATGTAAGTTAGCAAGTGTTTGAAGGTTACCAACAAATCATCAATTTCTTGCAAGAAGAATCTGAGTTCTCAGCAAAAAATCAGGAAAAGCTAAAAAAACAGTGGTGTCCCCCAGATTTCATCCTGAAATCTGCGACTACCCTATCCAAAAAAAAATCGTACTTTTAAAATAATGGGTCGTTTTGTGTTTTTATTGCCTGAAAGTTCTTGTATTGCGTCAAGATATTCCCAAAGAGCCATATTAGCCTTTTTCGCCAAATACCCAGATGCCCAAAATTGTTATATTCTGTCGTCAGGATTTGTTTGCGGGAAATTTGTATTTAATTATTTTGAGCCCCGTATGAGGCTATTTGTGCTCCGTTTTAACTCTGTTATGATTGAACATATCATTATTACCTTGTACCAGAAGGATTTTAACTAGGAATAAGTTTTGGGATTTATTTGTAACTTTTGGCAATTTTTCGTGTTTTTGTGGTGTCCTGTTTCGTTTTCTGTGAAATTTCTCTGGAACAATTCCTTTACTGCGTAAGCCTGATTTTTGGCCTGGAGTAGCTGGAAAAAATATACGCACATTATGCCCGAAGGAAGTCGCCATCGGAGGTCTGGATCACTGGGAAAAAGTGAAGTCGTGCACAGAAAAGCCCCTGCGGGGTTGGGCGCATTTTTGGAAAAACAAAGGATTTAAGCTGCAATGGGAAAAATAGAAGCTGCAGGCATGACGGGAATTTTATACCTGCCTAGCAGGGTACTTTTTCCCATGTTATAAAATTCACTTAAGCTGCAGTGGGAAAAATAGAAGCAGCAGGCAGGTGGGACTTTATTGCCTGCCTTGCAGGGTAATTTTTCCCGTGATAGAAAATTCACTTAAGATGCAGCGGGAAAAATAGAAGCAGCAGCCAAGTGGGAATTTTGTACTTGCTTAGCAGGGTACTTTTTCCTGTAATATAAAATTCACTTAAGCTGCAGTGAGAAAAATAGAAGCAGCAGGCAGGCGGGAATTTATTGCCTACCTTGCAGGGTAAAAATTCCCATGGTGAAATAAAAGAAAAGTGACTTAAGTGAAATCACGGGATTTTATTACCTGCCTTGCAGGGTAAATAATCCCATTGTCAAAGTCAAATCACTTAAGTGGATAATGGGATTTCCGGGGCTGCCTTGTAGGGTAAAAAATCCCATTGTCAGAAATTCTTAAAAATAGAAATTCTCTTATGCAAAAAAAGTGCGACCCACCTTGGGTGAATAATAATGCATTAAATAAATATTTGTTAATATTTATTCACCCAATTTTGGCACCCAAGCTTGTGGAAAAGTCAACAAAAAGTAAAGGGGAATAAATCAATTGGAAATAGAATTCCAAAATTAAATAAATTTAATTTATTTAATGCAGCCCCTTTTGAGAAGGAATTAATACTTTTTAAAGTATTAAATGATTATATTAATTCCTATTTTCAGTGGCTATGGTCAAAGCACACTGTGAAGCTTAAGTGAAGTGATGTGTGAAGGATTAAATTGGATTAATTTAATTTATTGGATGGCTGTCTTTAAACATGCTATTTTTAAAAGAGAAGAGCATGATTTTTAATTAATTAATTGCCTTTAATTGTTAGGGCAATTATTAATTATAGAATTGTGAAGGTTATATAAGCATGGGCAGCCATATGGGTGAATTATTTAATTCACAGGTAAAGAATTGCAGCCAAGAGGAAAAGTGCACCCCCATTTGAAGAAATATTTTGCTTAGCCAAGGTGGAAACAAGGCATTTGAAGAAGGATTTTACTCAGGCAAGGTGGAAACAAGGCTAAAAGCTTCCAAATTTGGCGCATGCTTTGAAGGAGGTTGATCTTTGTCTGCATAATTGTTTGGCACAGGTGTTACAGGAGCTCAGGTGTTGTTGAAAGGATTCATGCTCTCTTTATGTGCAAATTAAACACCATTTTTTTGGGGCAGCAGGCTTGAAAAGTGCAAATTTTTATAATTAAAATTCACTATTCATATTCCGGTGGCCATTTTTGTCTGAATAAATTGCAGGAATTCATTACAGGTGCTTTACAAAGGAAAATGAGCTTTTATCAATGTCCAATACATTGCATATATCCTCCAAATCTGAATAATTGTCCAGATCTGCACCAGTATTGAAGAAATCCGGCCAAGTAAAGAAGAAAAAAGAATTATTCAAACGAAGATAGACAAAGCTATGGCAAAGAAAGATGAAAAAGAAAGCACAACGGAGTCATGCATCACTTCTAAATTTGTAGATACTGGAGACACGGATCTAGGCTCAAAACCTCTTGCTAAATTGATAGACAAATCCAGAGCAGGAAAGACTTCACTCATGCGTGCAGGAGAAACTTCACTCATGTGTGCAGATTGAAAGCAGTGGAATTATTCGAGTTGCAGCTTTTCCATCCATAGCCCAGTTGCCAAAGTTTGTTATGCAGGTGCAAATCCATATGCAGATCCAGATCCAGATCTCATAGTTGCAAAAGCTTCTAGCACAAAGGCTTCATCCTCTTGTTTCGAATGCAGCCCATGAAGAAGAAAGTGCGTGGAAAATTCCTTCTAAGATCTTGTGCATGTGCTCTCATCTTCCAGTTGAAGCCTTCATTAAATTTTCATTCATCCAGAGTGTTTTCCAGAATTTTTAATTGCTCATATGCAATTAAAAATAAGGATGATGAGTTATTTATGGCAAACATTGCATTGATGCATGTACAAAAGAAGAACTGCAAAACCTTCAAGGATAAAAGAGAAGACAATGCGAAGGCAAAATTCCATCTTGCTTTCAATTCCAACTACTTACAATTCCAGCTTGTTTCCAGATCCAGCTGCTTCTAGATCCAGTTTGAATTAGCTGCATGCAGACATGAAAAAGGACAAAGTCAGATTTCCTCTTCCTTCTTCTTTCCTCTGACAAAGTAATTGAGCAATCAATTAAATTATACAACTTAAGTGATTGGTTTAAAAGCCATTACTTGAAGAAGTCAACTACTTGGAGATAGGTGGTAGACGTGCAAAATAGAAGGTTCTATTTTCAGTTGCAAATCATACATGTCATGCAAAGAGGAATTCCAGGAAGGAGATTGCCAGTTGTTTCTTTTCCGACTTCTACATGTGCCAGTTCAACTAAATCTTCCAACTTGTAATTGCACAACTACATTCTATAAGTAGAGGAAGAACCTTCGGGTTAATGATCAATCAGAATTTGTAAGCAATAATCTTGTGTTCTAAACTTTGTGTTGAACCCTTGAGAGTAACTTGGAGCAAAGGAATACAAAGGAGCAGGTTTCTGGAGAACTTTGTGTCACGGTGTACTGTGTTTCTTGCTTTTAAATCTTAGATCTCTTAAGTAAACTTTGTGTTATTATAGATCTGGATCTAGAGCTGCCTTTGTTTTATAATTCTGTGTGTTCATATCTATTAAGTTTCTTCTGTGTGCATGTAATTAGCTCTGCTATCTACTAATTGGGATGCACATCTTCCCCATTTCTTCTCTGTATTTCCTTTACTTCCTTCTTTTATAACTTTCCTTTCTTGAACAGCTGCTTACTTGCTGCAAAACTTCTTAGTTATGGTTCATGAACTAAGTGGTTAAAGTAAAACCCCTGATAGATAATAACACATTTATATTGACAAATCTGACATGGGAGCCTCACCGGTTAAATGAGGGAGATTTATATCATGACTGCCTAGGTTTGATGCTATGCAGAAAATCTAGCCAACAAACAGTATGGTGATCAAGTGGTACAACTAAGAACCAACAAACTGCCAAAAGGACTTGTCACTTTGGATTCCATCTTTAATCCTAATGATCAATTTAGGAAGAAGAAAGCAAACATCTAAGTCAAGGGAGAAGATTCAGTGCCTATCTCAGTGGGAGAAGGAAAATCACTTCAAATTGGTAAAGTGGAAACCAAGCAAGAAAGGTATGAGTTCATGCAACTTTTCCAAGAGTTCCCAGATATATTTTCTTGGAGCTATGAAGACTTGAGAGGTTTCAATCCCAAGCTATCTCAACACACAATTGAATTAGATCCAAGTGCTAAACCGATCAGGTAAAAACAAAGACTGGTCAATCCACACATGGAGCCTCTCATGAAGAAGGAATTAAATAAGTTAATAGAGGCAAGTATCATATTTCCCTTCAAGCATTCAAGATGGGTTGCAAACTTGGTTCCAATTAGAAGTAAGAGTGGAAAAATCAGATTGTGTGTAGACTTTAGAGATTTGAATAGAGCATCCCTCAAGGATCATTACCCACTTCCTTCTATGGTGCAGATTTTGCAAGTTGTTGCTGGCTATGAGAGGTTTTCATTACTAGATGGTTATTCAGGGTATAATCAGATCATGGTAAAGGAGGATGATCAGTTCAAAACATCCTTCACCACCAAATGGGGAACCTATGCATATAGGAAAATGCCATTTGGGTTGTCTAATGCCAGACCTCCCTTCCAAAGGGAAATGGATATGGCGTTCACGGGATTGATCAACAAAATAATGCTGATATACCTAGATGATATTACTATATTTTCTAAAAGTGCAGTAGATCATCTCTTTAATTTGAGACAAGTGTTCCAAAGATGTAGAAGATTTGGGGTATCCTTGAATCCCAAAAAATGTATTTTCCTAGCTCATGAAGGAAAGATCCTAGGCCACATTGTTTCCAAAGAGGGATTAACAATTGATCCAGAGAGGGTTGAAGCAATAAAAGCACTACCATTACCAAGTCACAAGAAGGCCCTTGAAATTTTCTTGGGAAGAATCAATTTTGTTTGAAGGTTTGTTCCATACTTTGTAGCCCTTGTTAAGCCAATAACTATGATGTTGAAGAAAAATATGGATTTCAAATGGAAAGCTAAAGGCAAGGCAAGTTTTGAGGCAATCAAAGAGGCTATCTCACAAGCTCTAACTCTCATTAACCCAAATTTCTCTAAATATTTTATCCTTTATGCATTTGGCGGTGATGATAAAATTTCTGCAATTTTAGTACAACAGAACAAAGAAAATGCAGAGCAGCTAATTTCCTTCTTTATCCAAAGCTTGGAGGACTATGAGGTGAGGTATTCCTTCATTGAGAAGCATGTTCTTGTAGTGATTAGGAGCTTTAATAAATTTAAGCATCTAGTTTCAAACAACAAGGTTCAACTACTGGTTTCTCATGTGGGAGTTAAGGACTTCATCCTCAACAAAGACCTAAATGAAAAATGTTCAGGGTGGATTACTCGTGTCATGGAGTATGAAATTGAGATAAAATTCACCAAGCTGGTCTGAGGAAAGGGATTGTGTGAGCAACTGGTCTTGAGCAACTCAATGGAAGAAAGCAATGGGAAGGATGTTGTTTTGGCATTGCAAGACAACCAAGAACAAAGAGGTGTTCAAGAAGATAATGGTGGTATGCTCACTCCTTGCTGGACCCAAGACATAATGCACTTATTACAAACAGTTCGATGCCCTCCAGAGAGGAACAAAACCAAGAGAAGACACTTCATATTGTAGGATATTCTATATGCACTTGTTGATGGTGTCTTGTTCAAAAAGGATATAAATGGAGTGCTGCTGAGATGCATTGGGACAAATCAAATTAAGAGACTGTTTGAAGAGTTCCATGATGGATCAGATGGGGGTCATTTCACTCCAAGAGTGACAACCCTCAAGATTATGAAGGCTAGCTATTATTGGCCCAAGGTGTTTAGTGATTGTTATGCGTGGATCAAGAGGTGAAAAAATTGTGCATTCTTCATAGGAAAGGAAAGATTAGCAGCCCTTCCATTGCACCCAATTTTAGTTGACCAGCCATTCATGCAATGGGGTTTGGACTTCATTGGAGTCATTAACCCAAACTCAAGCCAAGGACACAAGTGGATTCTAATAGTAATTGACTACTTCACCAAATGGATTGAGGTGGTGGCACTCAAAGAGGCAAATGAATCTAGCATTCTAGAATTCTATGAGGGGATAGTAACAAGATTTGGTATACCTACCACTATAATATTAGATAATGCATTGGAATTCATAGGATCAAAGGTAACTAAATGGGCTGTTAGGAATGGGATCTATCTGAGAACTTCATCAAATTATTACCCTCAAGGTAATGGCCAAGCTAAGTCTACCAACAAGAACCTATTAAAGATCATCAAGAGAATTCTTGATGAAAATTAGAGGACTTGGCACACTAAACTTAAATCAACCTTATGGGATGATAGGATAACTCCCAAGAGATCCACCGGTAACTCTCCATTCAGACTTGTTTATGGAAGAGAGGTAATCTTGCCTATGTCACTTGAGTTGCCAACGTTGGAACTCATGAAGCAATTGGAATTGTTGGAGTTTGAACCCATGGAGGTTAGATATGTAGAATTGATGGAACTCCAAGAAATCAGAGAGCATACATCCCAAAACGATGGAGAAGTACCAAGCCTTGATCAAGAGAAAGTTTGATAGGAAATCTAAGGCTAGAACTTTCCAAGTTGGAGATTTAGTGTTGAAATGGGATACAGACTGAGAAAAGATAGGAAGGAATTCAAAGTTTGATGCTATTTGGAGTGCCCCCTACATGGTCACGAAATGTAAGAACAACAATGTCTTCCAATTGTCTACATTGGATGGTGAAGAACTGCAGATCCTAATTAATGGAATCCATCTAAACCATTGCTACTAAAAGGGAAACTCCTCACCTTATACATATTAGCTTAGATTTACATTCCTCCAAGTGCTTGTGCACATTGTTTTTTTGTAGCTTAGTTTTACATTTCCCTAAGTGCTTTGGCACAGGCTTTGTTGTCCCAAGGATGCATCTTTGCAGGCCATGTTCCAGATTAAGTAATGTTCTACTCTCACAATATTCTTTCTAGAAATTTTCTAATGAGTTGAGAGTACCAAGAGGTTAAGTTGATGACTCCATTTCCTAATGAATTGCTTTAGGAAGCTGGTCACTTCATCCAGTAGGCAGATGACCCCTCTGAGTTGCCAAAATTGTTATCCAAAATAAGCCCCATGCTTGTTTTTGGCTAACTCTTCCTTCTCCTTTGCTAGCACCTAAATGATTTTTTTGGCATGCTTTAGGTACTCAAAAGATTCTAGAAATGATCCCATCAGATAGGATTTTTCCTCACCTTTCTAGAAAGGTAAAATTTTCCTCCTAACTCCTTGTATTTCTCAAGTTATGGCTCGGCGGAATTTTTAAGGGAAATTTTCCCTGAGAAGGCCTGCGGCCAATTGAAATGCACCACGTGGCAGTGGAGTTTTTTTCCAGTGGAGGCAAGTTAGGAATTTTTCCAAAGGGCTCGGCGGGAGTGTAAAGGAAAATTTTTGCCCACGGGCCCACGGAGGAAAAGAAATGGCTCGAGGCCCGCGCCGAGAAAGCAAGATATGCCATGTATCCAGTCGGAGGTGGAGGTCAGAGGGGCGGAGTAAATTTTGGATTTTTTCCAAAATAACAAAGGGTGAAAAGGAAAAAACCGGCCCATAGGCTCGCCGCAGAGAAGGAAAAGAAATTTACAAGGGCCCACAGACCAACCGAAGGATGACATGTGTCCAGTCATGGTGGGTGGTCAGAGGCGCGAAGGGATTTGGCGTAATTTTCCAAAGTGTTCAAAAAGGTGCAAAGGAAAATTTTTTCCCACGGGGCCTGTGGAGGAAAGAAAGTTGATTAAGGCCCGTGCCAAATCAAAGTGTGCCACGTGGCAGTAGAGCGGTGGGGTGCGGAGGAATTTTGGAATTTTTTCCAAAATTCAAAAAAGGTAAATTGGCCATTTGAACCCGCAGAAAAATGAGGAAGTGCCACATGGCATCGGAGCAGCAGGGCATGGAGCTTTTTAGAGAATTTTTCCCAAATTCAAAAAACGGGAAAAAATTTAGGTTTCGGCCCGCCGACCCGATTTTTGCCCCAGTTTTGCCCTAATCTTCATATGGCCATATCTTTCGATCCAGAGCTCGGTGTTTCTCATTTTTGGTGTCATTAAAAAGCTATTGAAGTCCTCTACACAATGAAATCTTCAATTTTGTTTTTTGATGGAGTTTAGTGAGAGATAAAATGAAAAAACACCTTTGACATGGGAAAAAGAGTAGAACCAACTTTCAACCACCATTTTTAATGCAGTATAGCCTCCATTCTTCTCCAACATGGTTGAAAATCTTGGGGAATGAAATTTTAAGGGTACCCATGCTATTTTGATGGATCTGGTTGGTGGTTGAATCATTCATTTCAATTTTCTCATGTTTCTCTTTCCTGAACTCAGTTTTTCATTGTTAAATGCTAGATTTGGCTCTTTTGTAAAGGGTTGGACATTTTTTTTATGTTCTGTACGCTCCCTCCTTCACCCTGGCAAGTGATTTTGTGGAATATCAAACCTTTTTTAGGACTGCAACACTTTTTTTACCTCCTAGCTGTTGTAATGCACTGTATTTAAAAATGGAAATGACAATGCAAGCTCTGTGAATGAATTTTCAATCCTTTCTTGTGTTGTTTTCTCTATCTTGATCCTACATTACAATTTTAGCAATTTGTGCATGATTTGTGTTGCATTTTTTATAAATCTGTGTCAATCTACAGAGATAGATGTTCACCACTCCTTTGGTGTATCACCTTGTCAGTTTAGTTTTATCTTCTTTTCTTTCTATCCTTGTCTCCTTGGTAGAATTAGAGTAGAATTTTGAGTTAAACCTCTACAAATTTCATGCATACATCTGATTAGAGGAGTAGAGGAACCAACCTTCAATCTAGAGAGTTTTTTCCAATTTTTGCAAGTCCCACACTTGGGGAAAAGATTCCTTGTTGTGCAATCACACTAAATGACCCAATTCTCACTTACAGATCTGAAGGTAATTTAAGGGGTGCTGTGAATTTGCACTAACAGTTGTTCTTGGGTGGTCTTGATTCCCAAAGGTGAAGATAAGTTCCTTGAAACATCTATTTTGAGAAGAATATGAGCCTTCTAGAGTTTGTTATGATAAATTTGATTGGTGAAAGATAATTAATTACCATGGATGATGTTATTATGTTATATTTTACACATGTGTGGTGAATTTGGGAGCTTAAATAATCACAATTTTGGTGTTAGTGGTTTTTTCTCATCTAGGTGATGGGGTTTTAAGCAATTTTTGGGCTAGTTGAGTGTGTTTGGGCAGAGCTAACCTATATGGATCTAACAAAAAAAAATTAATGAATGTGTTGGGATTTTCTTAAGATGCATTGGTTGAACTAAAAGTTTTGGATTGACCTCCTTTGTGTTTGTGAATTAAAGTGCATATAAAATTGAATTTAGAGTTCAAATTCGAACTAGTTCTTTAAGAGGGAAAAATTTGACCTAGTTGAGAGTGTGAAGGATAGTATATTGCATGAAATCAGATCTAATGGTTTTGGTAACAATATAAATATTGATGAGGATTGTGTAAACCAGGGTTTGAGGCCAAGAAAAGTCTAAGGAGAATAATAAAGAGTGATTTGAAGGAGTGAGGATTTGAAGGTATATGTGTGAGCTGAATTAGTGATATCCATCAATTATGGCAGCACAAAATTCTGATATCTTTATCTTCAGATGGTTGGGTTGGTGCTTAATCATCTTAGGGGGTTGTAGCCTCCTTGTAGAGTGTATACTTCACTAAATTAGGGGTTGGTGTTCCTTGCAGGGTTGGTGCTATGTTAAACTAGGAGTTGGTGATTCATTAAGTCTCTTTGTTTTATGTAATATAAGAAGATTTTTAGTGGGATTTTTTTCCCTTGAGGGTTTCCCACTTATATATTTTTTTCATGTGTACTCTCTCTTGGTTGATATTATATGGTTTATTGTTTCATGATGTTAATCTCAATTTAATGGATAAATAAATGTTAATGGTTCATGTATGTTAATCTAAAATTATTTGAAGGGTTTAAATAACTGATTCAAACCCCTCTTAATTCATTGTGTTTCTAACATAATGTGATATATTTTATTTTCTTTGTTGAAATGGTTGTTTTGATTGTTGAATATTGGAATCTAGAATGATGTGAAAGTAATAACTTAAGTAGTAAACTATATAAAGATTGTAGGTGAATAATTATGAGTAATAGATCATATAAATGCATTTATGTGATGTAATGTGGTGGATAAAATAATAATAATGATTTGATGATACTAAAATAATCATGAGATTTAAAACAAAATTCAAAATTTCTTGGAATGAGAATGGAGGGGGGGGGAAGAGTGATTGACCCTAGTGTGAGAATTAGGTTCATTTATAAATGACCCCTCAACAATTAATAATTAACCATAGAATAAGATTTCATCATCAAGAAATGGATTTGTCATGTGCAAGGAAATTATAGAAAGGATATGACATTAAGCACAAAGTATGAGTTATGAAAGGATAAGTTCATTGATGTAGTATTCCCTTAATAGTCAAGTATGATCCATAGCACGAGAGTGCATCATAGGGTAATGAAATGGAAAGTGGATGTCTTCCACCAGAGATTAAGAATCCTATAAGGCATAGGTGGAGCATGTGAAGCAACAACAGTGTGAGAATAAACGCCAAATTAGATGCTAGATGGAATGGAACCAAGGATATAAGGTGTGGTGGGAGGAAGTGTAGAAGTAAGAGGCTTAGGAATATAGTGAGGTGTTTTATAAAATTGTGAAGAATGAGATGATGTAACCATAGGTGGATTAGATGGAGATTGTGGATGGATGATGACATTAGGAGGTGAGTAGATGACAAATTTAGATAGAGGTGAAGGAGAAAAGTGAACAATGGTGGAAGCACACTTATGTAGAATAGGAGAAAAATAGAGCTCACGAGAGGGTGAGCAGAAAGAAATGAAACCTTTTTCTTCTAATTTTTTTAATACATCATGGAGAGCATAACATTCATGATCATTACTTTCATTGATTCAGTGGAAATTAACGAAAGGTTGGCCATGCTGACACTATAAGTGGCAAAGTGGTTGATGCTAAGTACAAGGTAAACAAATGAATCACTTATCAAGAAAGGTTCGCAGAACATCATTTGGTCTTTTATCATGTGAGAATTGTAATGGTTCACAAGTAAGAGATGAAGAAGATTTAGGTGATTGCTGGTGTGATGGAGGTGAAATAAGACACTTGTGTAGAGGTAGAGATGGAGATCATGGAGGGATCTTAATGGATGGAAGAGGAGAAGAAGAAGTACACAAAGAAGTAGTTGAAGAAATAGAAGGGGGTGGTATAATATGTGCAGCAATTAAATCTTGTTCTAAATCAATAACTTTGAAACATAAGAGAGTAAAATATTCACATGTATCATATAAGAGTTTTTCTTTTAATGTAGGAATCAAGCCATGACAAAAGATAAATTACTTTTATAAATCAATGGGCTGAAATAATAACTGATACATATAATAATTGAAGCGTAAAATGTAATCTATAATTGGTTATTTCTTTCCTTGATGCAAATAATAAAAAATTTCATATGTGACTTTAGGACCATTTCTAGAAATAAATTTCCTAAGAAAAGTATCCTACATATCACAATAAGTACTAATGGATCCATAAGGAAAATGAGTATACCATTAAAGAGCATGATCCAAAAGGCTATGAAAAAAATCTTTAAGTAACAAGTGATCATTAGAATAAGAAGACATGGCTGAACGATAATGCTTGAGATATAAATAAGGAATACTGGTGCCATCGAAACATGAGAAGTTAGGCATGATGAAGTCCTTTGGAAAATAAGAATTGTGAATATTTTTAGGAATAGGGTTGTCATGAAAATAATCATTGCCAATCAAAGCATAAAAAGGTTTACTTTCAAAGGTGAGTGCATGAACTTGAGATTGCAAAGTGCTAATAACATTCATGAGAGTTAGAATATCGGGTGAAGGAATGGTTAGTGAAGTGAGAGGCATATTGAGAGGTTGTATCTTTCCATTATGAGTGACCATTGGAATATAAGAAGGGGGAGTGGAACATGGATTCTCTATGGGAATGCTAGATTTAGACTCAGAAGATACAATGAGAGCTGCACTAGTGGGAGGAGAAGGAGGTGGAAGAGGGGGAGAAGAATATGGAGGTTCTATGGGAATGCAATATATAGGCTCAAGAGACACAATAAGAGGTATACTAGTGATATGATGTAGCCTAGGTTTTACCACCAAAATCCCAAAGCACGCTGGCACATCACTCATCTTGAACTTGGTGCTCACCTGAAATGTGCAAGGGTACTAGGTTCCTTTTTTATGTCAGCTTGTTCAAGGAGTTAGCATGATTAAACAGATAATCTAGATCCATAACAGATAATCAAGTATATTGCATAACATAAACTAGATCTAGATCTTAACCATATGAAAGAATACTTAACCAATAACTATAATCAGATTTACCATACAAGATACATTCTCAGTTAGGTCAAACACTAATATCTAGCCACAAAGATGCATTATATTAATTTTTGTAAAACACAAAAGCTTCATACATACAAAGTATAATCACCATAGTCATACGCGCCTATAAACTCGCATCATAACTCTACCAAAATATAGAATTGTCTACACCTTGCAAATTAATACATATTTATAGGGGTGGGGACTTTACCTTTACCACCCATGCACCTTTCTAAAATAGAATACATGGTAATAATATCCATGCACCTTTACATAATAAATATGAGAGCATGCAAGTTTGTTAATAATAGATTATCTAATAATATAACAGTAGTATAATCCTATTATAATCTCCAAAATTATGCATGGCACTTGATCTTCTACTAATACAAAATATCCTTTTTATTCTCCTTAAGTCTTCTACAAAACATGTATTACACTCCATGTCTATAATTAACCTCATTCTGCAAAATGGCTAAGTCTTGATTTCAAACCTTCCTGGTTATGCCATGTTCCACTATAGTTTTTTGCGCATTCACATGCCCTATTCCCGCGTGCCCAATCCTTCCATGCCTTCTTAATTAGGTTGTATTCCATCAACCTAACATAGGAGGATAATCATCATGATTAAAAACTTCAAAAATAAAAGAAAGAGGAGTAGTAAATTCATATTCATCAATCTTAAGAGAAGTAACATCATCACTAGAATGTTCATGTTTAGAAGTATAATCTGTAACAGTATTAGTCACATTTTTACAAGCATCTCATCAAGAATATCATGCCCATAGAAATAAGTAGGAGTAGTAATATCAAATGTATCATTGCATTCATTGGAAGCATTTTTAGGACGAAGAGTAGGATATACAACTTTTTATTCATCTTGACTCCTAATAGAAGAAAAATCATCTACATTTACATTTTCAATATTATAAGTAGCATTATTGGTATTCATATTGTCACAAGCAAGAACATGTTCAAGAAAAGAATTTATAGTAGTATTATCATGTGTTATAATAGGAGTAGAAGAAGGTTGAATAACATGGGAAATGAAAAAAGATGAGGTAAAACAAGAAGTAAAATTCTAGTCAGGGGAAACTATGCAAATGTTAGGAGTGTTATGGCTCATATGAAGAGTGTTTTGAAAAGAAAGAAGTTGTTTAGTAATAGAATAATCACATGTAGGATTGCGATAGAGTTAATAAATTCAGATTATGCGACAACATCATCAAGAAAGGGTTGTAGGCATGTATTAGTCATATTGTGCTTGGGAGATGAGGACCTTTTTTTAGCCATGAGGGTTTATGGGATCCTAGTGCAATAAGTTTAAAGAAAATTGGGTTCACCAGATGATTTAATAAAGAATGAATTAAATATAATTATAGAGTAAATGATATGATAAAATAAAATAGATATACAAATGATAAACACTCAATCAATAAAAAAATACCAGTAAATAAGAGAGATAAATGACTTAGCTATATCCTGCACAATCTAGAACTCGTCTGGGAAGTATAAAGGGTTGAACATGATTGGAATAGTGTCACAACTAATCTCTATAAAATCAATGACCTTAGAATAATGTTAGACACGGGTTCTCGGTGTTGGACATGGGTGTTTGAGCACTGCTGATTGTTCCTGGGCACTAGTGACTACGTAGAAGGTTAGAATCTTCTTTCTTCTATGTCGTTAGGGTTTCTCTATCACTTTATATCAGTTTCCTGATGTTTATTCTTTGATTTCTAAGGGTACCTATAACCTGTAACATAAACACTAGCTACCTACACAAGCTCACAAACACATCAAATCAGGATGAAAAATGCAATATGTGAAGTCAATTTGACTCTAGCGGTCACCCGTTGAGTGAACTTATGACCAAGCGTTGCACTACATTCCATGATCCATGTAGTTATTTTTTCTTGTGTGTGAAATAATTTCCTTAGGTTTCCCTTGTGTCGATGACGCCAAGATAGAGGGCTTGAAGCTAAGTAAAATGTAAATGTGTAATATGGAATTGAGCACTTCCCCTTCCTTTTCAGTGTATGCAACCCAAAAATATAGTCCCTTTGATGGTAGTGATAGTATGTAGATGTGATCACCCCTTATAATTACTAGCCATAATAATAGAGTGTATGTTGTGTATATATATGGATATCTTTTTTGAATTTCGACACTAGTGACACCAAAGGACGACTAGAGCTCAGGATAGTGATAAGAAAACTAAAAAAGGCTGACCACAAATGTCAAAAAGTGTAAAAAGAACAAAGAGGACAGGAGTGCCCAAAATGGACAGGAGTTCCTGGGTGGCAGTGTCCAGGGATAAATAATGATAGATGTGAAAAGAATGATAGACATGGAACCCTGTGACATTACCATAATTGGGTGCATTAATGATAAATGTGAGAGAGAAATACAATAGAAAAAATAAAAAAAAGTGAATGGACAACAAATTATGTCACCATTGAATATTTTCTTATTTAATATCCATGCATATAACAACATACTTGACGAAATAGTAAAATAGTAGTATGTGCGTGATTTTGTTTCTACAAAAAACAATCTGAAATATTAATCACAAGTAATGACACTAGAAGTAGGGGGTGACATATCATCCTTGAAAGGAAAAATACCAAGAAGAGAGCTCTCCCAATGGAAGATCTATAACTAACTTGAACATTATTTTTCATAGCCAAAAAAATGTAATACTTGCCACCCAAGAAAAAAAGGAACACACACCCCTAAATCTTCAATTCCATGTACATGAGAAGACCAACACGAAAACCCAACAACATATGACTTGTATTAATGTTGTGGAGGATGAGGGATGGAGAAACAATTGTGAGAGAAAATTCATTGCTAGTTAATAAGTGGTGGTGAGTCCCACAATGTTGAGATATTTAGAGGTACATTTATCATAATGCATGGTTTACTCCCTCAATGGTTGAGTGATTACTATAAATGTTGAAACTTTAATGAAATTACTTAGATATATATGAATATAAAAATCAATATAACACCAAATAGCACCAAAATATAGATAAATGATCACAATATGTAAGTAGAATGACTCAATTAATTTGAGGGAGATAACCTATAAAACATGAAATAAGACTCTAGTGTTTGATATGATGATCTTTTACTACTAAATAAATTTATATGTATCTTCTTATGTTATGAAAAGCACCAAGTTTTACCCACTAAACATATGAAAGCATAAATAAATGTTATATGACATGATAATAAATTATGTTAGCCATATATAGGCTATCGATATCCTGATATATGAATTAGGAATAAGGGCGTAACATACCCCTCCCCTTCAAAGCAACATTGTCCCCAATGTTGGTAATCTCTAGATGTTGCTGCTAAAATGCTTCATCTTCCCATGTTGCATTTGTAATTTCCATATTCTTCCACTTGATCAAATACTCAGTGATGACCCTTGTCCTCAAATTCTTAGTGCATGTCTAGAGGTTTCCTTTTTTCTCTAAGATGATGTGTCCCTCCTCATAAATCTCTGCTAAAAATGACCAAGAAGAAACATTTTTTCCAATGACCTTATTTAACCAAGAAACATGGAAAATTTGATGTATTTTGGTTGACTGAGAAAGCTCCAATTTATATGTCACACTATAATGTTTTTTGCAACACTTGATAAGGTCCATAGTATTTAGGTGAAAGCATGTTATCTTTTTTATGTTGTTTCAAAGATAGTTTCTTATATTGCTACAATCATATTAAAAAAAAGTTTCCATCTTCAAATATTTCCTTACTTTGGCTTTGAACAATTTGTTGCTACATGCGGTTTTGTGCTATTACCATATTTTATTTCAGGCTAGAGAGAACCTCTTGTTGGTGTTGAATGTAATCTTACTTTGATCTTAATTTAGGTTAGACCCTCATGTTGGAGGTGATGGATGATAGATGGTAACCATATAATGCTAAGAATGGGGAAATTTTGGATGAGGTATGAGATGAAGTGTTATACCACCATTCTACAAGTGGTATCAACTAGACCTATATCTCATGTTTATTTGAAGAAAAAAATAATAGATATCCTTCCAAAAATTTATTCAATAACTCAGTCTATCCATCAAATTGGGGATGATAGGATTAACTACAAACCAATTGAGTTCCCAAACATGAGAATAAATCAGTCCAAAAATTACTAATAAATATAGGATCACGATCAACTAATATAATCATAAGTGTTCCATGTAGCTTATGAAATATATCCATAAAGGATAAGGAAACTGTACTCACTGTAAAGAGATGTGATAAGGCAAAAAAGTGAGCATATTTTGTGAGTCTATCCACATCTGCCATAATGACAATTTTCCCTTCATATTTTGGTAATCTTGTGATAAAATACACAAAGAACTATATCCACCGCTCACTAGGAATCAATAGAGGTTGCAAAAGACATAAAAACCTAATAGTTTCTACTTTTTTACAATGACATACCAATCATTCTGCAAAAAATTTATGGACATCCCCTTCTAACCCTTGTAAAATCACATCTTTCTTAATTTTATGATTTCTGTAGGAACCCAAAATGGCTACTAACTAGAGACACATAGATCTCTCGGAGAACTTGAATTTTAAGGGTAGAGTTCTTGCACAAGTTCTCATATCCTGTTGGATATTTTGAATGAGAGTGTGGGTCGCTATGTCATTCTTCCATTAGAATATTTCCAAATCTACCCAATCTTCCTGTAATATGGACATGATATATAACAATGCTTTTGTGGACTCATCCATCCTAGATAGCACATCAACAGGAATTTTTTATTTTATTTTCTTTTATACGATCTCAAATTGATCCAAAAATAGAAGCCAAAATTTCCAACTGACCTCAGACCCCTATAGGCTTTAAATTATTTTACCGAATTTACCCCGTTTTAATTAAATCAACTTTAAATTATGCAATGCCAAACAAGAATCAAAATGCACATAGATTGATAATGGAGTTCGATAGAATGCCTACATCTTTGTGTTAATTAATTGAACTGATTTATTATCCACTTATTAACTGCAACTCTAGTATGAATTACAATAGAAGCTATAATAAATCTGAATACATGAGGAACAAGAAACTATTTCATGACCACTGAGAAGTTACCCTGGCTTATGAAGCATATTCGATCTCAGTATTCTCCTCCATGGTACAATTATATTTTGTCTTTATTTAGAATTCTATGCTCACACTATGAAGGTGTGGCACAATGGGCCAATTGGTGAGTTATAAATACTCCCAATTTACAAAACAATTCCTAGTAAAATAACAGGACTCAATTACAATATTGCCTAAAATAAATTAGGAATTTTTCTCGCCACAAATATGCCTATAAATAGGTTTCTAAGAACTCCATTTGGCTCCTTAAATTCTTCCTTAGGATTTTATAAGTGAGAGATAGTGTGTTTGTGGAGGTAGGTATCAAACCATTTTATAGTGGGCTTTGGTCCATATTTTGAGTTGATAAGGCCTATCAGCCAACTCTATACCGATCTGACAAGTTGGGCGGGTTAGTTGGATAGTTCAAATATGACGGGGGATGTTATGAGGTCATCTCCCCTGACCCTACTTTGTCTTTTACCTCATCCATTGAATGGTATGACCGAGTCCCTCCTCGTTGTGCTAAGCTTGACCTATCTGCATCAATTCCCACCTTACCACCTGTCACTGTTGAGCTCCCTATTCTTGTCTGTTGCATCCACGTGGTCCCCAAACTTGTTATTGCCAACACTCCCACCATCCACGAGGTCTCCTCCACATCTATTGATCGCTTCTTTGATGTCCACATGTCTGTCATGCCGTTGAGTCTGTTTTGTTGTGCCACGTCCTTTGTGATGGCGCTAAGCTATCCCAAACCCATCGTGCTACCTTATCCACTATTATGTGGAAAATCCCACATTCATGGGGATAAAGTTAAGACAAGTGTTAAAAAGGATAAGTGGTTCCTATCATTATGTGGCTTATGCCACATTTAAGTTCTTTTTCTAGCCAAAATAAATGGCTCGCTGAGTTATGGGAGTAATTCGCTCCAAGTTTTATCCCAAATCACCATAGCTCAACTTACAGATGCAATTTGGTGCTGCATAAATCAAAATTGCACATATATCAGTGAATAGCTTAGTATCCAACTTGTCGAGTTGGCTAATCAAGAAAATTAATGGAAGGACATGTGGTGGTGTGAGGAGTCACCATGTGGAAAAACGTTTTCTTGATCGTTTGTCAAAGATGATTTTACCTGAGTGTTGAAGACTAGAGGCCCAAAAAATCCATTTGATTCTATCACATTTTCCCAATTTTACCACTTTTCCACTTATCGTGACTTGCCATTTGTTCTGGTCCCAACCCAACTTTGACCCGCCACCATGTATGGGATCCATTTTCCACATTCTTATAGTTAACGGAAAGTTCTTAGAGTTGAATTTTGCATGATCATGATTTTGGGAGGATTTGGGAAATTTTTTTCTACCAAATTGTCCTCTAGATCACACCTCCCCACTAACGAGGATTTTTTTCCCAAAATGCTTTTGTTTCCACTCCTGGATCATGAACCCTGTCACACTTTATGAAGATATTTTGGTAGTTGATGCCATAGTCTCTGAATAACTACTTCTCTAATCAGACATTTGGTTCGATCATTGGGACCTGTGGGTTATGAGCTCACCATACTTATGTTATGCTACTTTAATGCCAACTTGGGATTAATATCTCAATCTAGTCTTCATAATGACTTCATATAGATCTTGTCTTACCAATGTTACAAGAATACACCAGGCATGATAAACTTGTCACGTAGTGCATACTTACATGGTAGTTATGGTCCCCAATTCGATATCTCTAGATGTTTGACAACGATGTTCATCCTCCAATTTGATATCTCTAGATGTTTGACAATGATGTTCATCCTCCAATATAAAGAGTAAGGATTGAATTTGATGTCTTGTGTTGACTATGACCCCCTTCCACTCTATTATATGATAAAATAACCGCTACACAGGGCTATGTGGATCTTGATGTCGTCAACGAGATCCTTGAGTATGTTCTTTCTCTGCAACTAATGATCTAACAATGCGTCCAACATACTAAGATTTTGATTTCTATCAGGTACTCTACATGAACATATTTTCTACACAGTCTGACCAAATGGTGTATGAATAAATTTTTTCAAAAGAAATTTTATACTTAAAAATATGTGGTTAATACCTCATATCTTTCCCTCACAACATGTCTTATAATAAAAATATCATTTTTTTTTTCCAAAAAATGAGACTTCATTTTATTTATAAAAATGAGCATGGGTATTTTATTTTATTAGAGCCAAAATAATGCTTTAAATGGATACATACAATAGTAAACTACTTTATTTATCACCTAGATTATATGGTTAATACCTAAACCTGGTGAAGCCCTAGCTATATAAAGGATGAATTTTCTGGTCCTGAATGTCATCTACATCATTAGGATGCTCCATTGGTGAATATGAGTCAGAAGACTCACTAATATATCCATTATCAAGTCTCGTGACCTGATCATGTTAGAAATCGATAACCAATTCATAGTGTATCCATAGTTTGAGCTCATTTCCTCCTTCTCTGATGTATGCCTGATGGGCTACAAGATAGAATATCCCAAGGACTATCTCATCCATCTCCACAGGGATGACGTCAAGATGTAACACGTCTGAGAATTTTCCTCTTATGATGTATCTTAGGTCACAATGACTAATTACAAATCCTTGAACACATCCATCTCTGGTGCCATATGTTTTGGCACGAGGAAGTGATATGAATGGAAGGAATAGTCAACGTGATATATTATCTATCATGTAGTTGGTCCCAATGCTGTAGTCAAATAGAATATTCACTATCTTCCCCTCTGTGATTATTGGGACACTTTATCTAGATACCTCTGCCACTCGTAGAATCAACTCTGGAGTCTCCACCCTTTGTCATTATATGGGTGTGGACTACTATCCTTGTTGAGTAGAACTGTGTTTTCGAATAGCCTTTCCCTTATTTTTAATCCAGTGAGGCCTCTTCTCATGGTGTAACTTCTAGAAATTTTTGGTATCATGTCCCTTGTCAAAATGGTTGCATCCAATCTGGTTCAGTGATGGTGGACTTTGTAAGCATAATTTATACAATTAGTTTTCTTCAGCTACCTTGTTGGGTAGATCATCAATGCTTCTTTGAAGTTTCACAAGGCATCAATTTTACATACGTTGACGCTCCCGAACATTTATCATATGAGTCTTCATTTTAGCTATCTAAAGATTTTGATCTTGGTGATGAGTCACCACCATTCATATCGCAATACCACTCAATTTCAGCACTATCAACCATTGAATAAATAGGTACGAGTCCATAAATGGTATTATGCAATACCTATTTCAACTAGCTCTAATATCAAACTTGACCTGAAAATTCAAGTCAAAATTTCTAATTGAACTCAAACCCCTATAGGATTTAAATTCTTTTACCAAATTCACCTCATTTTAATTAAATCAACTTTAAAGAATGTCATGCAAAACAAGAATCATAGTGCACACATGTTGATAATGGAGTTTGGTATAATTCCTACGTCTCTAGGTTCATTAATCGAACTGATTTACTATCCACTTCTTAATTGCAAGTCTAGTACAAATTAGAATAGAAGTTATAATAAATATGAATACAAGAGGAACAAGAACTTGTTTCACAACCACCGAGAAGCTACCCCAACTTATGAAGTAGATTAGATCTCATTATTATCCTCTACGACACAGTGCCCTTTTCTCTTTATCCATAATTCCAGGCTCGCACTATGAATGTGTGGTGCAATGGGCTGATTGGTGAGTTTATAAATACTCCCAATTTACAATTTTTTTCCTATTAAAATAATAAGACTTAATTACAATATTGCCTAAAATATTTTAGTACTTTTTCTCACCACTATATGCCTATAAATAGGCTTCTAAAAACTTCTTTTGGCTCCTTAAATTCTTACTCGGGCTCTTAGAAGTGAGACCTTTTTTATTTTTGGAGGAAGGGATTGAACCCTTTTATAGTGGGCTTCGATCCATATTTTGAGTTGATAAGTCCTATCGGCCAACTCTATACCAACCCTATAAGTTGGGAGACTTGGTTGGATCATTCAAATATGGTGGGGGAGGTTACAGGGTCAACTCCCCCACCCCCACATTGTATTTTAGCTCTTCTGTTGAACGACACAATTGAGTCCCTCCTCATTGTGCTAAGCTCGACATGTCTATGTCGAATACTACCTTGTCAATTGTTACTACTAAGATCCTTGTTATCATATTATATGTCCATGTGGTCCCCATAATTGTTGTTGCCAACACTCCCACCATCCACGTAGTCTCCTCCACATATGCTAACCCCTTCTTTGATGTCCATGTGTCTTCCACACCACCGTGTCTGTTATGTCATGCTACGGCCTCTGTGCTAGCACCGAGCTATCATGAAACCTCTGTGCTACCCTATCCACAATTATGTGGATAATCACACATTCATGGGGATAAAGGGAAGATAAGCCTTAAAAAGGCTCAACAGTTCCTATCATTACCTTACTTAGGCCACGTTTGAGTGATTTTTCTAACCAAGATAAATGGTTTTTCGAGTTGTGTGAGAAACTCACCTCAAGTGTTAGCCCAACTCACCATAGTTCAACTCGCTGATGGAACTCAGTGCTGCATAACTCAAACTCACTACATATTTTGGTGAATAGATCGGTATACAACTTGCCAAGTTGGCTAATAGATAAAAGTGGTGGTAGGCCACGTGTTGGCCTAAGGACCCACCACATGGCAAAAATTGTTTCTCTATCATTTGTTGAAGAGGATTTTACCTGAGTGTCGAAGACCAGAGGCCTAAAACATCCACTTGATTTTATCACCTTTTCCTGATTTTTCCACTTGTCGTGACTTTCCAGTTGTCTCACTCTAGTGCTAGCATTTATCCAACTGTGACTAGCTACCATTTGTATGTACGGGCTCTATTTTATACGTTCTTATAATTAATAGAAATCTCTCAGAGTTGAATTCTGTCCGATCATGATTTTAGGTTTGGGAACTTTGTGTCATTTTAATGAAAAATGCATATCCCAACATCTTTGTGAAGAATTTTTGTTTTTCTTCAAATGATAATCAATGATCTAATAATTATTTCAAGCTATCATGATCTTCCTTCATCTTGAAGTAGTGCCCCATGAGATACAATCTCTATTATTTGATTGTATGAAGAATAGTTATCATTTCCTTATCATAAGTTGGTTTTGATAGATTCTTACCTTTGAGTTGACGAATCTCAAATGTGATGGGGAAACCCCCTTACATGATTACTACACTTATGCCACACCCTGAAGCATCACATTTAATAATGAAGGTTTTAGATAAATTTGTGGTAGTGATTTGGAGGATACCCATATGTCATATGGTCTGCACAATATTAAAAACTATTTACATATGAAATATCTCACTAAGATATTTCTGATGCCTTTTAAACAGAGTGAAACTAATGGCATACGCAAAAGATAAAATCCATTAAAATTTCTCTCCAAGTGGAAAAAATAAAATAACAGGTTTCAAAAATATTATGCAAATGTGGCAAGTGGATGAATGTGGTGGTGAAAAGTGACAAATTTTTCTCATGCAAAATTAGGTTTAGCCTCTGGTATTTGATGCTCAATGTGGGGCCCACATGATGTGCCAAATGGGGGATCAACAACAAGTGGGCTCCAATATGTTTTAGGAGGGAAATCCTATAATATTTCTTCACATTGCATTGCATGGGTATCTACTTATAAATCCCATGGCATACCAATTTTTTATGCATTTGGGATAAATCCCATAATTTTTCCAAAGTTCCACATTACCACCTCACACACCAAGTCATACTTCTAGCTTGGCATGATCAAGTTAGAGCTCATCATTCATACCAACTGATCCATATCAACCAAGTTCAAGTTGCAACTTAGGGAGGTGAGTCACAATCCAACTCACTGTGGTTAGATCAACACGAGTAATGAAAAGATTTCAATTCCAAACTGGACGAAAGATCACACAACAACCAATGAGCCAAAGTTGAGTCAATGCAAAAAATCCAATTAGTCGAGTTCAAGGTGAATTAGATGGCGATTCTTATGGGATATAACAAAACAATGCATCAAGTGTGGCTTAAGCCATAAATGGCTTAAACCATCACAAGATTATTAAATCCCATTTTGTTTGTTGAATGGTGAATGTGGGATAATAGATCCATTGGAAAATGCAATGGAGGGGAAAAAGTGGAACATGGAGCGTAGGTCTCGAACCCATGACTTCACGTCTCCAAGTATAGAACCTTCATCAATGTGCCACACATAGATTTTCTAAACTTATACATAAGGATAACAATTTTATCCCTTTAAAATTACGGATATTTTGTAAACGATAATTTGAATGGGGGATTCGAACCCCTAGTTTGGTGGGTGAAAATATAATTCCTTAACTGACAAGCCGTGAGATTAGAAATGCCATATGGGGCATGAATTGGAATTTGAAAGGTTAATCTTTAATGTTATAGGCCCAACTTTGGAAAGATAGAGCAACTTGGAGAGTTTTAATCTCAAGTATTTTTTGGAGACATGTTTTGACGGAATTATAAAGTAGTGCAATAGTTTCTGGTAGACCAAGACAATATTTCTGATAGACCAAGATAATCGTACAAGGAACTTTTTCATCATAATAGAGTGGTTACAGAGATTTTATAGACATAGAGGCGTACTCTGAATCAGGTGAACTATGTTATCAAGAAATTTGTCTTGTGTTCTACATATTTAATTCATTTTTCTCACTACATATTTAGCTTAATTTTGATTTGAAATCTTTAAATCCACTTTTAATCATTTACGGGAAATTGAAACATCATTATTAAGTATTCAAAAAATTATGAATTTGATAAGTGAATGTTTCCTAGATAAAATTGGGTTTCCTAATTCAAATTCAATATTGATTTAATTAAATTAAGCCAATTTTTATGATATTTCAAAAAAATGAGACTAAATTCATAAAGAATTAGAAAATAGAGAAAGTGATTAGTTTTGTATAAAACCCCATTTTCAGATCAAGTTTGGTATCAAATTTGGTTGCTAACACCTTTCCACTTTGAATGAAATATGTTTCCATTGTTCAATTATAGTTTGGAAGTGCGGGTTTCTTGGTTACATAAGCATAACCATGGGAAAAGCTTTGAAGAGATAAAGAATTCAAGAGTAAGAAGATATAAAGGGGTATATTCAAGAGGAAAAATTTAAACTAAGGAAAAGGTGGCTTCTATTAGAAGAGGAGAAGAAAGATATGCAAGATAGATTGATATCTCATGGAGAATTTATCATGGGAATCATTCTAGAATTGTAACATGAGTTGCAAACTAAGGAATAAATATTTAAAAAATACTATATTGGTGAACATAAATTTTTTTAGTGATGAATATTATTACTTTTACAAATATTCCATATTAGGAAAATTTGAAAAGGTGAATTTTTTGAAGTAGGTCAGTGTACTATTCACCTAAATTTTCCAGTATAAATATTTTCAGGGGTCAACTTTTCCTACTATTGAAAGCTACTCCTATCTAAACCTAGTTAATTTTCCAAGTAATATAATAGTAACTTAATACTAAGGTGTTGTCTGAATAATAATCAATTACAGGGAACTTGTGAAGTACCAACAGACAAAGTGTCGATCAAAGTGATTATTGCAGATGCACAATAATCCAGGATTTGAAAACCAGTAACAAGAAAGAGTTGCTGATGCGTGAAAACAATATTTTTAGACAAGTGATAAGCAAGAATCACTAACACACGATAAGAGAGGGTTCTTGATGCGTGACAAGAGAGGGTTCTTGATGTGTGACAATTGAGGTGACATGTGATAACATTTTCTTATGCATGAAAAGGCCATCTAATGTGTCACAAAGCTTGTTGACGTGCGAAAAAGGATGGGTGGGACATGAAAAGGGTTCGAAGACTAGTGATACATGACAAGGGTTCAACTTTAGATTCCATACAGGTGATAGGTTCCTAAATAAAGTACTCAATGGAAGTTGCTAATGCTCAGAAGACCCAAAAGGTAACAAAAATATCTCAAAAGTGAACATTATTCAAGTATTTTAGAAACTCTACTACTACCAATACAACCACCACTAGAATCAATCATACTACAGACTATGGGGAAGGTAGTATTGAAGTGGACATGTCTTCAACACAATATCAACCAAATGATACCTACGATGAAAATATGCCATAGCTTGAAGATATTCCTGTTGAGATTCCAAAGCTTGAAGATATTCTTGTTGAGGTACAACCAGGAGTGGATCAAGATATCTCTAATATTAAAAAAAATGTAACAAAAATATTAAATGAAAATTCTAGTTCGCAAAAAGGAAACCAGATGATTGTGATATTCCTATAAATTATGATCATAAAAATAAAGATTTGAAAGAAAACAAAAATATGTGGACTCTTGGTAGGACATATAAGTTTTAGTGGGCTACCAAATTTCCTTTTATCGAACTTGTAAAACAAGATAATCCTCAAGATATCCCTTTTGAATGTACATCTATAATATATACCTGGAAATTGGTAAAACAACAAAAAATGCAATTGAAGTTGGACACAATTAAAAAAACATTGTGGAAAACAATATTTGACTGTACAATAGGAGGATGGCCGGAAAATAAAAAACACATAGATGGAAAATTGAAAAATAATGTATGCATGTTAGGTACGTAGCAGATTATGAAGATGAGAAGAAAAGATGCAGAAATCTCGTGGAAAAGGGTGGAACAATCACATCACAATTTGGTAAGGTGGTTCAATCAAATTTTCATGCTAAATGCATACAATTGTCTACCCTATTCCACATTCTTAAGAAGGGAAGACCGATTTTAGATTTCATTGATTTCAAATTTTTATATCAATATAATGGAATGCACAACATTTCTTGGTCTCATTGGTCAGAAAATAATGCATTGGAAATGGCTAAATGCCTTACAATTATTAAAAATTAAGTTTTGAAAGAGAGTGTAAAAAATGCAAAAAATATCCCTCTACTAATTGATGATGTAACAACAGTTGACAACACCTCAAGGGTATGTATCCATAAAAATCATGTAAGGAAACCAAATTTGTTGGGTGTATAGAAAATGGTTGAAAATTGCTATGCCAAAAACCTATATAAAATAGTTGTTTCTCATTTGAAAGAAATTGTTGACATGACTGATTATAAAATTTTGACGAATTTGGTATGTGTTAGTGCAGATGGTGCATCTGTTATGTAGGGTCATCGAACTAGGATGTGTGTTTGATTTTAAACAACGATATCTCCTTATATGATTGCAATTCATTGTATGGCTCACATAATGAATCCAACATATAAAATAGTTTGCAACTTTGAAAATGTTCCAAAATTAGAAGATCTTATCAAAGAACTGCATGCCTATATGTCAAGCAGTCCAAAGTGATTTCTTGCGTTTCAAAAATTTTAAATTAAAATTACATATGGAAAAAATCTTGTAAAGTATGTTGATACAAAGTGTATTTCTTTGTATGAGCTTGCATGCATAATTCGTGAGGAGTATCCAGCATTGGTTGGTTTCATGCACAAATATCATCATGATTTGACATGGCTAAGGATTTGTTGTTTTGTTTAATGGATATCGAAACATTACTTACATTGGTTGGCATTATTCCAATGTTTAAGGAGATAAATACATTGATGAAGCATGCATAAGAGAGACCAATCTATATTTTTGATTTTATACAACTAAGAAAATGGGTATGTCAAAATCTTGATAACTTGTACTTGTCACAAGAAAGTTTTGATACACATGTTTTCGATAACTAGAAAGTGTTATTGTATTTTAAAAATCCCAATAATAATTTGAGATTTAATATCCATGATCACCTATGTTTCAATGTTAATGGAAAGGAGATACCACTGCATAGTTTACAAAATCGTCAAGATATTACAAGATCACAAAGAGAATAATTTCATGTGACTCGTTAACTATTTTATTACGTTACAATTGATACATAAATAAAAATTTAAAAAATTGCACAATCCTTAGCATCTGAAATCAGAGAATGTTTCAGTAAAGATAAATTCTTGAAGCTATGGGAGTGATGAATCCAAATTTTTGGAATACTGAAGGTGGTCATGAGGATTTTGTAAATAATTTTTTTAATAAATCCATGGGTAGAATAATGGATCATTTCACCAAGACATCAAAGGTTAATGGTATGGAAATCAAAGGTATACTAAATATTGACTTAATAAAGTCTTAATCATCTGATTTTGCAATGAAAATGGTTATCCAGTATCATTTTTTAGATGAACCTCACAAGAGTGGTGTAATTACAAAGCTCTGGAAAAAAATCAACCAAAGTAGTGTGTTACAAGAAGAAATCAGTGAATATTTTAGATTATATGAGTTGTGCCAAATAATAGTTTTGGGATATGTGGATGATGAAAGGGTTTTCAATTCTTTATTGTTTATATAATCAAAACTAAGAAATAGGATGGATAAAAATCTATAAAGTTACATAAGGTTGTATGTTTCACGCTACTCCTTGGACACATTTCCTTTTGACAGAGCAACTACACATTAGAATTCACTTGTTGAAAGAAGATGTGTTAATAATACAATTGCAATAACAAATTTTATCAATGATGAGTCTGGAATTGGTGTGTCCTCAAACACTGCAGATGAAAATATCAACTATGAAGAAGCTATCTAAATATGATTTCAAAACTTATAGGTATCACCTTGTCTTACATTTATTGTTTGTCACCTAAAATTTTAAATTTTGTTATGTATTCAATTTCATAGTAGTAGATTCAAATATAATTATTTATAGTTAGACGTAATATAGTTATAGTAAGACATAATACAATTGTAATGAGACTGGATTTGGTGTGTCCTCTAACTCTGTAAATGCAAATATCGATGATGAGGAGCCTACAGAAAATGGATTGTTTCATCTCTAGTTATCATTTCAGATGTTACATGTATATACTTACATATATTAAAATACAATTATTTATAATAATTTCATTCTATTTAATTGGTATTTTGGTATTTTCAAACTGCTTTGATGTTGTGTTTGTGACATGAATTTTTGGAAATTTATTTTTCAAGGCCTTCATACCAGTATTTCGTTTCATTGTTCTAGAATTCCAATTGATCTTCTCCAATCTCTATCAACTGGGAACTGCATTCTTGACACCCGTGTCATCATTGACATGCATAGGTTTGATTTAATTTTCTTAGTTCAGATCTACATATTACTTTATCTTCATTTTGTTTCAATTTTTGTCTTATCTTAGATCTTGTTTGTAGTTTTTTATTTTATCAAATTTCCCAAGGTGCACTAGCACATCACCCAAGAAAAACTTGAGCGCCCACCCAAAGTGTGCAAGGGTACCAAATCCCTCTATTATGGAAGATTTTTCAAGGAGTTAGCATGATCATAAAAATATTCCAGATCCATAATATCCATTGGAGAATAAATCATAACTTGAAATAGATATAGATATTAACCATATGAAAGATTAATCCATACAAGAATTAAGACTAACTTTACCATACAAGAACCAGTCACATATATGTCTATAAGAAATATCCAACCACAAAGATAAATTATATTACTTGTTTTAAAACATAGAAGCTTAATACATATATAGTAATTTCACCACAAGTCATGTGCACACATAAACCAAAAACATAACTCTATTACAAAACTGATTCTCTAAACCGTGCAAATGAATCAATCAATACATACATACAGTACTCATGCACTTTCAGTAGTGAGGATTTTCCATTCAATACTCATGCACTTTCCAAAATAGATTACATGCTAAGAATAACCATCTGCTGCTTACAAGTACTTCTACTAATATTTCTTCTATAGATAACTCTAGTTTACATCCTATTATTAGCTCAAAACTATGCATGTCACTTTATATTCCTTTGCATGATATATTCTCCAAAAATAGACCTTGCTTAAACTAAAAATATTCTTGTTTTAATCTTATCTTCAAAACCTTTATTTTCCAGTACTCCAAGTCTATATTTATCTTTTCATTCCGAAATTGGCTAAGTGTTCGGTCTGTCCATTTTTCCTCCTGCGCGCATCCTTTTCCAACTTAAGCACACAAACCTTGTTCTAGTCACGATCCTTTCTTCTGCAATTCCTCTTGCGTGTGTTAACCTCTGTCCTTAGGGACTTAGTCATTTTCCATGCTAAACATTACCCCACACTTTCTTCATTTCCGCCCCCGACAATAGGTAATTAGATTAATTTTTCCATGAACAAATAATAAAGATTTTTGCATCCATAGAGAATAAAATAATGTTTGTTGTCATAAAAAAATAGAATAATGTTTTCACTATGTAAGGAGGATGGGAAAATCCCTATTCAATGATGATTCAATTGAATTCCATCTGTCAACCTCACTCTGTGCTTATTTGAACAAATCCCCCATCATTGTACTAAATTCTTCAAATGTTAGCTCTTCACCCTTGGCTTTGAATGTGTCAATGAAATTTTCCAACACTTTACCAAGGTATGTCAGTGCATCCATTCTTCACGTTACCGAGGTATATAATTCCTTGGGCTTATTTTTTATAGAGTTCATTAATATATCAATAACGTCACTCTTCTCCTCAACCTCTTTAAGGAATTCATCTCATCCCACCTGATTTTATTTGTTCTTAGTTTAGAACTCATTTAAATCTACCTCATGAGTGGAAACCAACACGTTTTCCACCCGATCCCTATCTTCATAGTTGTCATACACAACTTTGGCCATATGAGCTATGGTCTTAACTAATGCATGAAGCTCAATGTACTAAGTTATGATCGCCTCGATCTGTTCCTTCTCCTATTGTTTCTTCTGTGCCATAAATTCTTCTGCAAACTCTAGTGTCATAGGTTGCTTTTGCATTGTGATTATGTGTGTTAAATATTCCAAACAATGAATGGTCATGTCATATGTATTTTTAGGGGGATTAAATCTAGGTGCGTTAGTAGGATAAAATATTCTATCAACTCTTCCTTCTTATATGCCTCACATAACTTTCCCTTTTCCTCCCATAACTCAACCTCTAACTACGCAATAATATGTTCTTTCCCCTTTATCTCCCTATCCTTCTCGATAACCTCCTTATTATTCTCTTATAACTCCTTTTCCAATCATTTTATTTTATTATTCCTCCCAAAAACTATGGCCTCCACTTCCACTGATACCTTATTCACCGCATTAAACACTTATTCATCAATTAATTGTTGAGAATCCAATATTGGATTCATTTCCTTAGAAATTGGTGAAGTACGTGTATCCAGCAATGCCCCTGTATTGACTTAAAACTTGGGTTCATCAAAATGGCACTCAAACACCTAGGAAAACATCTTTCTCATGTGTGGAAACCCACCTTCCTTATCAAAATATGACCAATAGAAAATTTGGTAATGAGCGTGCAATACTTTGTTGGGATCTGTATCATTGAACATAATAGGCCCTTGCGGGATGTACGCGGGTCTTCCACCCATGCATGGACCCTTTGGGAAACCTATCTCCAAACTTGTTTCTCCTCCCATGCTCCCACCTTTCTCTTTTTATTCTTCCTCTTCAGCGCTACACTCCACCCCTTGATCGACCAATATCTCTATAATCCCTACAACTTCTTGTTCCAAAAAGGTCCCTATCTCTAGGCTGGATACATGCATAGTATCTTACACATTAGTTCCAACTTTTTCTTTTGCATCCACTTTTACTTCTCTAACCTCCTTTGAAAGTTCATTCTGCTCCTCATCAGACTTATGTACATTATATATAGTGGGGGGGTTCTTCTTAGGCTCTTGTTCTTCCTCCTCCCCCTCTATCTCTTCGCGCTTCAAGCTATTTGTTTCTTTAGAGTCATAACTCCGAACTACCCTTGGTTTCTTCTTCACCAGAGACTTTTCTTATACTAGGGACCTCTTCCTTAGAGTGTAAGTACTTGTTCCTGCATCTATTTCCTTTTTCCCTGTGCCATGGCCTTCATGCATGCTTGACACCTTGATTGTTGTAGGAGTATATTCTCTATATTTCTTCTTTGTATCTACCTTATTTCTCCCTGAAGGGTCCTCGGGTATACTTACATCATCCTCTAAATATGTGCTTTGTTCAAAATTCAGCCACAGATAAATATACACCATTTTTGCAGTGTCCCCAATAATCGGTATTATAATATGATTGATCATATGTATGTCATGTGAGACATACCTTTCCACATATGTGTTCTTCTTTGGGTAGAAAAGTGTTCGGTGCAACTTGTGATGCTCCTAATCTACAACACTTAGATAGAATCTCAACTTCTTTTCCTCTTTGAACCTATTAATTGTGCTTTGGAAATATTATTGTGTAAAGGAAAATGGTAATTTTCACCATGGGCTATTAGTGCTATCAATAAGAGTGAACCTTCCAATTCAAATTTTTTGGTAAACTACAAATTCAGCCTCATCTTTTACAAAGGCTGGAAGTTGATCTGGGATCCTCCACTCAGTGCCGAAGGTATCGTTCATTTTCTTGTACCATTTATCTATGTGCACCTTGTACGTCGGTGTCATAGTAGTACAAGTATAAGCCACAAATCTCTTATCTTATCATTCAGCCCATCAGGCACCCCAATATCAGAGAATAAGATTAAGGGCAAGATATTTCCATACATTATCTTTTCTCCATCTCACCTAGCATCAATTATATCCTCTGCAATGAAGGTCGAGATGTTGTAGATGGTCCCCTCAATTATCTTCATGCATACATTCAACCACCTCTTATTAACTTAGTTCCACCTTTCCTGTCCACTAAATTTGGTAAGCAGGGGCATGACCATCTTCATCATTGGATTATTGATCTTTGAGATATCAAAGGAATGTCTTCCTTTCTAATACTCATATTCCGTAGCATTTTCTTGATATCCTCATTATCACCCAAGTAATCATCAAATGACTCCCCAGTACAGATGAGTCCAGTGAACTTTGAGATTAACTATGGGGTTATGCACATTCTCCTTCCAGCGAAGTAAAAATAATATTCATTTATGCCTGACATCAACCACTTTTACAATCTCTCAGGATTACCTAAAAATGGTAGTCCATATAGTTGTAATAATCTGTCCTTCTCCAAATTCCTCTACACCGAGTCATCATACACTAGCTTATCATCGACGGTCCTCTTTCCTGTAGGTCGAACCAATTCCAAAGTCATGTCCTTCTCAATATGATCGGTATGATGGTTATAATCACTTAGAACTATTTTCCTTGCATGGGACACCCACTTCATCCCCATCAATACCCCATCTAGGTATTACACCTCTAAATACCACTCCTCATTGAAATTTTCTACTGGACTTGGTTTTTCTCTTTCCCCTTTTCTTGGGTGAAATGATTGCTGCCCTCCTTGGTGCCATTATTGGTCAAGTACTTGTTATTTTTACCTTGCACTTAATTTTCCTCAATTCATCAAACCTTTAATCGTAACTCTGCTATGAAAATTCTACAGGTCATGCCTTATTTTTCAAAACCCTAACTATAAAACCTTCCTTTCTTCACACTACATCGTTCAAACCCACATAAATTATTTCACAAGCTTACTCTACGTAGGGTCGTGTTCTTCTTCACAATACAGATATCAAATCTTTACCTACATAATTTATCTTTCACCAATACTCTTGAGGATGCCCTAGTTTGTAAAAGCTCATTTGTAAATTTTCAAAAGGTAAAAATGATTTGCCACAACCCCTTATTTATAATTTTTTAATTTTTACCACATTAATTACAACACCACCTACCACTGTAATGCCACAATACATTTGGCTATTCCTTCTTTTCCAAGTGTTTTTCCACCACACATCCAATACATGTAACCTCTGCAACCTTCTGGTGTGCAAAAATACATTGACCACAAACCTCCTTACGCATGCTCTCAGCACCGAAGTACATCAACCACAGTGTCTTATTCCAAGTAGTTCTCCATGCCACTTCCTACCTCATGTTTCCTTTTAGGTTCATTCCTGTATGTGGATTTTTCCTTTGGCATCATCCTTATTATCACCATCTTCCTTATGACACCTTATCATTTTCCAACAACCATTATCACCACTGCTACGTGTGTCCCTCCGGTACTTAGGACTCCTATCACACACTCTTGTTTCCTTTCTATTCCTTCAACCTACCTGACACAAAATGTATGCACGGTCCTCTTTGCATGAATGTAATTAAATAGTAATTAAATCCTAGTTCGTAAACACACTTATTACACATAACAATAAACTAAATTGACAAGAATATCAAAGATGAAAGGAAACACATATAAATAAAATGCATTAAGGAAATCTGAGCCAGCTAGAAATACATCCTTATTAAAAACACCAAGAAGACTTATTTATAGTAGGGTTTTATCCTAATCCTATTGAAATAACTGGGAAACAATGTCCCATCTAGCACCTTTAATTAGCAAGTTCCTGAATCAATTATGTAAGTCAAAAAATATGATCCCAACCAATGCACCTTCAACTTCCTAGGATGGCAAAAAAAAATTGAATCATACAAAATAACCATATGTTCAACTTCAAGCTTTTTGTCCTTAATATGCCTATCATGCCATACCTTCTACCTAGCGTTTTCTGTCTTCTGAATCCATCATGCTATAGTGCACCTCTCATCTAATTGCATCATTTTATAAATACATTGTTCAAGTGCTTACTCATCATCCAAACTTCCTTTCTGTGCAATACACAAAGAAGGTTACATGAATTCTACGGGAAAAATAGCCTCTTTGCTAAACACCAAATGAAAGTGTAGACACCTAAAATATGCTTACACTTAGCATTTCCACCAATTCAACCGATTAATGACACTTATTTAATTCCCCATTCTTTTCTGCATTCTCAGATGCCCATTCATGATACTCTTTCGGTCGTATTCCTCATATAATAATCTAATTGGGCTAATATCTCTCTTATTAGCTAGACATTTCTCCTTTCAACCATTCAAAACCTCCAAAGTTCTCTCTGAACCACTTCTATTGGCTTCTTAGGCTATATATCAGTCACAAATGGTTAACTAGATCCCTCCTATCTCTCAATGAGTCTCTAATCACTTGCTAATCACACTTAGCTATCCTAAACCTAGCTTAACTAAACCTAAATCATGTTTATCCTAATCTAGTCTAAAGGTGCTTTTTGGATTACCTTTAGTCCCACATGCACCCAAATTCTAAACTCTCCCAAGTGGAAAACTATAAATAGAAGGCTAAGCCTGCCCTTTCAACCTTACACCTTATTTACATAACAAAATATCTCAAGCACTTTGGAAAGGCATTAGAAATCATTTTTGATAGATTTAAGCTATAAAACATTTGGATCTTGGCCATACTCTATTGTTAAGAGATCCTCCATCTTACATCCATCAACTCCAAATCTAGTTAGGAAGGGAAGATCCAAGCTTGGCCTTGTAGCTAGCTTGGAGAGATCTCTTCACTATTTTTGGGAGCAAAAAACACACTAATATGATTGCTAGGATCTTAATAGGTTCATGTTTTATAGCTTTCAAAGAGTAGAGATTAATATACAAGTTAATTGTTTATGTTTTTATCAAAGTTATAATGCTTACATGTTAGTTTCCCTTATTTATCTCTTATCTTATGGTCCATAGATGAGTTGGAAAAGCTTTGATGTTCTTTAGCTTCATTCCATAGCTTTACAAATTTTCCTTGAACACATTTGGCACACCCCATGGGACTCTTAGTCCATACTCCATTAATGGAGACCTTTTCCAAGATTTTCAAGTTCACTTTCATGCTTTCTAGGAGAAATAACTTGTTATTCACTTGATTTCATTTTTTAAGTAAGCTAAATAATCCTTGTTCATGCATATTTTGTGGGTCTAAACTGAAAATAGGTTCCTTTGACTAACAACTAACCTGTTTGACTATTGAAAATTTTCATTCCTGTAACTTTAGTAGGTTTTTTAGGGGGTACGCATATGTGCTCTGGAGGGGAGCGTCTCCATCAAAACCCTAAAGCACTCATCGAACCACCCGCACATCCACATGGTTATATTTTTCATTCATAGATCATTTACAAAGGGTTGTGTACCTTTCAAACCATAGGCATCTCCGCTGACTGTCAAGAGGACCCGTGCCTCTGGATGCACTAGTGTATTTTGGCATACTATGGAGGTTTACATTTTGTCTTGCAAGCATACTCATTGCACTGTAGGCATCTCCATTGAATGTCAGGCATACCCATACTTATGGACGTGCTGGTGTATTTTTGCATATTGTGTTGATTGGCATTTTGGCTTGCAAGTGTGTCCGTTGAACTGGAAGCATCTACATTGAAACCCTATTGTACTTGTCTATTAGGCCCATATAGGTGTTAGGTCCCACAGTCAAATTTTTTTGCCATGTGTCCCCATTTGTTTGGGCACGTATACATTGGCTGGGATGCGCATACATCATTTTGGATGCACAAGTGTCTGAGTTAAAAATTGAATTTTTCTCTTCGAGCTGTATGATCAATTTTTTTAATTTTTTATGGTTGTTTACATGATCTAACAAGTGATTACAGGTTTCTTTTGGGTTGTTTAACTAACGTGGTTTATGCGTTTCATTTTCTTAGTTAGAAAGGGATTTTTCGAAGTGTATATGCTCTCTCCTTGCACCTCCTAGGTGATCTTGGGGATCCAAAACATTTCTAAAAACCTTCTTTTCACTTTCAAAAACACTTATTTTATGCTTCCTAATTGAATTATCCTTTCAAAAATGGCTAAAACGAACTCTATCTTTTGAAAACATGCTTAAATTATTTTCCATAAAGCTTATTTTAGTTGAGTTTTCTGCATTGTCTATGTTATTCCTTCACACCTCTTTAATGATCTTAGGAATCAAAATCAATGTGAAAACTCTCTTTCTTGATATCATTATCTGCATTGGAAAATTGCTAACTATTTACATGTAGGGTCTAATGCTTGTCAAATAAAGCAGTTGCAAAAAACATGAAACCACTAACACTTGTTTTCATACAGGTTTCCAAATGGTGTGCTACTTAAAACCACATTAAGTTAAGCAAGATAAAAATCAAACCACTTCACATCATACTATATTATAGGTTTCAAAAAAGGGTACGTCCCTATCTGATCAACTAGAACATAACCCCTTTGGCATAAATCCTTAATATATAACAATGGGGGTGGTTCTAGGAACCCTAAAGTAATCCACCATTGAGTAACCTCATGGATAAAACAGGAAGAACTCCGCTTACCCACTTGATTAGATTTGACATTACAAGTTAGATTCAAATTTTTCTATATTGCGACCCCAATGATGATACAATTGAATGATGTAGTTTCCCATTATATCATAAGGGGGTAAATTAAATCCAAGATACTCCTAAAGTAGTCAGTGTGACTCTTTAGGTAAATTGAGCTCACATTTAGATAACTTGTGACACCTAGTTGAGTGATGTACTTAGGAAAGCTATTTTGTCTTGGATCCCACTTTACTAGTCCATTATAGCGCCTTGGCCATCATGAAGTGATAACTTGTTTGGATTCAAAGCCTTATTTTTCAAACACCGGAACGAATCCACTTAAGCTTGATCTAAGTGTCACTCATGATAAGATTTACGATGTATCACTTAGCTTAGTTTCTTTCTTTCCTTAGGACGAGGTGAAACTCTACCCAAGTGACACTTAGTTTATTTCCACCTCATTTTATCTATACCTTTGCATTCTTGTTTCCCATTTGGGCCAAGAAAAGGCATCTTTTGGGAGTGTTGTCATAGATAGTGTTCACCAATTTTTTATCTGTTTATGCTCATCCATGTTTGTTGATTGAGTTGTTAAACATTGAAAGTGTGTGGATGCGTCCTTATATCTTTGATTACCACTTGATCTTGATTTAAAGATCATCATCATAGTTAGGATTGATTCATCATTTGATCTCCCTTTGATGTGTTACCTTGTTCACATTACCTCGACACAATTAAGGTACTTATGTCATTGATGAGGGTCATAAATCCTCTCCATTAATAATGTCAATCCAAGGCTGGTGTCCTCATGGTTGTATTCATTACAGAGAAGAACATCTTTGGAGCACAACTCCTTTAGTATACAAACCAAACTTAGTTTTACTTCAAATCACACTTGTCTGAAATATTGAAGGCACATGTTGCAGAACTAAAGTTTGCATGTCATTTTGATACCACTTTACATGAACTAATATCCCACTTCTTCGTTGATCCAAACACACTTGCATCAAATTGAAATTGCTGAATCTGGACCTAAGCATAATTAAACAAGACACTTTGTAGGTTTTTATATTTTTTGACAAGTTGTTTCTTTTAAGTAATCAAAGAGAAAAACTAATGCAAGAATGTAATGACAATTATCACACAAATTGACTAAACGGAGTAAACAGAAATTGACATACGATCTCCGGGTTCTTTAAATGAGTCGTCAACTCATTCCACTAGTAAAATTTTTTAAGTCACAATGTCTGATTTATTACAAGTACAAACATATTTGAGAGGATTTCCACTTACCTAGTAGTACTTGCCAGCCCTTCAAAGAACTTCCGATGATCTCAGTGTGGAAGGTTGCATTCTCCACCTTCCTGCATACAACCAATCTCCTTATTTCAGGAACTCGAACAACCTATCCCATACGCTTCCATGCGTCCTTATGGCACTCCTAGTCAACTAATATCTCCAGGCATCCGCAAAATATGGAGAGAGATATATTATGTGGAGTTAATGGGCCTATCTGGGTATTTTTAGGAATATTTGCCAATCACAATATCTTCTAATATATTATTTCCTAGGAATAACAAGAATCAATAATAATAAAATACTATCCTATAGTAATTTTAAAGATTTTAATATATCCTCAACAGAAAATATATTGACTAAATACCCAATACTATCCCAAATCCCACCAATAAGACTTAAGAAATAATAAGCTCGGGGTGTGTTTCAAATGAGGGAGAAGGGTACCCTTTTATAGGCTCATAATACAGTTCCCTGAAGATATTGTATAAAGGTCTTCATCGGCTAAACTCCCTGTCCCAACCAACTTGAATGGACGAGTTAGTTGTTACCGCTCATTACTCTCGCCGAGGCTGGGGGATCAAATCCCACCTCACTCATAGCTAGTATGCATTTGAATTTTTCTATCTCGGTATGTTTATGGAATATTTAGTGCTCGAAATCTCATACATTGTTTTCTTGAACTACAGCGCACTAAGGGGGGTAGACGATTTCTCTACGTGGGCTCGCCAACCCGTAGAAATTATCACTGTGGCTTTGGCCACACCTGCCACTATCTTTGTTAGCCAAGACAACCTCTCTCACCGCTGTCCCATTGCGATTGTGTAATTTGGTTCATTGAATGTGGTCAAGGTTTGTGGTGAGTTGTTGGTTTGAGCATTGGAGGGTGTAGAGCCAATCAATACTGGCGAGTTGTTATCCGAGTTCTGAAGTTGACTGTGATGGTTAGTTGAAGTCTGCCATGGTGTACTTTGTTGATGCAAATCTCGAGTCGTGGGGTATGCAATTATTACCCTAGAGCTAACATTACATGTCTACCCATGTTGGCCAAGTCCATATGGTATATTGGATCTAACCGTCGCAGGTCTCGTTGAGTTAGACTTTGCAGGATCCAAGGCATAACTCCAATGGTGCACCGAGCCATGTGGAAAGTACTATCCATTTAGTCAATGTGGATCTTGGACTCAGATCCACGTAGTAATATGAACTGTGCATCAATTTTCAAGAGGAATGGGGAGTATGAAATCACCTCATTTGAGCCATATATGTAATAGCTCATCGAGCTAACTCGATTTTGTCCAACACATTGGTATTGAGAGCCCACCATGTTGGTAGCACCACTAGCTCTCACGACGACCGGGCATCCCTTCCCAAATCATCAATAAGTTTAGCCTCAAAAAAATGCATATCACCAACTATTTACGCCTGACAAGAATGACCAAAGATATATATATATATATATATATTCTATCTTAAGACAACTCTCTTTTTTCCAAGATTCGTCAGTTTCCATCCAATTTCCACATGTCACTTGTCCGGACAAAATAATGGTAATGTATGACCAGGGTATGGCATCATCAGTCAGTTGACTCATAAACTTTGATCTAAGCCACCCAATTGTGTCATTACGATTGCTCACGTTTTAGCACAATGTTCAATATACTTTCATCAAAAATCTACTTCAAAGTTATCTTATGCAAACTATTAAAGAGTGTTTCTTACTGGGAGATTCAGGGATATTTTTTCCTCCATAAGTTCCTATGGATCATTTGTGAAGCTTGATTAACGTGTCCAATTGGTGTGGTTACGTGGCTTACATTTGTAAATCCTCGCCCTTTGACATTCAGGCCTTGTTGGTTGCTAAACTCATTATGGTATCATTTGATTGGGAGTCACATATAACCTTTGTTAATATTTACACCTTGTTCATTTCAAGCTTGATGTAAGTATTGACATTGTGTTAAACATCTTTGCATCGAACTATCATTTTGCACACATTCTACATAGGGAGTGTTTCCTTATTAATCGGTTTTCTGTTTCACACTTGTATGATTGTTCCTTCTGATCATTCATCTGGAAAACTTGTTTTCTTGGGAAATAATTTTTGATCTCATCAATATTACATCATCATGATGTCTATTTTCCATAGACCTTCTTCGAAAAATCACGCATGCATATCCATACTTACTAAATGTCTAGTTGGTTGTCGTTATGCTACCCGAATCGACATGGAACTTTATTCACTTTAAAGGAATTTGATCACACTATCTACGTCTAGGCATTTGTACCTAAACGACGTTAACAACGACTAATTATCACATGGTTCCTCACGCTTACGACAATAAGGAACCTAGGTGTAGGAATTCACCTCCAAAGATGCTCAGCATGACTAAACCTCGATTGGTCTCTCACGCTAAAATCATCTGGGTACCTTGTTCCCCACCTTCATCTCATAGTCGATGGTATGGTTTGGACACTTCTAATCCAAATTATTATTCAGCCCCCCCCACTCTTCTTCTGATTCAGATCTAAACTACCATTCAAATTCCCACTCTTTTTCTAAAGATTCAGATCCCAAATATTGTTTGGATACCCCTAGATCGAATCTTCAATCGTGGTCCTCCCTTTCTTCGAAGGACCTTTATTCCAAATCACCTAAATGATGTCTTCCTCCTTTTAAGACTCATACGACTCCAAGTTCCATCTATCAAACATATAGTTTGGTTCTTGAGTTAGGGTTCTCCCTTCATTTGTATGACCTCCTTCCTCAGTTACCTCGACGACCCCTTCCTCCGTCGAAGATTTCCATGACTCAGATTCCCTCTAGTCAATCATCCAATTCGAATCCTACGTCTCAACTTAATGAATGGATATGCGATCTTTTTTTTTTCCTACATTACGTCGTATTCTAGATAAATGACCTAGGTCCAAATCAAAATCATCCATTCATGAGACGCCTACCTCCAGGCCTACTTCCTCTCTTGAGTCATCCTCTGCTATCATTCCAAATTCAATCCCTCTTAGGCCCTTGAGCGCTTTCAACCATATCGTACCATTTCCTCATCCATATTTTTAATATCAATGTTTGCGACCATGTCAAACCATTAAAAAGAAGCCATGTGCTAAGGTATCTTTTTGAAGCACTATGAAAAATCTTCGTGGGAGTGATAAGGTCAAACCTTCCCCTCATCTACATCATAGAACATATTCATCTTCTTCTGTCAATCAATATTCCCCTCTTGTCGAACCCATTTCTTCTAGTCAACCTCCTATGGTCGAAGAACAACAACCTCTACCGATTGGTTTATCTCAGAATGAAGGAAAAATCAGTCTACACAAAGATATCCCTCTACAAGGATTCTTTCTAGAACTTGATACGCTCACGTATGGGGAGGAATAATTTGATTCCTTTTATCAGAGCATAGAGGAAAATTCTATGGTCATGAGAACTTGATTCCTCTCTTGTTATTCCATCTTCACCTTACTCTGAGCATGATGAAATGTCCAGGGTCTAACATTGATCCATAGCCTATCTTCTTGTTACCCAATCATTCCTTATCTATCATCATCCCTTAATAAAAAACTCTCCTTGGGTCATCGTTGAGTAGCCCATCGTCTTCTTCTATCCTGGAGCCACCCCTGAGTAGCCCATCATTTTCTACTTGTGGGTCACCTCCTGGTAGCCCATTACCTTCTATTCTTGGGCCACCTCCTAGTAGCCCTTCATCCTCTTCTATCTATGGGAAAAATTTGAGTAGTCCCTCCTCATCTATACTTGGGCCACACCCTAGTAGTACCTCACCATCTTCTTCCATTCTGGGTTCGGGTCCTAATAGCCCTACATTATATTTCATTTATGAGTCACCTTAGGGTAGCTCATTACCTTCTATTCTTGGGCTATGTCCTAGTATCCCTTCATCATCTTGTGTCTATGGGACACCTCAGGGTATCCCATCATCTTCTATTTTTGGGCCATGTCCTCGTAGCCCAACTTCTTCCATCTTAGGGCCATATTGTAGTAGCCCTTCATCATCTTCTATCAATGGCTCACCTTCTAGTAGCCCATCCTCTTCAATTCTTGGATCATATTCTCTTCATCTGTCATATCATTTTAAACGTCCACATTCTTCTCCCACTTATTGGGATCAAACAAGTCACGCATTAGCTTATAAAAAACCCAAATGTCTTCTTCATCAAGCTCATGTCAAAACTTCTAAGATCTCTAAAGTTCCCAACACTTCTAACAATTTTAAGGTTAAAAATGAAGAGTGATTCAAGAACGTACATCAATGTAACCATCAAGTATGACGCAAAGTGTAGAAACCTATGGATAGGGAACTTAGGTTTCCACATACAAAATACATGTTTTAAGATAAATCACAATCATTTGTTGAGTACGAGCTCACCATAATCATCAAGATCGAAGATAATATGACTCTTGATAAGCAAACATGCCTAATATACCTTGTCAAGGAAGTCACAAACATTTTTTTTGGATCTTATCACGCCGAGTGACTTTGCTAGTACCAACTTTACCAAAACTATCAAAAACCTAAAAATTAAAAAATACAAAAAATGAGAAAAGATAAGAAAAAAATCAAAGGAGCACATGTCAAACATTGCAATCAGGTATTACACACACATGGATGTTCTTTCTTCCCTTTCTAGATCTTCATCTATAAGTATTTCTGTCATTTTCATCCCTTCCGTGATATGTTGGTTAGTCTATTTGCACACATTTTGTGATATTGATCTCTATGGTATCTATTTTACCTTGGTATTTTATCACCTTGGTAAATTTAAGAATGACTGACCTCTTAGATATTTTAGCATGCTCAACATGTAATAAACTTGTTGCGAATAAATTTTGGACATATTTGTTGACAGTAGCCAATGTCGTCATCACAATCATTTACATCTCCTTCCATCAAGCCATCAGTGGTTCTTAACCCCTTATCAAAAAAATCCAGAGAGCTGAAATATGTTTTCAGGAAGTAAAAGAATCAAAATAAATTGAAAGTCAAAAGCAAAATCTAAAAGAAAAAACAAAAATTGATATATAACTCTCTCTTGGGGTATTTCCTATAATCTCTATCGGGGCTATAGATGTTTGGCTATAAGTAGAGAAATGTTGCGATTAGAATCAAATGCATCTCCATCAGGGCTATGGACACCTAGATGGAAACAGATTAATGTAAAACTATCCCTCCACCCTCCATTCATAAATCACCTATCAAAATCAATCATTCCTACACATTGGCTATGGTGTCTTCATTTTTCGTCTATTAAATCTTCCCTTCAAGAGGTAATAAAAACCACATGCACACACTGGATCTCTATGAGTAAATGGGATTATTATGTTTCCAAGTGTCATTTTTGGACCTTGTTCAAACTCTTGCTTTAATTCATGTCTTGTCTCATGATTTGTGCCTTTGGCTAATCACTTCTTAATCATGAGGCTTATAAGCTACATTCATATCATTCACATCATTCTTCTAATTCGTCCAAAACATCCATGTGTATACGATTACCTTTTTTCCATGTTTGCGGACACCTTTGTCCCTTCATTCAATAAACAATCCCCTACTTCCTTTTTATCATGTGTTTCTAGGAAAACTTAAGTTGGGGACATCCTTTCTCCTTCCTAGCACTTCATTGGTTTACGTTCATCATCATGTTAAACTTATTCATATTAGACTTGATCCCTCATTCATCATCAGTGTGTGAAGATTTTTCCTTTGAATACTCCCACCTATTGCCAGGGAATTTTTGCATCTTCACTTTCATGCACATGCACATGGAATTATGCCCTTGTACATCTCATCTATCACTTGGGGCATCCATGTTTCTTTGTCTTCCTGTACATAGTTTTAGAAAATTTTCAAAAAAAAAATCAAATATATTTCAGAAAAAAACAAAAATAATATAAATCATCCTACAAAACGTCAATATTTGGTTCTCACCTGATCTTGTGTATGACTTGTGGATCATATTAATCTACCATCATTAACAAATTTAGGTTTCTTACTTCATCTGTACTTTGGGGCACAATGTGTTTCCTGGTACTATTTTCATAGTACACATTGATTTTTCATCAGACCCAAGTGTCCTCCATGTGTCCCCTTGCATGTATCCTTGTTGGGGCCACATCATTAACCATTGTTGTTAATTTTCATAGCTCAAAATTGAAGTTCGATAATAAAAAACATTACATTATGTTTCTTTGCTATGTTAAATTGTTTACTTTCTCATATTACATTGAATTTTGTATGTTGCATGGAGTTAGGCATATTTTACTTTCTTGTATTGCATTGTATTTTGTATGGTGCATCAAGTTGGTGTTTTCAGCAATGGAAATTTGTTCATATATGGATTTTTATGTCATACTACACTTTTTTTCATTCTTTTTAATAAGGATCGATGATGAAGATTACTAGCAATATGATGAAAAATAAAGTTGTTTAAAAGGAACTAGATGGATGTTAGCTCATTCCCCCTTCCTCGTACTCCTTTTCTTCTATATCCCCTTTCTTTTCTTCTTCATCACATTATTCTTTCTTTTGTTCTCTTTCTATCATATTTTTTATCATCAATCAATTCTTCCATCACCCCATTGATAATCGAGGGGGAATCCTTCACTCTACTCATTTTTCTTCTAACCCTTCAATTTTGTTTACTTGTTTATGATTGTCTACTTTCTTTAAAGTGATGTTACTTATGCCACCCCAAAGAGGGGAAAATGTAGACAACTAAAATATTCTTACACTTAGCATTTCCTTTAATTCAACTGATTAACAACACTTTGTTAATTATTCATTCTTTGCTCCATTCTCGGATTCCCAATCACGACACTCTTTCAGTCGTATTCCTCCTACAATCATCTAATTGGTATAATATCTCTCTTATTAGCTGGGCATTCCTTCTTTTTACCATTCAGGACCTCCCTAGTTCTCTCTAAACCACTTTTATTGGATTCCTAGGCTATCTATTAGTCACAAATGGTTAACCAAACCCCTCCCAGTTCTCAATGAGTCTCTAATCATTCGCTAATCATGCTTAACTAGCATAAACCTAGCTTAACTAAGCTTAAAGCATGTTTATCTTAATCTAATCTAAAAGTGTTTTCTGGCTTACCTTTAGTCCCACATGCACCCAAATTCCAACCTCTCCCAAGTGGAAAACTATAAATAGAAGGGTAAGCCCACCTTTTCAACCTTACACCTTGTTTACATAAAAAAATCTCTTAAGCACTTTGGAAAGGAATTAGAAATCATTTGTGATAGCTTTAAGCTATAAAAAATTTGGATCTTGGTCATACTCCATTGTTAAGAGCTTCTCCATCTTATATCCATCAACTCCAAATCTAGTTAGTAAGGGAAGATCCAAGCTTGGCCTTGTAGCAAACTTAGAGATATCTCTTCACTATTTTTGGGAGTAAACAACATACTAATATGATTTCTAAGATCTTAATAGGTTCATTTTTTATAGCTTTCAAAGAGTAGAGAGTAATATACATGTTCAAAGTTATAATGCTTACATGTTAGTTTTCCTTGTTTATCTCTTATCTTATGGTCCATAGATGAGTTGATAAAGCTTTGAGGTTCTTTATCCTCATTCCATAGATTTTGCAACTTTTCCTTTAACATGGGAAGGGTGTGGCTTTTTTCAGTCTCTTGTATGTTTTCTTGTATGAATAAATTACAACAAAGAATTTATCATCCCATTCCTTCCTTCCAACATCACAAATCCTAGTCAATGTGTGGCTCAATATCTTGTTGAAAGCATTAGAAGTTCCATTAGCTTGTGGATGATAGGGTGTTGTCCCATGATGTGCCACCATAAAATTAGATAATGATATCCTAATAGTCTCATTCAAAATGTGTGTACCCCTATCACTTGTCAGACTCAATGGAAATCCATATCTACTAATAATTTTCTCCCACATAAACATTTTTGTCGTAGCTGTCGTGCGGTCCTTTGTAGGTGTCACTTATTCCCACCTTGTATGATAATTTGTACAAGTTATAATGTAATCCAATCCATTCCTACATGTGGGTGGGGAAATAGGACCCACAAAGTCAATTTACCACTTTTCAAAGTTTCTGCACTAGCAATAAGCCTCAAAGGCATTTCATCTCTATGCTCAGGCTTTCCAAGACACTGACAATGGTCACGTGCCTTACAATATTATTTACAATCCTTATATAGTGTTTTCCACCATAGGCCAACCAATAAAATCTTGTGTGTGGTAGCATTCTCTTGTATAATGCACACATGTAATCCCACCATGAGCTTCCTCCATAATAGCTTCACACTCATGATCAAGTACACATAGGCACAAAAATTCATCCCATCCTAGTTTGTATAAGTCTCCACTAATCAACATGTAAGGCACGCCACGTATGGAAAGTTTTTCTTTTCTATGCTCTTCATTCCTTACGGCACCACACTTGTACATAAAAAGAAAATAATATCTTCTAAGTCAGAGGGCACAAAATTCAATCTGAATAGTTGCGCATCCAACATTATATCCTCAATGATTTTTTCATCCTCACCTAAATTAATCCGTGATAACTGATTTGTTCCAAAATTTCTCTTACTTGACTTAACCACCACTGTAAAGTCAAATTATTGAAACAATGGAATCCAATGGCATATGCAACCCCTGCAAAATAGGATTGTTCACCAAGTACTTAAGTGTCAGGTGATCTGTATAGAATATAAATGGGGTAGCTAGTAAGTAGTGTCTAAACTTATACGGCGCGTAGATCATGGACAAGGCCTCACACTCTATAGTTGTATAATTCTGTTTAGCTGGGGTCAACTTCCTTCTTGCATAATAAATATTATGATCAACAATACCTTCTCCATTCCTAGCTAATACTGCACCAATGGTCACACCAAATGTGTCCATGTGCACATGAAAGGTTTGTTCCATGAAGGAAAGAACATAATAGGTGTTTTAGTAAGCCTTTCCTTCAATATTTCAAATTCACACTATTACACTTCACCCCCAATGGAATTTGCTTTACTCTTCAATAATTCCTCCAACGGCGTGGCAATCTCAGCATATCCTTTCATAACTTCCGGTAATAGTCTATGTGCCCTAAGAATTTATGCACCTCACTCTAGCTAGTAGGTTCCTCTAAGCCCAAGATAAAAACAACCTTTGTAGGATCCACTAACAAGCCTTATTTACAGATAATGTGCCCAAAAATGTCCCAAAGGGTGTAGTAAAAAACACACTTCTTAATTTTTAGGGAGATGTTCAACTGTAGACCACCTCTCAATATA